>JAPFBL010001617.1:5715000-6315000 GCA_026182355.1 Hermatobates lingyangjiaoensis
CACCTATTAACTTTGCATATATACTTTCCCACCCACCTACCCGCCACTGCACCAACTAACAACTCACACACATAATCCCACACATCACGTACCCTGTTTTTATATTAAGACGTGTACCCAGCTTTTCAGCCATATCACGGATAATAGCAGAACAGATTGATGCTTTTTAGCGTGAAAGCTCTTTCACTGCATCTCGTGGGTACCTCGCTTTATCCTTTGATAAAACTAATGTCAGCATCCGAGATACGCCCGAGGTGGACCACGCAGGCGATCTTCCACGACCCTACATCACATACAACACCATATGCAGCACAAAACCAAGACAAACCAACCAAGACCTCAACCAGAAAAACACAAAGAAAGACAATCCGCCAGTAAAGCAACTAACACCGTAGAACTAAAAAAAAAACACAACCACTGTGAGTAAACAAAACTCTGCATAAACAAAACTTTCTGCATAAGACCACGAAGCACTAAAAACCTGGACAACGGCACTGCACTTAACACAGGTCGCGTCGTGTGACCCCTGGCGTCTTACATAGTCTCCTTATGCTATACATGAACTTAAAAAACTCCTTTCGACCTTGGGTGACGTCTCTTCGATAAGTCTCAGCCACAAACTTCCCAGTGGACATCTCGTTGGCAAACCTCTCACTAGCGTATCTGGGGTACTTCTCCAGAATATGGGACACACTCTCCAGTGGGGCTCCACAGCAACAGCCTGGCTATCACGCCTCTTATACCTGGAGAGGTGCACACGAAAATCACCGTGCCCGCTAAGGACCTGAGCCAGCCAGTGCTCGATTGGTAGGTTGGACATACTTACTCTCGCCTCCACGTTTGGCAGGAATTTGTATGTCCTCCTTCCTACATCACCCTCGTCCCATCTTACCTGCCACAAACGCATTGCCCATTGTTTCAGCTGCTTCTCCCTGTCCCTGACCTCTTCCGGAGAGTAAGCGATCCATCTAGGCCTATACTCTCTCTTCAGGAAGAACAGCTCTACTCTAAGTTTTACTCTTATATCAATTGGCATGCGTACTGATAGAACCTGTTGAACCTGTGTCGCCAGGACGGAAGTCGTCCTGTATCCCTTGGTAACTGCCAAGAGTGCTCTACGCTGATGGGAGATCAAAGTCTTCCAATGTCCAGAGTTCAATACAAGGCCCCAAATTATGGACCATGTAACATTATGGCCTCACAAATGGCGCTATACACCTCTGGATCTTGCCCCGATTCCCCAACTTGGCCCGGAGAGCCAACCAACACTCATAAACCTTGCAAGGGCTCTCCCTGCCATTTCATTGATATGCTTGACAAAATTAAGCCTCTCACCTATCAGGACTCCTAAATATTTTACTTCCGTCTTGAAACTAATCCTCGTGCCCTCATAAAACACTCGAGACATGCTTCCTCTACTCAATTTTCCTTTAACATCAGCGCAGAGCACTTACCAAGGGACAACTGCACCTTTGCATACTGACACCATCTATTCACAATTGAGAGAGAGTGGTTGGCACACTCTTCTATCTCCCTCCTGGACTCGGCACGCACAACCAGAACCAAATTGAATTTACCAATGGGACGATACAGTAAATTTTCTGTTTTCAGAAATTATTTTTTTGATGCTAAAGAACTCACTAAAAAGCCATGAAATTTTTACCAAAAAATTGAACAAAAAATTAACAATTGACAAAAAACATTCATGAAATTTGAATTACTTCAAAGAGTAATAAAGCTATAAGAACTGAATATTGATCCTGGACTGATGGTTCACTTGCTAATTTTGTCGTATTTGGTTACATTTATTTACATTGACTTAGAAACGTTTTGAGTGAATCCACTAAAATATAATTGATGTTTAGAGGTTTATTGAAAAATGTTCGTATAATTTAATATCATAATATGAGATGCAAAAGAATAAAATTCTTACATGTAAAAAATCAACGCCAATCAAATAATTTCTGTTGCTTTCCATAGTATAATAGATTTATCTCAGAAAATTCTCCTCGAATCAATTTATATGTTGCACCCTTGAACAAAACTTAATATTAAATTTAATTTTTTTTGTTTTTATGAATGATATTAAATTTTGGGTAATACTGAAGTGTGAGGAATCGACTCTTTTCTATTATGGTCTTGTAAATATCCAGTTTTTTTTTACTATACTAGTCTAATAGTTCATATCTATTATTTTCAAAAATGTCATGCTTCCTGCTATAAAAGCTTTAAATTATAATGAAAAGCCGGCTTTGAATTTGATTTGAGTATGCAAAACTGGTTAACTACTAATATTGTTTTTTTCTCAATATGCATTTACAGCAACCTTATAACACGGTATAGCGCAGGAAATTATAACACTTGCTCCGAGTAAATTAGATGTTTGGCAAAGGGAAAGAAAAGTGATTTTTTAATAAACACTAGCATGCCATGAAATTTCCGGTATAATAATTTTATAAAAGACCAGTAATATATAAAGCATAATTCAAAATTGAACATTCATTGAAAAATGATAAATGAAATTATCCGATATCTTAAATTCAAAATTATCTTGAAACTTTTTTTCTTACAAGTGTCTGACATTTTTCAGACAAAATAGGAATATTTTCATCTTTTAAATTGGAAAATTTGTCTTAAAAATTCATTTAGAAGGAGGTCATCTAAACTATGTAATAGATCCCACATGATTGAAACAAATTCTCTTGTAGGAGATTATTTTGTAACACGAAATCTACCTTTTCGCTTTTCAAAAACGGTATTACTGCTGCAGTTATACTAATGATATTATATATGCATCAGTGGTGTGATATACAAAAATAAACGTGTATATTGATAAGAGTGTGGAAATCAGTCACTATCTGCACTACCTCCAGGAATGAAAGAGTAATAATACTCTTCCATTTAGACATTTCTATTACACCTAAATGGAACATTACATATTATATACCCAAGAAATTTGATATAAAGTTTACTTATAATAAAGTTTAGTGTAGGGCACTACAGGTTTTTTGAATTTTTTTGAATGAATCGACTGAAATTAAATTTAGTCTTGAGGTTTAATAAAAACATTTCAAATGATTTAATGAATTAATATGAGCTGTAAGAAGAATAGAATTCTGAATTGTAAAAAATGAACGGTAATCAAACATATAATTCCTGATGCTTTCCATGGTATGATGGATTTATCCAACAAAATGCTCTAACAAATATATATATGTATATATATAATTAACAGTTCAAAATTGAAGATAGGTAGCACAGAAAGTAAAAGAAACACACTTACAGACTCAAATTTTCGGGTAATCCGTCTTCAGGAGAAAAGAGAAAGGGAGACCAAGTACATTGTAGAGCACGGCTAGTAACCGACCATATAATTATATATACACGCCACGCCAATCTCCATAACCTTCCCTTCAATGATTGTTTAGGGTTCAAGTTTTGAGACAACTCTTCAATGATGACACCCAGACCACTTTAAAGGCTACTGACGAAGCCTTCATTTGGTTATTGGGTGCAAGAAATTCCCCTAGTATTAATTTAATCAGATAACTTTCTGTATTTATTCATTTATTTATTTATTTTTGTTTTCTGTTTTTTTCTTCTTTAGTTATTTTATTAAGTTAACTATTTTGGTTTCAATATGCTTTCTTTTTTAACTCATTTTTTAACTTTCTCCGAAAATGTGAATTTCTATTTTTTCACATTTTGGCACTCTAGAGATTAGTTTTTACTTGATTTTTCCTGCTGTATTTTGACTATTTCTTACTTCAGCCTTATTTATTAATTTTTAATTTATGATTTTATCCTTTCCTTTCTCCTTTACTTAAATACCACTTTTATTATTTCATTACTCACTGCTTAAACTGGTCCACGATGATAAGGTGGCTGCACTGTGTGTCACTTTGTATCGGTCGGAGGACGCATTCACGTCTCCGCTCCTTCGTTCCTTCTCCGTTTTCTTTTTCTCCTCTACTGAAGACGGCAAAACAGCCGAAATGATCGAAAATCTGTGTGACGAGTGTTAGTCGTCTTTTTTGTGTTGTCTACTTGTAACTTTAATTATTATATATATATATATATATATTTGTTGAAATACTGACCAATAGGAAGGTCATCTGACCAATCCAGGAAACATCTGGTGAGGGGTTGAGAAGAGTGGGAGGGAAGAGTGGTATTTTAAAAGGGTGAAAGCCCAGGAAAGGACTAATGTCTAGAAAGGGATATTTGGGAAAACAAAGGAGTACAGTAAGAAAGAGTAAAAAACTATCAGCTAGCTGTCAACCCGCTTAGAAGAGGCTATTGCCCTCGTAACGAAAGTATCAAGTTTTGAAGAGACCGTTACTAATGTTTATAATATTTGATCTATTAAATTTAATTAGAGACGATTCAATAATATTTCTTAACAACATTGATTTTTCATAGGTAATAAATTTAGCTCCTGTCCACAAAATGGTCCTTGATTGCACAGGAGCTAAATTTTAACTTTAACTTATATTAAAGTTAAGTGTAGGCCACTCCAGATTTTTTTATACAATTTCAAATTATAATTTTTTATTATTTGTGAGCTAATTATATTTATTTTAGTCAAAGAAACGAGTTATTAAAAATGTCAAGCATGACAGTTATATATTTTCATCCTCGCCTGAAGAGTTCAGTCTAAGTATAAAGAAGAACTAAAGGTTAGAGAGAGAAAATAATTTATTTTTTAATTACAATTGTAGGAGGGAATGCACTAAAAAGGTTTGTAAGCAACGACTGTATTTAATAGAATTGAATCGATGGCTTGCTTCTATTGCCCTGTCAACCCAGTAAGCGTAAACAACCCCAACCTCCTAGGGCTGAATAATTCATTGACAGGAGGTGACACGCGTTTCTATTCTCAAACAGTAACTTCATAACTTTCAGCTATTATTCATAATTTTCTTCTAAAAATAGACCAATCATAGGAAGTATAAAAATTGTTCAAGTATATAAGTGAAGATTGTATCAGACGCAATACTATACTTTGTCAGATATGCATTTGTTTTTCCATAGCAATGACAAGTTATATATAATATAATTAATTTATTTCCATAGCAATTCCAACAAATTAAAACTATCTCTTAGGATAGTTTTTATGTCTTTATTTTAGTCTAGTATTTTTTCATTTTTATTGATTTATGGGGTCATTATTCTAATGGCCATAACTACGCTGAATACACTAGTTTCTATTAGATCAGCGAATGTAAAGAACATCGGGCGTGGTTCCTGCTTGGATGGATGGCTCCAGATGTCATTGTCGTCTGTGATAACATGGTTCGCCCATGGTTAACGTGACTAAGTCGTAAAATCATCCAAAATTCGCTCCTTGGATACCACAAAGTGCGTAAAAACTATAACGGTGAACATTGGATGATAAAAAATTAGGGCATTACGTCAACACCATTTACTATAATTTCCAAGAATATTATTTAGATTTCTTAGATAATAAATAATATATCATTGTGTTATTTGTATATTATCAACCAAAATTAAAAGAAATGTAATGTTGATTGTACTATATTAAAGAGGAGATAAGTTTTAAGAAGTTGTATTAGGCGATTTTCAGTTAAACAAAACAGGGTTTAACACCAGTGATTACATTACAATTTTTACATTTTACATATTGATCTTAATTTAAAGTCTCCATAATTATCATAAGAATACTTTTAATGGAATGGTGTCTGTCCTTTCATTATAATCTTTTAATATTTACTTTTAGTCAACAAATTAAAAATAAACTTTCTGCAATTAAAAGAAATTCTTTTTTTTTACAAAGTTTTACTTACTTTAAGTTTTGTACAAAGCATTATGGCATTAATTTAGTGACACTTTGATAATAATGGCATCCATGTACCACCTGGTGATAAGGAAGTTTTGTAAGAGTACTTATTGTTTTATGTTGACTACTGAAAATAACAATTAGGGCTTAAGCTGTTTGAAGAAATAGATGTAGTTAACATAAATAATTGTCTAAAAAGATATCGTAAAGCTCATAAAAGTGAATAACATTTTTTTTTTTTATTTAAACCGATAATGAATCTACCCATTAATAATAGAAATCTCTACATCTCTCGTTTAGAACTTGATGGATGCCATGCTTCGTAATGGTCGCAATGTTTTGATTTGCATTACTAAGGATATGCTATTAACGAAATTAATTATGTATTGTGACTTAGGAACGAGGAGGAAAATGGCAGATGTCCTAAGCCCAGTCTGCGCAAGGAAGCCGTCCTTTCTCGAGGTCTCACCATCGCATCTTCGTGTCAGGCCCTTCTCCCGGCATTTGGTAGTCTCTTCCTTCTCGTCGGTTCTGTCATAACATGTTCGTATAATTAATTTTTGAAATATATTTACTTTACATATTAGTGGTGTTTTCAATTTTGTAACGAATGCCGTTATTTCTACTAGTGGCATCCTATAGAGGACCTGAACAAGGAGAAGACCCGGAAGAATATCTGAACCGACTGAACATGACATCCAATCTACGCATCTTGGGACCTTCTTGTTTGGCTGCAGGTGCCGTCATGTTAATCACTGGTGGTGCAATCTTCTTACTAAACAGGAGGGCTAAGAAAAGTGACACAGCCTTTCATTGTCCCATACATGGTCTCTTTTATCCCATCATACCCGTCCATTCAGAAAGAGGTAGGTCATTTGAGCTACTACCATTTTGGGACTTATAAATATCTAGTATAAAGAGATAATCATGTCAAAAATATGTATGGCTTAGTTTGATCATGAACTCTTACTGAAAAATTGTATTTACTTGAGAAACATTTTCCAAATTCAGTATGCAATATTCATGAATAATGGAACTGGTGAGTCAACAAATTTGAATTCCATTTCCCTTTAGAATATACAATTCACCTGTAAAGTCACGAGTTATGCAATCATTTGTTGTATAGTATTTACTCATGATTAGAATAAAGGAAAGGAACACTAAGTCTCCACACAAAAGATTTTATCCAACGTTGACGCGTTTCGAACCCTTAGTGTATCCTGAGGATACATCTACAATACAAAATATGAATAAAAAATGTGAAACTGAATCAGGAAAACTCAATCCAAAATATAAACTAACATATAAACTAAACAAAATTACTTACCTCCCTTAGTAAGGTGATGGTAACATATAAACTAACTTTTTTCGGATTGAGTTTTTCAGTATTCATACTCTAGTTTCACATTTCTTATTCGTATTTGATATATAGATGTAACCTGAGGATGAACACTAAGCGTTCGAAAAGTTTTGACATTCGATAAATCTTTTGTGTGGAGACTTGGTTTCTCTTATTTCTAATCATCTCTTTTGCAAAGTGACTGGATTTCTATTCTTTCTGTAGAACTTAGCGTTGCAAACCTTCTATCAAAATTTCGACTTCAAGAACCCTTCATGTTCCAAATTTTACTGATATAGTTCATGTAATCAAAAAAATAGAAGAAAATTAATCAATATTTGACAATTTTTTTATCATTGACAAAACTATTTTTAAAACAAACAAATAGAGCAATCTCAGTTACTGGAGAAAACGAACCTAATTTAATTATTTTTTTATAGACACTCGTACCTTTTCAAACGTACCTACTCAAGAACTCATAAATATTTACCTATAAGATCTATTTTTAGATGATTTATAAATTTCACAAAAGTATCAACCAATTTAAATAATTACTGAGTAAACTTATTTGCTAACTTTGAGAAGAAGAAAAAGAAAATTTATTTCTGACAGTGTGGCCTTAAAAGATAATATCCATGAATCTAATAAATTAAAAGAAATAATACACGTTCTACAAGTCTTTAGATACAATATAAAGAGTATCTACGTACAAGCTTGAGAGTTAGGGTGACCTAGGGGTAGTAATGGAGTGATTAAGCGCCTCTAATAGCCTCTAAAGCTCAACTCCGATCAGGGCTGGGCCTGACCACCTTCGTTTCCCATCCTTCCTAATCCTCAAATCCCCTCCTTTTATCCCAGCCCCAATCTAAGGTGTTATGCGATCCATGCCGAAGGATGGATGATACAGGGGTTTCTGTATTATGAACGGAGCCTCAAGGGCACCAGGCGACCCCCTTGAGTAAATAGCCTTACTCCGGTATGCGGTGCTCTGCCGGAGCGGACAAAATACCACCGATACAGCTTCAGGGATTTTCCCCTGTAAGGAGAAGGAAATCTGGAGACCATTCTCCGGAACCGCAGAGGGTCCAAAAGCGCTAACTAGTGGGAACCTCCCACAAGTGTACCTGAGGACCTGAAGAAGACCATCCCGAAGAAGGAGAAAGGAAGTTATTTTCTCCCGAGACATAGGGAGCCTGAATGGACATTATCAATGATGGTTTGTGCAGATTCTGCAAAGAGGAATAAACATCGTTGCACCTGCTGATAACTTGTAAGGCAACTTTGCTGCGGAGAGGCAGGTGCTTCGGGACATTGAAACCATAGAAAAACTTTTACCGCTGGAACCAGCAAAAGTGCTGAGCTTCTTGGAGGCGTTGAAGCTAACTACTGGGGTACTTTAGTACAGAAGAGGGGAAGTACAATAGTTTTTTTTTTAAGACGCAGTGCTATAATCACCGTCAAATAATAAAAATAAAATAAATAGGGTGACCTAGTGGTCAGCGTTGTATCACTGGTCTAAACAAACTTCAGAATAGAAATATTTAGCACTTCCTACGTAGGATCACCAAGTAGTTTAGTATTTCAGTCTAGCAGAACTAGATTATGTTGTTAAATATGAATATGTAGGTTTAGATTTTGTTTGCTCCGTTTGAAATTTCAAATAGATTAATTCCCAACAGTTATTATATGTATATAATGTTTTTAATTGAAAATAAAGGATTTAATTTGTGACATCCTTGCAGAAGAGAGTAGACAAGTGATAAGACTGTGCTGGCGCAGCCCTGGGTCTGTTGAAGGTAGCGAGGTGCCCCAGTGTCCGCACAGTACCAGATGCTCTCTCGCCACTACCCCCACCCCTCTGCCCAATATCAGCCCTACTCAGTCAGTCAACATATATAATTATTACGATATTTCCTGATATGATATTACGTAATTTTATGAAAGCAGTTTTTTCTTTTATATAGAAAGGGTTAAGTTTTTTTTTCTTGTATACCGGGAGTCAGTAAGTCATCAAATATTTATTAATTAAATAAATAAGTAATGAAAACTATTTGGACATGTTTGGTGCCACTTTGTTTAATTAATCTTCTTTAATTTAAAATGAAAACTTCAAAAAACTTTTTTGAGATTTCAGTCTTATATAACTTATTATTATCAACTTGTTGTGCAAAAAGTCTATTTGTTTATCCATGAATTGGTATTTTTGCAGTAGCAGGCTAACAACAGACGTGGGACGTAGCTCGGACATGCTGTCAGTTCGACTGAGTAACTCAGCTGGGAGATCGCTTTCTGCGAGCTATGACGTGGCGAGTTTTCCCCACTCAAGAGCAGCTTCACCATCTTTCAATCTAACTTTTCACCACTTGAACAGCCATCTTCATCCGGATCAACAACTCAGAAGGCACAGCCATCATTGAATTTCAAAGACAATTCCAAGATTTTAAGTATTTTCAAATAATTCCGTCCTCTTTTGTATTTTATAAATTTATAAATTCTTTCGAACAGTTTTTCTTGAAATAGATATAATCATTCCTTAAGAAAACACTTGGTGCCTTAAATTGGTTTTTGTCCAAAGAATTAAATTGACTATAGTGAATACAAAATTATTTATTACCGATGCAAACTGCTATATATTAGCCTCATTTATTTTTTACAATAAACAGATAAAAAGTGATTTAGTATAAATTTAAGTAATTACCAATATCGTTTATATGATCACTATAATGCTCAAAAATATATTAGTAACTATTAAAGTTTAGTCGGAGATTACCTTTCACACCTATGACTCCAAGATGTCTACGAGGTTTCTGACTGTACTGAGTTTGATATGAACACAAATAATTCCACTAATTACAACAAATGTATGTTACGTTCCTTTATCGAAGAAATTACAAAATAATACGGGACTGTATTATTAAAAACAATGTATTTTTGTATTTGAAAAGATGACATATTGATTCAGTGCAACAGTGATATTTTATCGTAAAGATTTGTACAGCATATTATAATAATGAAAAAATATGTAATTATTATTATTATTATTATGCTTTTGAAAGTGTATTGAATAATTTCCAAAAGTTCAGCACCTTTTCTATAGGTATAGGTAGACTGTTTTGGAAAAGAGTTAGTAAATTGTTGTAAGCAATTTATTTTTACATAGAATCTATAAAAAATGAATGTAGTAGCGATGTATGTTTAATCATGTTAGTTATATGCTTTTGGCTGTGAAATAGTATTATTAGAGTAGGGTCAACCATATCGCACAAAAGTCAACGAAATAAATGTTCATAAAACTATAACATAAATGCAATTACTGCAAAAAAAAAGAAATATCTAGACCTATTCTATTGTATTGATAAAAAAGAAGAAGCATATCTGTTTTGAATGAATCATTCCCATAACACACATAGCCTCAAACTGAGCAGAGAACAATTAAACGACAATATTTAAATTTTATACCAGGAAAAAGACTATAGTAGACTGCAAATTTTAGTAGCCCTGTGTATAAGAGAGTATAAACCTAACCTCAACAACCAGACAACGAGTTTCATCAGAATTTTAAAGCTACACGCAGGAAACCATCAAAGCAATAACCCTAATTCAGTGACAAACTCATAGTGGTTTAGTGAATTTAAGTAACTATAGGAATCAAACTGGAAAACCTGAGATTGTGGAATCTCCAAGACTGTGTAACCCCCACGACCGAGTAACCTTCGAGTCCTCTCAATGTTGTTAATTCCTTAATATGGCGATGTACTAGTTAGTATTTAGAATATGTATAATAGCTTTTTGATAGTGTTTTTTCTTTATTTAATTTATTAATTAGCTACAATCTTATATCTCTGAAGATGGTCTATGACGACTGAAACGTTGGACAATTTATTGTGGAGTTTTATAGTTAAGAATTATAACTTCGATTAATTTTATGGAGTTCAGTAATAAATCATTTGATGAATTGATGTATATATTGCCTGAAGGGTTGAAAACTAAGATATATATTAAGATATACTTTTGTGATTCTTTAAAAAATAGGACAAATATATTTCCTATTACAGAATTCTAATGAATCATAGTTTGTACTACTTGCAAATAGCACTTTTAAGTTTTATCGTAAAAAGACGTATTTATCATTTTAATCATGCTGATATATCTAAACGTAAAATGATATTTATTTTTATATCCATTCCTATATTGCTTGTTTACATATCTGGATATACATTAAATCTATAAGCGAAATCTATATAAATAAAATAATGATTTTGTCTGTACATTGCTTAGAACTGACTCAATTCAAGTTTTCTTTACGTTTCATACATTGGAGAAACCGAATCCACCCTTAGAAAAATTTTTGTCGGTTTGTCTGTTTGTCCGCAAAACTTTGTCACAAGTAAACTCAGCTACCATAAGACATTGAAAGCTGAAACTTTTACAGTAGATTTGTGTAGGTCTAACTTAAAATATAGGCTCTGAATTATTTGGAAATTCAACGTAGAAGTGAAGTTATGGACGTTTAAAGCAAAAACGTTTGTCACAAGTAAACTCAGCCACCATAAGACATGGTGAGCTGAAACTTTGACACTGGATTTGTGTATGCCTAACTTAAAATATGGGCTCTAAATAGATTTATAATTAAGTACAGAAACGAAGTTATAGGGCTTTAAGCGTATTTTCCTAACTTCACAGACAAGTTTGTTTTGAAAATACACAGGTGAAGCAAGTAGGTATTGTTAGTTGATTTTAATTTCATTGGAGCATATGAATATATTGCGTATTTGACATCTTTGAAAAAGTGTTTCCCAGAGTTGAGGATGTACTATCTATTACGAATACATAGTTTTGTAAACGAGCAATTCTCAACTCTTAATACGGACAGGCAGGAAAAATCAACAAACAAGTTCTTACGCTATATCATACCGAGGAAAGAACTTACAAGTCAGTAAAGAGATTGAATTAGTGATGAAGAAGCAGTTAATTATCTAATTGAATTTCTTAACTCTGAATTTATTTTTCCTGGACTGCCTGCTAATGAGTAAAAACTTAAAGTAGGAGAACCAATCATGCTGCAATTTAGTAGCAGTAACAAATTTCATGTTACGAAACATGAGTGCCCCAAAACTGTGCAACGGGACACGACTCTGAGTTCGTGCTCTACACAGATATGCCATAGAGGCGTACATAATTACTGGATGTGGTATTGGGGAGTCTGTGTGTATACCACACATACCATTGATTCCGAGCCACTGTCTGTTTACGTTGAAATGATTGCAAAGTCGGGTCAGAGTCTATTTCGCAATGACGTTAACTAAGTCGCAAAGGGAGACTTCATCTAACGCAGGAATACAAGGTAGCGAAACCAAGTTTTTCTCACATGATCAAATGTAGTTTACTTGCTCAAGGGTCAGAGGTTTCAACTCTTTTTTCTACCATGAACCTGAAGGAGAGACAGCTAATGTAGTGTATTTAGAGGCATTTGTTTAACACTGTAGCAAAAATGGTATTTTCTACTGTTCTATAATTTCTAACGACATTTTGGAATACCAAAAATGACGGAACTTCTGATTCCGTCAAAGACGGGTATGTTTGCTATGTATTATATATAACGTAAACTTTTTTTTAATTTAATATTTGCTTAATAAATACACTGGTAATAATGTAAGGTATGGGACCAGAGTAGCCCAGTGGCTTGCGTGATCGCCGATGACAGTAGTGCAAGTGTATTATAAATAAATGTAACAAACAAATATTTTTTTTGAATTTAAAATGTGGATAATATAAAAAATGGTAATAAAGTAAAGGGATCTAGCCAGGGTAGCCAGTAGCTTGCTTGCTCGCCGATGACAGTAGTGCAAATGTATTATAAATAAATACAACAAAAATATTTTTTTTAAATTTAATATTTGCGTAATATAAACACTGGTAATAAAGTAAGGTATGGAACCAGAGTAGCCCAGTGGCTTGGGTGCTAGCTTTTGACTGGGAGCACGTTTATTAGAACTAACTCATTTCAAGTTTTCTTTACGTTTCATACTTCAGAGTAGCCACATGTACCCTTAGAATAATTTCTGTCTGTCGGTTTGTCAACAAAATATTGCCACCATAAGACATATAAAACTGAAACATTGATTGTAGATTTGTGTATGTCTAACTTAAAATGTAATCTTTGTATACAGAGGCATTTGTTTAGCACTTTACTAATAATGGTATTTTCTACTATTCTATAACTTCTAATTGTAATATTAGTATAATACTATAATTGATATTTTGGAATACCAAGTATAATAGAATTTTTGATTCCGTCAAAGACGGGTACGTTTGCTAGTTAATGAATAATTTTTTGAATACACAACATTTCTTGTTAACATTTTCTCTTGCTCGTCTCGTGTTCGATTGTGCATCATGTTAGTAGCAAACTCCTGTTGATCAGCAAAGATTGTTATGTGGTTTGGATCTCTAGCACGATTAAAAGCAATATAAAACTGACCAGGAGTAATTACTGATGATGGTAGATAAATGCTACATCTATTACTCCCAGGCTTTTGTTAATTGACATTGCAAAGGCTGATAAGAAATTGTTACCTCTTGAGAATCTGGGTATAAGAGGAATATTTCCTTCTTCAACTTTACCCAACATCCTTGCTGCTATTAATGTTTCTGAAGCTTCAAGAACTGTGTATCTTGAACTTTGCAATGTCCTCTTTGCTTATCTATATTTCTAAGAAGCATTACTGGGGCACCAGTAATGAAAGACATGAGGAGGCAGTCCACTACTGTTAAGAGAATTAATGACTCCTGTGGATACAATACAACTTGACCGTCTCTTCAAGAATTGTGTCGATACTTTTCAATGAAATCATGCCACCAGGTAATAATTTCATTATTTCATTAGTAATTCAGTCGACATCATTACTTCTTGTGGTGAGAATTACCCTCCGTGACAGCTAGTTATCATCAGTAAAATTGGTCATGATATTGGTATAAACAAAGTTGAACAATTCTTGCTTGTAATTTACACACTATTTGAAGATATTTCAATTAAATCTTGTAAATAAGGCTAAGGCCATTAGCCACTGTTCCTTCTCCAACTCGAAGAAGCCACTGAGCACAGCTTTAAAGTC
Source organism: Hermatobates lingyangjiaoensis (assembly GCA_026182355.1). NCBI lineage: Eukaryota > Metazoa > Arthropoda > Insecta > Hemiptera > Hermatobatidae > Hermatobates > Hermatobates lingyangjiaoensis. The sequence continues at coordinate 5,729,255 of JAPFBL010001617.1, forward strand.
GTGTGAAAGTGACCAAGTCGGCATCATCGCTGCAACTCTGTATTCTCGAATTTTATAGATGATGCAGAACGTGGCAATACCAACAATGTTGAGATTTTTGATGCAAGCATCGCTTGCAAGACATCTTGACGCTGCCCTCATTTCCCTCCAAATAAGTCATCGTTATTCATTACGTCTTGTAGAGTGCAATGTAATGCTTCTAGAAGATGCTTCTTACTCATCGGTGCACGATTCGTTCCACACCCTCCAATTTTTCATCTTACACGCAGATGCAGGCATCGCTGGTATTGGGAATTTAAAGCGTGAGTGTGATATACGACCAAGTTTAAGCAATGTGGCGGCGATGCCAGAAGATGCTGTTGCAAGCGAGGTATTTGATGCTGTTTGCGAACGCATGTATTGGAAACGGTGTATATCCAAAAGTTTGTTGGATACACAATCATTGATGGATCAAATTAATATTTTACTCATATATGGATCTTATAGTGTAGTGTGCTCTACTGTTTGGGGGAGTTATGCATAATGGGAAAGTTACTTTTTTGCCAAAATGTGTTTTTAGACAACATTTTTTTCTTCTAACTTACAAACTTTAGAGTCTTGTCTTCTTATTTTAAATAAGAATACCTCATATCATCTCCCAAATTAGGCTCTATTTTTAGGTTTAATTTCATTGTGATCCATCAAACGGTATAAACTGTATTCTCTTCATAACCTTTCAGATGGAATCATCAGTCAACATTTTTGCAGTTTATTAAAAAAAGATATTTCAATTGTTTTAAAAATCTGAGGATTATTTCAGTTATTCCATGTGTAGGTTTCATTATAACGCCAACATTTTAGGACTCTAGAGTTTGTGTTTGTGAGTTTGTTTATATGTGGGTATGTGTATATTGGTGTATGTGTGTCTGTGTGTGGTTGTGTCCGTTTGTGTGAGTGTGTGTGATAGTGGTTGCGTATTTTTGTGCGTGTATGTGTGAGTATGTGTGTATGTGTTAATGGGTGTATGTGAGTGTGTGTGTGTATGTCCGTGTTTGTATGAGTGTGTGTTTGTGCTTGTATGTGTGCGTGTGTGTATATATGTGTATGCGTTTGTGTATTTGTATGTTAGAATGTTTTGTGTTTTCGAGTGTTTGTGTGTTTCTGTTATGTGTGTTTTGTGTTTCTGTGTATGTGTGTATGTTTGTTGTGTGTATGCGTGCAAGTGTTTACTTCTATATGTGTGTTTTGTGTGTGCGTGTGAGTGTGTGTGTGTTTGTTCGTGTGTCTGTGTGTTTTTGTGTGTGTTTGTGTATATGGGTGTATGTGAGTGTGTTGTGTGTGCGTTTGTATGTGTATGTATTTGTGTGCGTGAGAGTGGGTATGTGTGTGTGTGTGTGTGTGTGTGTGTGTGTGTGTGTTTGTGTTTGTGTATTTGTGGTTCTGTGTGTTTGTTTGTTCGTCTGTTTTTGTGATTGTATGTTTGTTTGTATGTGTGTATATGTTTATGTGTGTATGTATGTATGCATGCATTGGTGTATGTATGTGTTTACGGGTGTATGTGTGTATTTGTGTATGCGTGTATGTGTGTAGGTGTGTTTGTGTGCTTTTGTTTTTGTGTATATGTGTGTATGTTTTTATTTGTCTACGTGTGTTGATGTGTATGTGTGTCTGTGTGTGTGTGTGTGTGTGTGTGTGTGTGTGTGTGTGTGTGTGTGTGTGTGTGTGTGTGTCTGTGTGTTAGTGAGAGAGAGTGAGTGAGTTAGCGATTATATGGGTGGGTGAGTATGTATGTAAAGATTGTTATCACTCTACGGTACTGAATCTTTGATGGATGAAGTATATATTTTGCACAAAAATTGTTCTTTTAGCTAAGATAAGCTCTATTGTTTTAGGAGCAATTATGTATGATGGGAAAGTCGGTTTTTTGCCAAAAACCTGTTTTTAGACTACTTTTTTTTCCTCCTAAACTACTAATTCTAGAGTTTTGAATGTTTGCCGTTTGACAATGGAATTTTGTCAGAAAATTGAAAAAAAAATTATCAATCATTCTTGGAGGTAGTACTGATAGTGATTGATGTGTGTTTGATATCTGAATCATTGAAATATTTCAAAATTTCTTTTTTGAATTGAATGAATTCAAAAAAGGAGCTCCTGTCATGTGTATGAGAAATGCTGATCTACCGCGTTTACATAATGAAACAAGATTAATAACTGAGGAGCTTTATGACAAAGTCATTGTTTGTAAAATTATCGCATCACGGTTTCAAGGAGAAATAGTTTTAATTCTATTATTACAATTTTTTTTATCTAAAGATGGCAACATTTCTTTTTCAAGGATTCAATTTCCAATGCAGTTAGCATTTGCCTTGACTCAATAAAAAGTCTCAAGGAGAGACTCTACAGAAAGTTTTAGTTATTTAGGTAAATCAGTATTTTAACATGGCCAATTACATGGTGCTCTCAGTAAGGTCATTTAGAGTTTATCTCCATTTACATGAACATGATTGCATTAAAAAGGAAGGTGATTGATGACCCAACGGGTAGTCTAGTGTTATACTAAATTTTTCATAAATTTACATGCACTGTAACATGTATTCGAATTGACCATTATCATTGCAAAACGATCAGTAATATAGTGAAACATTTAACGTGTTGCTATAAGTTAATATATGTTTAAGAGCTTTAGAATAACTGCCTACTTTTTAGTAAATACAATATTGGTCGACTTGGCTGACTCTAACCAGTGTGCAGCTCCGTACTTCGATCATGTATAAATGTGAACAATAATCAAATACCTTATTCCTAATTACTGGAGTAGTTAAGTACACAAACGAATTCAATAATTTTACAAGGCAAACAGACATTAGTTGATATTAAACTGAAGAACTGCATCAAGAACAAAAAGGCCAATTAGATTAAAGATTATTAATGTGTTTTCTTGATGTTATGAATAATATGTAGTGCAAATAGAAAGTGCAGTAGTAATATAGTGACTACGCAAGAGTTTCTCTTCTATTAAGTATTGATAATTGAGGTTAAAAAGTAAGTATTTTTATACCACAAATGAAGATATTCCACAAGTTCCTTTATAAAATGATATCTAACATTATACAACTACTATTCATTTTCAAGTAATATACAAATATGTATTTATAAAATAACTCCGTTCCATTTGAAAGAGCCATATTATTTTGTTTATAAAAAACGTACCACCAAGTTTTTCCATTAGGCATTACAATATATATTCTTTTTATCATCATTAATCAAGTTACCACTGGGCATGACTTTCTTGTACTTTAGCTTAAAGTTAAAGGATAAATCATTTAGTTATTGTGGAAACTGACAAACTGTGGACAAGTAATTGTAGAAACAGGTTCTTTGTCCAATATTATTGTCATCAAACATGGAAACTGAAAGTTACCAATAGAACGGAGAAATTAAATTGCATTTTGGTTTCCAAAATCACTCATTAAAGAAAGGCGTAGTAACCACGGGAGTTGAGTAATCAAAGTAACACCGATCTCAATTAAATGATTTGGTCAATGGCAAAAAAAGAAAAGCCAAGTAATGTCAATCCTGAACTGGCCGCAAACCAATCGAACGCAAGGAAAAGTTAATGAAAGGGTAATGTTATAGTCAACCACACATCTACCTTACCTTTACTAGGACAGGTTGTCCATAACCAACATTATTATGGTGTTTTCTAGAAATATACGAATTAAATGTCATTTCGAAGACCTTAAACAACAACAATTATATATATTAGTGTAATTAGGTAGCAGACCTTCATTAATACATACACAATTAAATTTCTTGCCGATTTCTCTATGGATGATTTTTCGATTTAGCTTCTCAAGTTTTCTGATCTCACACTTCCATTCATTTGGTACTAACTGTAATAAATCACCAAAAGATTTCCTTGTAAATTCCATGTAATATTTAGTTATCATACATTTAAAAATTTAAATTCTACGTTTCAGTCATCACTGACCATCATCAGGGTGTAACGAAAGATAAAATAATTGAACGAAATTTACTAACGAAAATAAAAATTATATCCTACTTACTATAAATCAGCTTTAAATTTCCAATACAAAAGATAAAACTACATAGTAAACATAAATTTGCAGTTGCACTGGGTTTTACACTATCAATGTTGTGCTTTCATTGTAAAGTTCCTAGGGTATCGCTCTGCAACTCAAACTGCTCTCTGCTGTGCCTGTCCCGTATGTAGCTTTAACATATTGTTGAAGCTTGCAGTTTGATGATTAATGTTAGGTCTTCGTTCTAAAATGTTTAGGGCTTCCAATATCAATAGCGTGTTTCTTTCTTTTTCATAGTATAGCACCTCTGTGTTGTTTACTAGCATCTCTCGAGTGAGTTTGACTTTATGGGTATTGAGTGTATGGTCTTTAGGACCACCTGCTGTCATGTGCATAGTAAGACGTCGGGACAAAGTTGTAGTAGTCGAACCAATGTATGTGGATTTGAGGGATTCGCAGCACCCTATCATACAATTATACTGGTACACCACATTGGTCCGCTGGAGTAATGGTTTCATTTGGGAATTGTTTCTGATGATTAGATTGGTAGTATTAAAACCTCTATAATATATATGGATTTTCAATCTGTCTCGGGGGTTGTCAAAGTTTACAAATCCTAGAAGCCATCTACATAAAGGAAAAATGCCCGGAGATTAACTTACAATCCAGTGAAATGTTTGTTATACCGACTTCCAGAAACTTTGACAATAAAGTGAAATTAACAAAGACGGAGTGACGGCTGGTTAACCTCCCGGACGCTAGGATCGCCACCTACTATTACCTCTTAGTATTGTTACCTTTATATCACCTTTTCTATTGTTATCATTTGTAGTTGTATCCTGTTATTTTATTAGTTTGAGTTTTTATCTTATTTATTTGTCTTAATATTTTATTCTGCCTGAAGATGATCAACGATGTCGAAAGCTTGGGTTTAAAAAGTAGTAAATAAAAAAAAATTTTTAGTAGTTATTTGACTATGTTTTTTGTCTGAAAATGTCGCTGGGAAATCTGCTATTTGCATTGCCTCTGCAACATAGAAGTGTAATTAGGAAAAAAGAACAGCTACTTAAAAAAGTCGTGAATGCAGAATCTGCTCTGCTTTTCAACAATGTATGCTTGGATGAAGATCTGCTGCCAACTTATACAAATATGTATATATATATATAAAATTATATTCGATGAAGATACGATCCGAAACGGAAAAATAAAGTTCTTTGTATACATTGAGCTTTCTCTCTCTCTCTCTCTCTCTCTCTCTCTCTCTCTCTCTCTTATATATATATATATATATATATATATATATATATATATATATATATATATATGTTTGTACAAGAAGATTATTCAGATCCCTTGAGAAATACACAAGGAAACTAATCAACCGTAAATATGGCGTATTATTTAATCAAACCTGTATAAATGAAGGACTGCTTCCTAAATATACTAATATATATATATATATATATATATATGAATGATCAAACCACAATAAGAAATGGGAAAACAAGACTAAGATCTTTCAATCGTAACAAGCGTTCTTCATCAGAGTCAAAAACCCAACTAATATATATATATATATATATATATATATATATATATATATATATATTGAAAATGATCGCAGTTTCTGCGTTAACGACCTTTTTGTTAACTGATTCTAACCTCCTGGCTATTCTCCTTATTGTAGTAGGTAAACTATAAATCAGGTTCGCCAATGACATTTCCAAGTAAAATAAAAATTTCCCTTTTATTATAAGAAAGAAGTTAATTAATTAAGAAGTTTCTTAATTTGACCCTTTTACTTGGAAATGTCATTGGCGAACCTGATTTATAGTTTACCTACTACAATAAGGAGAATAGCCAGGAGGTTAGAATCAGTTAACAAAAAGGTCGTTAACGCAGAAACTGCGATCATTTTCAATAAAATATGCTTGACAGAAGATCTGCTGCCAATATATACCAATATATATATATATATATATATATATATATATATATATATATATATTAGTGTACTTTGGTAGCAGCTCTTCTTTTATACAAGATTGGTTGTACACGACTGAATATTGTCGGTCGATGAGCTTCTTCTGCAACTTCTCGAGCTTGCGAAAAATTAATTTTTCGTTTTGAGAACAACGGTTAAGGTAGTGAATCCTGCTTTTCAACGCGTTTCGACTGTCTGCTGTAGTCATTTTTAAGACACACAACAGGTGGGGTACGAGTTCCCTTATACAGCCGAAAGTAAGCTCTGATGGCTGTTCTATTGCGGTTCTTCATTCTCGTTGGTTGTTGCTTTGGTTTATTGCTGGGGCTTGTTCTCCGAGTAGTTTAAGTTTTCTTGTCATCCCAGTTTGTTGTCTATTGATTATAGGGCTATTTTTTAATATTTCTATTACTTCATGGATTTGGAGTCTATTGTAATCGTTGGTTTGCCTGATGATGGTGGTGTTCTCTGTTAGGTCTTGGCGGGATAGGTCGGTATTGTGTATTTCTCTGGTGTGGTTCTTTGTAGTACCAAATTGAAGGTGCATGGTAAGGCGTCTGGAAAGCGTAGTCTTCGTCATCCCGATATACTTAGCGAAGTATATCGGCATGACGAAGTTTACGCTTTCCAGATGCCTTACCATGCACCTGAGTTATTGTTGACTAAACTTTTATAACAGATTTTTATGAGGGTGCTTTCAACAAGGTTTCCTTTTCTTTCAGACGACATATATACGATTTCTTTTGCTTCTTCCCAGTTGATTAAATAATTTTTGTTTCGACTGTCTATGAACAAGACACTCATTCCCTCTTCTAAAAAAATGCTAATGTTGTTCTATTCTGATGAGAAGACCTTTACCTGTCTGTCCAATGTGCGCTAATCCATAATCTCTGCATGGTATTCTGTACACACAACAGCTTAGATTCTATTAGAGTTATGAACCATCCCATGTAACAATTTATCACCACTACTAAATACAACTTCACCTAGACCTATATTTGCATAGCACATCAGCGTTGTATGAAAAATAGATATACGTCAACCGATAGTTACAAACGAACAAGAATGATATACAAATAGCTGAGATGAGAGAATCTAAACAGACTTTCAATGTTATAAAAATGTTGTACAAGTTTATAAGACTTAAGATGCGTTAGGTACCAAATGTATTTTCAATAAACTAAAAAAAAGAAAATACAAAAACTACAAATGATAATATTGAAATAAGCTGTTGTTATACGTTTCAAGTGGATTGGTTCACAATATAGTTCTTTTACTTTATATAATTCGAAATTGTGCTTACTATTGATTTCATGTTCAGCAATCCCCAAATAGGTTTTTTTTTTTTAAATTTACTTGTAATTTTTACACAATATACGGGTTACAAACACAGAAATTATTTTTTTTCTATAAAAGAAGAAAGTCAGTTTTACGTAAAGCTGTGTAAATTTTGACTTAATCGTTGAATCTGTAAGTTGGTGGACATGATACTAGGCACACTCTTTGATGATTCATAACGAACAAAATCAGCTGCTTACAGGAGGATGAACTGTATAGGTTTCGGGAAATATATTGTTTCCAAGAATATATAGTAGCTTTATATACATTTTGAAAATAAAATCAGTACACATTTTTTTCTCTGAACTTGTAAAACTAGAACTTTAAAACTTTGTATATTCCATCTGCTTAAAATTATTAGGTCATGAAAAAATATGTCAGTAATTTCAGTCTATTGGAAGAGTCAATATAACCCAAAATACATGAACCTCAACTTGTATTTTATTTTCTACTTGTTAAATGTATTTACATTAACTTAGAAATTAACCTTAAGTTCTTTCATAGAGTAAATTTAACAAGCAGTAAGATATGAGATTTATCTGTTATTAGTTCTTCATTTTGTTTTTTGAAAGTCTCTAAGGCATTTTCTTCTGTTATTTCTTCTGGAATATTGTGAATTATTATCCTGGGTAACATTTTATTTTGTGTCTTTCAGTCATTAATGACCCACAAGTTTTATTTATCTCATCACACAGTAGTTTGCCATTATTTTCTGAGCGTGATTCAATCAGCACTCCTCCTTTATTAATATTAATAAATTTGCAGATGCCCAACTGCAGACTAACAGGGTCGATGTTTCTCTTTATATGGGATCTGGTATCATCAGATGAGTTGGCTTCATTTAATGGGCGAACTAATATTTTAAAAGAAGGCTTGTTCTTTTGTATTGTGGATTGATGCCTGGGGGGAGGCTTAGTAACAGCGTCTGCATATGACTGCAAACGTGCTGTTATATTGCAAGGGTTACGATCGTAGTATGATCTTGCTCGCATTTATCAATTTTTCTTCTTTTTTCTGCAATTTGAGTCTTTAAACTTGTCACATAAACATTCAATTTACTGATGGCCAACAAAATATCTCTTTTTAAATTATTTCTAAGGTTGCCACTGACATCAGTAACATGTTTAAGTGAATGAATGGCCGCCTCATAGTCACAGTCATCTATAGCCTTTTAGCTAATTGCAGAGAAAAATATAATATTAAAATACGTAAAATAAATTGATATTTTTCTTCCAGAAGAGCGATGGCCTCTTAAAAGGGACGATATTATACACAGGTCAACGATTCCTAAGGGATATAACAATAAAGGCACTTAACAGCTTAGCACAGGTAGCAGGGTCGCCGGGTCAAGGCTATATTGCACCCATAAACAGCCCAACACCCAATTTAGTCGGCTTTCTTCAATAAATCTGTATTCCACCAACCAAGCCGACAAACACAACCTTCCAGCAATTCTTGACCTCAAGAATATAGGATATCTCCCAGAACAATAATTCTCCACCGAGAATTTGTGTGTGAGTGTGTGTGCGTGTGCGTGCGCGCGCGCGCGTGTGTGTGTGTATGGATGAAGGTGTATCCAAAAGTTTGTGTAGACGCTACAGTCCATAATCTTTGATTGATCAATTTAACATTTTATACAAAAATGAGCCTCATAGTGTAGATGTGCTGAATAATGTGAGAGCAATTATGCATGATGGGAAAGTCAACATTTTTATGATAGTTAAATCTGAAAGTTACTGAGGACGATAGACGCCAAACTGTTTGACGATGAAACGCAAACACATTACATGTCGGATGAGTTGAGGTAAAACGTTTCAAAACTTCAAGAACCAAAAGGGCGTTAAAGTCAATTTTATGTTTCCAGAAAATGTTTCTTTGACGCTAAAGGGCTTATTAAAAAAAAAAATGAAATTTTGTAAAAAAATTGAAAAAGTAATTAGCAATTTGTAATAAAAAATCCTTGAAATTTGAATTATCGCAAAGGACAATAAAACTGTTAAAACTTATAGTAAAATTTAAACATACAGTAAACAATTTTAGCAAAAACTGTAAATATTCATCCTGGACTAATGGACATCTGCTACACTTATCGGATTTGTTTACATTTATTTACATTAACTTAGAAATATTTTTAGGGAATATACGAAAACAACGCTGATGTTTAAAGGTGAAATGAAAAAAAATTGAAATGATTTAATGACTTAATATGAGATGTATGAATGTAAGAATCAAATTCTTACATAAAAAAAGTCAATTCCAATCAAACATATAATTTCTGATGCTTTCCATGGTATGATGGATTTGCCTAACAAAATGATTTGGTCTAAACTAACCTATCGGATATAACCACGTTAAAATAAATAGAGCTATTAAATTGATTGATTAGAAGTTAGACAATACTTTTACGACAAAGTTTGATAATATGTCTGAACAATAACTATATTAAAATGAACCGAACATTACACTGATGGTTAACGAGTGTTATTCATATTTGCTTATAATAAACTTGAATGTAGCCCACTCCAATCTTTTATATCTAAAATGGTAGATCAGTTATTGTCCTAATTTAGTGGTTGTATTTTTTTTTTCAGATAAAAGCCTGTTCCACACCTGTTTTGCATCTGCTGGATTCCTTTTCTTTTTACTGGAGCCTAAGGGGTCAGGCTAGCTCAGTGGTTACGTGCTCGCCTCTGAACTGATAGGACCGAGGTTCGATCCCCACCTGGCCCTCGATTTATTCACGCGGGAGGTGAATAAATCTGAGCGCGTCGTCCCTCGGAGAAGAACGTTAAACTGTCGGTCCCGAGCTTGTATGATGTCAGGTAATCGTTAAAGATCCCTACTCTAAATACACTTGAGTTAGGCAAAATTTAGGACTCCCACTGTAGAATCAATCTTCATTGTGTGGTATCACAAAGGGCCAATGCTCGGCCTAAGTGTGTTCCCTTGTGCGACTGCCACTGCAACCTAACCTACTGGAGCCTATCTCCCATCAACAGTTTGTTCACAAAATCTTTCCAATTCTTCAAATGCATACTAGTATCGACAACTTTATCCCTCTTTATTTGCAGTAATTCATTCTCCCTTCCATTGTCGGTAATTGCTTTTGCAATATCATCTTAAATAATCTAGAGAACCGGGAGAAATCCACGTGCTTGTTCACACCGTAGTTGAGTTATACGCTTAGATTCCTTTTATTTCCACTCTTTGTTTTCTTCTTCTTCTTCTTATTTTGGGAGCGAGTAACGATTAATGCCTTTCTATGTATAAGTAATGTTGGTGATTAACTTTGAAACTTATACAGGTTTTACAACCAGAGTGAGAATGAAATTTGTTTGACAATCTGTTAAATTACAGTAGAGGATAACACAACAGTTTATTTGGTTCCATAAAATTTGCCAGAACTTAATTGATCGGCAATATCATATTAACCACTTATAAGAAAAATTAATTATAACCATTAATTCATTTATGGTTATTCTCCTAATTTAATCAATGGTCCAGTCTTACCTGCTGAATTTCATTACTGTTCCGCCCCTAGTGGGGTCATGCAGCTATACCACAGGTTGTATTGGCTTAATTTTCCACGTGGTTCTTCGAACCGGGAGCTACAAGGGCCACTGACCCAACATGCAGCTGAGCAGGTTCAGTAGGACCATTGGACCGGAGATTGATCCGAAATTCTTAAACTAACTTGGTACTACGGGCGGCGGGGGCCGTCCATCTGAGGATGGATTCGTAGTGGCTGTTGGTTCTCACCCAGATTGGGTAGACCCTTGTGGTCGCTGTGTGAGAAGCAGTAACTTCTCGGGCAGATGCCTGCTTAGCATACCGGGGAGCTAGAGCCCCAATCCTTGACCAGTAGGAACGGACTACGATCTCAGTTAATTGGGCTGGAATACTGGTAGTTGTTTTAATAGACGCTTTAGCTTTTGATGGCTACTCAGAGTGGGGAAGAATGGATACCTAACTCGTGCTCTTATATATTCGAAAGAGAGACCTATGAATCTACTCTGTCTGAACTTCCACCGTCTAGGTGGCTTCGTCGTGATTTCGCCTTCATTATTTAAGGAGTTTTCATTACTAAAGACCTCCTAACCTGAAGTGTAGATTTTCCCATATTTTTACATATATCTCCTTATGATGGTGGTATACATCAGTGCGGGCTTCGTAACTGTCATTCTTTCTTTATAATTAATCCCGATTCCTATTGCACTTCCTACTTTACCAATTATACATGTTTGCCCCCACCCCTCCAACGTGCCTTCATCTTGCCGTGGTGGGGGGAGGGGGGGGGGCTTAACATGCCTGGATAATGACATGAACTAAGAAAGGCACAACCTGGGCGGGGTGCTTGCCTGGTCTGGTGTCCGGAGGTAGCAAGCCTCCCTGTCTGCGAGCTGGTCAGGAGGCCGTCTGCCCTTGTAGGTAAACAGGTACCATTCGCTGTGGGCACAACAATGGTTAGCTGCTACCTTGGGGTCTCTGTCTGGGCTGGTGTCCACTGGTGGCAGGCCCGCTAAGTCGCGCACTGGTCTCGGGGTGGGGTTCCAAGTCATCTTTTCTTTTTCCGGCTTTGTGCTTGTCTTTTTTAAGATTTTTTTTCTGCCCCGGCGAAATTATCAGTCTCTTAGAGACTCTTAGTCACATGCATTTGAGTGGGACCGTTGTGGCTGGTTTGCGGTGGGCATGGGTCTGCCCAGCCGGTCGCGGCGTATTACCGTCGGAAAGTTTCTCCTTCCTTCTCTGGGTATCTTCTCTTGTAATCTCTGACTCCTTCCTTTACTTACCTATTCATTGCTATCTCTCACTCTTTATTAACTGTTACCTTTGTATTTTTCCCTTTTATTTTCCCCTGCAATGATCCCTTTCATCATGTAACCAGCAGTCTCTCTAAAGATTAATTGGCATATGATTTATTCGGACGTGGCTAGTTGTGGCTGATTTGTGGTGGGCAAGAGTCTACCCAGCCTGTCGCTGCGTGAGAGGACGGTTGGTTCTTGTGACGTGGTGAAAGGGCTCCACGTTAAAAAACATCAACCTATTCTGCATTATTTCCATGGTGGGGCCGAAAGACCGTGGCACGTGGTAATAAATCAAACAAGGATGTTTGCCGGCCCGGTGAGAGAAAATATTTGTGAACTCTACACTGAACTGTAGAGTTCAGTGTCACGTGTTCATTCAGACTACAGTTGTTAAAATCCACATACTATTTTTCTTTGTAAAATAATTTGTAATGTAATACTTAGTTTTTCTGTTTCAAAATTTATACTTCTGTCTATGAAAAAGGTTTTAAATAAAGACCGAAATGTTGGCAATGAGAGTTTAATTTGAACCTGAAGAACTGACCGAGTCCCCATAAACTATAGTTTGTATATATATATATATATGTATATATATATATATATATATATATATGTATATATATATATATATATATATATATATATATAAAATTTGCTTCCAAATACTTAATAACTGTCTACTCACATCGCAAAAGTAAATTAATGAAAGAAGCAAATAGCTCATTAATTTTGACATTTTTCAAAATTCCTAAAAGCTTATTTAGTGGATTAATAGTTAGTTAATAGTTAGTACAATACTATATATTCTGTAACTTGTCAATACAATCTTCAAAAATGTAATCTATTTTTATGAAACTTAGTTAAAGTTCTGGAAATAACTTATGAGTGCATACTATAAAGTTATCAACGCTAGTTTATATTAGTTATACATGAGTTATAAAAGCAAAGTCACACGACTTTTTGATTGCGTATTTCTGACGATACAAACTTCTTCGTAGATGTTGAACACTTGATGTTTAGGTCCACTTTGAACTGATAGAATTCGATGCAATAAATGACTCATATATGGAGGCGGAATTCCCAAACGAGATTCTGACATAATATAATGTAAGGATGGAGAAAACCGTAAAGCAATTCAATCCAACGAGTGGAATGTTTCACTTTTTATGTATCATTTTTTTGAAAATACTAGTTTACGTAAGCATTTCTGCAAAATATGAAAAAAAATTATATTCTTAAACAATGCTATTTAATAAACAGTTCAAATGAGGTTACTTATCCGAAAAAGAATAAAAGTTGAATTGTGTTTGTGAAAGGGAGAGGAATGGGTGAAGGTTAGGGCCATTGATTGGTGAACTGTCGTCCAATATACAGTTAGTGAGTGGTTGCGGAGGAGGGGGTACTGGTTGGTATGTTATAGCGGTACCTGGTATCAGTCAGTGGCCAGTCAGTCATGTTGACGTTGACTACGTTCATGCTCCTCCTGGTGACTCATTCTTACGGCTTTCAACATACCATTTTCCCTGCACTTGACCGCATCCAGTCTTCCTCACTTTTTACTATCGCTCCGGGTATCTTCTTTGTTCGAAGTGACGGCTCAAGCACTAAGCCCCCTTCGAACGCCAATGAAACTCTGTTTAAAAGAGCTGAACGTTTATTTGAAACGCACAGTCTTCATTGGAATGCTTTTCCTGGAATAGACATCAAAGTTACTAATTCAGGAGGAAAGGACTTCGAGTTGCATGCAGTCAAAAGCTCCAACGAGGAAGAGCTAGGTAAAGAGTCATTAATAATTGATATTACTATGTAGTTTTAGCGCTTACATTGACAGATTTAAATGCCAAGCTGATATGAAAATATAATCAACACCTTTAATATCTTTATATATCTCTATATATAAAGTTGGTGAGTTTGTTTGTTTGTTTACCCATTTTCCGTGGAGATAAAGACCTGAAATTAAATATATATTATTTATTACCTGAATAATGTAAAATAAGAGAAAATTATCACTATATTCCCAAAATTGGAGCCAGGGTACGTGCACCAAAATTGGAGTGTCTTGCGTGCTCGCCGATGACACTAGTGCAAATGTATTATATGTAAATGTGAAAAAAAATTTTTAATTTAATATTTGGGTAATGTAAACACTGGTAATAAAGTAAAGGCATGGAGTCAGAGTAGCCCAGAGGCTTGCGTGCTCGCCGATGACAGTAGTGCAAATGTATTATAAATAAATATAACAAATATATAATAAACTATTACATTAGAAGTTAAAAACGAATAATTTTAGAAACAAACTTGAATACAACTGTCAGATAAAAATAAGGTAATATTATAAAGAAACATTCCTTTCATTAATGTTATTTTATGTTGGGTAAATAAATTGAATATCTCAATTTACAAGTTGTGTTTGTTTTAAATATATTTGATGGTGTATATAACTCGAATTGATGTTTTATTTACTTTGTCATAAAGTAAATGACTTTTTTTTTACTTTTAAATGATTTTTATTTTGCTAAATATACTTACTGTGTATATATCTTGAATCATGTTAAGAATACTATATCAAAAGCTTATATAACCAAACAAATATAGTAACAATATAATAACTATAACAAGAAACAACAATTAAAATTATCCCTGTCAATCATGTTCAGTGAATTTATTTCAATAACTATTGTTATAATGTCTGAGTGACACAAAGGGTCACAGGTAGTCTAGTGTACAATAATAAGGAAAGACTAATACCTAGAACGTCAATTTTTGGTTTTATGAGTGCAGAGAATATGATTGCATACCATAAAGTTATATATAATAGTTATATTTAAGTTATAAAAGAAAATTTACAGGCCTTTGTGAATCATCAGGAGTCATCAAGAGAATAAAAAAAAGAGAAACGACTAAGTGCACCTACGCAGAGATGGCTGGAAACATATGCAATGAATTCTGTAATTGACTCATACACGAGAATGTAGGCGAAATCCTCAAAGAGATCCTAACATAATATAAACTTAAGAAACGTTAAAGCGAAGTTTCACTTTTTTATATCCTTGTTTTTAAAATAATAGTTCACGTATCCTCCAAGCCAGTACACTGGTTTCCAACCATCTCTGTAACGATGCACTTGGTCTCCTTCTATTTATTCTCTTAATAATGATGATCGAAACCAAAAATTTGAGACTGTTAAGTGTTAGTCTTTCATTCTTTTCTCACATTAAACTATTTTTGTCCATTTTGGATCCTTTTCTGTCCTAAGTATATTTACGTTTGTAACTTTTGCTTGGCAGGCATTATATTTACTTATATTGGCTTTCCAATCTTCCCAAAAAACACTCTAATTATTTAATCTACATATTTCGAAAGTCGACATGTTTCAACTTCTCACCAGTCATCAGCAGAACACAAATAATATCTTCTCTTAATTAATATAGGTAATCAAGAAGGTATTAAAGGGTTAAGTGGATTAAATTGTTAATAATGCTGGTAAGCGAGTGTTTAAGAATTTTCAGGAGCTAACTGGGAAAGCTCTCGTAAGCCTGATTAGATGAAAATGAGTTACAAATCCTGCACTTTATTTCAATTGAATATTTGTACTTAGTTTTTTTTGTTGTATTAGAAGAGTTGCTGTCACTTTTAGTCTATTGTACCTCTTTCTTTCCCTCCCACTCACCCTCTCTCTCTCATATTTGAAGTTTTTTTCTTGGTACTTGTGTATGTGTAGAGTGTAGATGGACAGGTGGGTGTAAACCAAAAGTTTGTGGACACACCACAGGTCACATCATTTGATAAATTAAAATATATTATACTCAAACCCAAAGTAAAGATGACAGTATACACTTAATTGCCAATTATGTCAATTTAGCTCCATATTTTCAAAAACATCTTACTCTAGAAAACTGAAAATTTTGTAATTAGTTCACAACTTATATTAAACATTAACCAAGAAAAATGTGGTTTTCTGACGACTGAAAGGTCTGTTTTTCATAAAATTGTAAAAGTTATAACTTAAGATTGAATTTGAAAGATTATTAACCTAGTACTGAACACACCGTTTGACGTAACATAATGAACTTGGTTCCAAAAATAGCTTCTCATGGGGATGAACTGAACACTTTATGGCTAAATTCCATCTTACAAAAGCAAGATTGGTACATTAAGTGAATTTAAAAAATGCCTTTCTTCGCAAAACTACTAACTGTAGACTATTGAAATTTCATATAAGTATATACCTAAAGTTAGTATGTCATGATACATTTTACAAGGACTAAATGGTTAATAAGAACTAAACAGTTTACGAGAGTCAGTTCACAGCTTTGATCCAAACTTGAACCTTACCATCCTACATGCAAATAGAAAGTTTAAAGAAATTTGTAATTTAAAAGCTTTTCAAATAAACAAGGCCGTCATTAATAATCCTTCTGCCTCTCTATGTCTTAATGATCAAATTCCAGGGTGTCCAAAATTTCTTAAACTGTTCCTAGAATCACAAAGAATAAATTAAAAAGTAAATAAATATAAATAAAAAAAAAAAAAAAGGTTTCTTTCCTCTAAATTAGTGGTTCTGGCCTTCTGTATTTCAGTTTTCAAGCATACCCGAAGCCTTTGTCCCTTATCTCCTTAATGCCTATCCCCACTCTTACGCAACGGATCTGTTTCCTCCTAGTTGTGTTCACTGGACCAACCCGTCAGTACCACATCCTTGGGTATGTCTTGAATTCTCTTAATTGAATTTTATTATTTCACTCTAATTTTTGTAACTAATTAGATATAATTTGTATTATAGTGTCTTCCTGATGATGAACACAAAGTGTTCGAAACGCGTTGAATAAAACTTCATTTGTGTGGAGACTTTTGTTGGTTTATCCATTTTACCTCAGAATGAGTAAATACCACACAATTACGGATTGCACAACTAATGAATTACATTTTCGTTATAATTGACAAAATGGAGATAGTCATATTAAAAAAATCTGGAGTGGCCTACACTCTACTTTACTATAAGTAACTTAATATCAAATTTCTTGAGTATATAAAGCATAACGTCTCATTTAAGCATAACGTAAACATCTAAATGGGATATAATTATTAGCCTTTCATTCCTGAGGTAGTACAGATAGTGATTGAAGGACATATCAATATATAAGCTTATTTTTGTACATCACAAATAATTTATTATTTGCAAATAATTTCATTAGTATAACTACAGCAGTAATAACATTTTTGAAAAACCAAAGTGAACATTTCTTGAAACGATTTATTCTCCTACAAGAGAATGGCTTTCGTTCAAACAGCCAGTGGATTTCTTACATCGTTTACTTGACATCCTTCTACATTGAATATTAAAGTAAAATTTTAAAATTTAAAACAGGAAAATACCCTTTTTTTCTCTGAAAAACATCTTAAACAGCGAAGAAAATGTTATTTTAAGGTGCTTTGTTAATTAAAGATGTACGATAATTACATTTATTAATCTCTAAACGAAAGATTCCAATTATGAATCATCATTTTTCATTTTTGGTGTTTTATAGAATTATTATACAGGGAATTTTAATGTTTAAAATAATAATAATAATAATCTTCTTAGTATTTAATAAGATCATTTTCCTTCCTCTTTGTCAAATAACATATATACGAATTTTTTCTGAGTGAGTGTTATTATTTTCCTGCACAATATTATTCCTCTTACATCTCATATAAGTCAATAAACAATTTAAATTATTCCTTTATAAATATCAATTTTATCTCAGTGGATTTGCTCAAAAAATTTCTAAGTCAATGTAAACATGTAAAAAAATACAAAAAATTCGACAAGTATAGCAGGTGATCTCTCAGTCTAGGATAAACAAACAATTTTTATAGCGTTATTGCTCTTTTCCGTAATTGAAACTTCATGATTACTAAATCCAAACACAAATCGTACTGTAACGCCCCTTTAGCGAATGTAATTTTGAAAAAAAATATTTCAACTCATTCTCCACATAATGTTCTATTTATAGGCATAGTTTCATTGTGATCCGTCTAACAGTATGGCTTGTATCGCTCTCACAAGGTTTTAGATTGAATTATATGTCAAAATTTTTACATTTAATTGAAAAAAAAATATTTCCTGTTGTTTTAAAATTCTGAATATATTTTTCGTTTGTTCCATCTGTAACCTCGAAGATAATGTCAAAATTTCAAAACTCTAGGGTTATCAGTTTAGGAGAAATTAATGTTTTAAAAAAAAACGGTTTTTGGCAAAATAAGTGACTTTCCCATCATGCATAATTCTTCCCAAACAATAGGAATCTTCTTCCCTATGAGGCCCATTTTAGTGCAAAATATCAACTTGATCCATCAAAGATTCTGGACCGTAGCGTGGTAACAAGCAATGCTAACACACGCACTCACCCACCCACCCACCCACACACACACACACACACACACACACACAGACATCATCGTAAAAACATCATAAAACGACTTCTAGGACCTCAAAACATGTAATTCCGACAAAATCTCGAGATCGAATTTTTTCACGATCACTATACTTTACTTATAGTAAAGTAAAAATGAAGTCAATAGTGATTTAATTGATTGTCAATGAGCTTGATAATACATTTACTCATAGTAATGTGAGTAAACCACTACTGATTTTTTTCCTAGATTATGAATATTTCCCTAGTTTACCTTGGTGTAACGCATATCCTTCATACGGTTTTTTGGTTCTTCAGATATTAGGTCTATGATAAGTTTCCTCGACAGGGAAGTCCCAGTCACAACTTACGAATGTTTGTGGGTTTCACAGTCACCCTGATTACATTTCAATTCATATACTGATTGATTATTATTATATTTTTAATTTACTGTAGGTAAAGTATAGTGATCATGAAAAAAATCTGAGAGATTAAAATGATTTGAGGTCCCCTGAATTGCCTAAAACTGGTATTTTTAAGGTGATGTCAGCGTGTGTATGGCTGGAAGGGTGGATTTGGGTATGTATTCCATATATTGTAATCACTCTAGAATTGGCGCCGTTTGAGAATTCTTAATAAATCTGTCAGATACTGATCCTTTACCTTATCCTACTTTATGTCAAAACAATTTCTAATTTTTTTATAGCTTTTCTAGTGATTCTAGAGACTTAAAATTTTGCATTTATTAAGTCCTTTATGTAAGAAACTTTAAAGTAATGTCATGAATAGTTATTTATTCTGAAGGCAATGTAACAATGAACAGAAGAACTAATAAGTTCCACAGCTAGCCTCTTGTTAGATTTATTTACCTTAGTCTATTAAAGTTTCAAAGTTCAACATAAGTAATTTATTAGAAATCTTATTTTTAAAATGAAAATAATAACCTCTAATTAATAATTAATTGAGCAAATCATATTTTAAGACAGTCTGTACAAAAAATTATTATTCACTCACATTATTTAAAATAAAATATATTCATTCTGGGGTAACTAAACAAATTAAAGTCTCGACACAAAAAAAAGAAGCCTTTTTATTCTACGCGTTTCAAACACTTCCTGTTCATGCTCAGGTAAACTTCCAATGAAAGGAGTGGAGGACAGAACAGTCTAACGCTCTCTGATTTACTGCTTTGAATAAAAATATCCTTCAATGAGTTTACATATAACTTATTCTTTCTTCCCCAACTTTATGATTAGCAATGTTTGCCCAGTTATTGGATATACATGAAAGCTAATGTTTTCTGTTTCACTTTATTACGGAATTATAGTGATTCAATGAAAGCGCACTTCAAAGCCATCATCAGTTGTTCTAAACAAACGTGCCGACTGCATATTCAATATAATTATCAATATATAGAACCAATATTAAAAAAAGCAATTAAATAAATTAATTCCTTATTAAATCTTCTAATGGGTGTACTTACAATCAAGTTTGGTGTGTATATCCCCTCAGATTTGTTTTATATCTTTTCATTCAATTTGTGCTCATAGTACTGATGTATGTAGATAATGAGTATATCAGTCCAGGAATTTATTGAATCAATTCTGTTTTCATTAGACAAAAGAGCCTCTCAAAATAGAGTCAAATGACGATTAGAATATCCATTATGAATAAATGTTGGTTACATTACTATACTCGTAAGTAAAGTATAGTGATCATGAACTATTCGATCTCGAGATTTTGAAGGAATTACTTGTTTGGACGTAGTTATTTCGATGATGTCTGCGTATGTGTGGGTGAGTGAATCCAAAAGTTCTGTAGGCGTTGCAGTCCACAATCTTTAATCAAATTGATAGTTTACATAAAAATAGGCCTCAAAGTGTAGGTGTACTCTATTTTTGGGAGAAATTATGCATGATGGGAAAGTCACTTTTTTTGCCAAAATGTGTTTTTAGACCATATTTTTTATCTCCTAAACTGCTAATTCTAGAGTCTTTAAATTTTAATATTATCTTTGAGGCTACAAAAGCCAACAAATGATAAAAGCTTCAGATTTTTAAAACTACAGAATATATTTATTTCAATAGAATATTGACTTATCATTCAATCGGAAAGCTTCTCAGGATGAAAAAAGTCATATCATTTGACCGATCAAAATATTTTTTTTTCCAAAAATAGAGCGTACATACAATTATGTGGGAGATGAGTTGAAGTAAATCATTTCAAAATTACGTGAACTAAAAGGGCGTTAAGGTCAATTTTATGTTTTCAGAAAATCTCTTTTCGACGCTGAACAGCTCATTAAACCGTTTAATATCATCTAATTAAACTATTTTTTACTATATAAACTGATTCCCCACATAATGCTCTATTTTAAGTATAATTTTATTTTGACTCGTCAAACGGCATGGCTAAATCACCCTCACAAGCTTTCAGATTAAATGATAAGTCAAAATTTTTACATTTTATTATTAAATGAAAAAAAAGTATTTCATGTTTTAAAAATCTTTTAACTTATATCTTTTATCTTATTGCCTTTATATTTTCAAAGATATTCTCAAAATTTTAAGACTCTAAAATTATTAGTTTATAAGAAAAAAATGGCTGTCAAAAATTAATTTTGGCCATAAAAAGTACTTTTCCCACCGTGCATGATTGGTCTCAAACAATTGTTTTCATCTAAATTACGAGGTCCATGTTTGTGTGAAATATTGACTTGATCCACCAAAGATTCTGGACTGTAGCATGTACATACACAAGCTTTGGTCCGCTTGTAATCCATCAAAAAAATCTAAAGTAGCCTACACTCAACTTTACTACAAGTAAGCATAATATCATACTTCTTGGGTATATAATATTTAATGTCCTATTTAGGCATAATATAATTGTCACATTGGGAGATGTTTATTAGTCCTTCATCCCTGGAGGTAGTGCAGATAGTGATTGATCCACTTATCAATATATATGCTTAGTTTTGTATATCACATCACTGATGCATAATAACATAGTGGACCTCTTACATAGTTTACCTGATCTCCTTTTACATTGAATATTTAAGACCAATTTTCACAATTAAAACTTGAAAATATTCCTATTTTGTCTGAAAGAAGTCTGAAATATTTAGGAAAAAATGTCGTATTAAGATAAATTTTAATTTAAGATGTAGGATAATTACATTTATTTTTCTTCAAAGAATGTTTTCATATTTTTGGTTGTTTATAGAATTAGAATATAGTACTAGAACTTGTTTATTGACCATTTCCGCCTGCTCATTTGTAGGAGTGAAAATTACTCGTTCAAAACTCAGTTATTCTGAATAGATGAAAGCTCTTGAACACTGGGAAACACCTTGTCAATTTTCTCTTGCTGGAAGCTTAAATACAAATGAAATTGAAATCAACTAACAATACCTGTATGTTTTCGAAATAAACATATCTGTAAAGTTAGCCAAAAAGGTCCATAACTTCGCTTCTACGTTAAATTTTCAATCCAATCAAAGCTTTTATTTTAAGTTAGACATACACAAATCTACTGTCGAAGTCTCAGCTTACTATGTCTTATGGTGACTGGGTTTCTTGTGACAAATGTTTGCGGATAAGCCGATAAACCGACAGAGAGAAATTTTTCTAACGGTTGATTCGGTTTCTCCAATGTATGAAACGTAAAGGTTACTTGAAATGAGTCAGTTCTAAGCAATGTACAGAAAAAAACCTTTCTTTTTTATTTGTATAGATGTATAAGAAGAGTTTTTCTTACCTTCTGAGAGGCTCCCTTTATCCTTCCGGTGAAAGCAGGTGTAGAAATATCATAGTGTGCTCTTTTCTGGTAATTGTTCTAAGTGATTTTATTATATATATAAAATACAATGTTTGCACATAAATATATGAAATATACAATTTAGTGATATACTACAATGGAAAATAAAGACAATAATTTAAATGTTAAATTGTCTCATTTTGTATAGAGATCAATTTGGATGACGATTCCTTCGACCAAAACTCGATCTAATTTCTTAGTATTTGATTTATATTATGTAAACTTTCACAGTTGAATTCACTTTCTACATGATTCTTCTTGGATCAAATGCATTAAGTTGAATGTTTAAGTTGATTAATCCGGGTAAGAAAACCCAATTTTACCAGTTTGTCCAACATAAGCAAGTTCATTTTTCTTGTATATGGAAGCTTTTTTTGGCTACCCTATTAATGCGATAAACTATCATTGTTACTAATAAGGATTAGTAAATCTAATTCTTTCAGCAATGATTAAATTTCATTTGTTATTTAATAAATACAATAAATTTCTTGTTAGGGACTATACTTCAAGATCTTATAGACATAAATAAATATAGACATAAATGGTTTATTAATGACATATTACTTTTCTGCTGTACTTAGCAACATATACATGGAATATTTCAGACCAAATTTGTGCCAACGTATTACCTATTAATTCAGAGTGAATACGTTATGTATACGAATTTACTTCTTTCTTTGATGCTCTGAACACGTTTTGTTCTTCATACAAATTACAACTTATGAAAATAGGAAAAGAAAAATTGAACAGTTAGTCAATTCCCCTACTTCTACTACAACAACTTCACTGTTACCTTGGTGTTTTTGACTCTTACTAGATTTCTGAAGGCTACCATGAAAGGCCTCAGAGCA
Organism: Hermatobates lingyangjiaoensis; assembly: GCA_026182355.1. Lineage (NCBI taxonomy): Eukaryota > Metazoa > Arthropoda > Insecta > Hemiptera > Hermatobatidae > Hermatobates > Hermatobates lingyangjiaoensis. The sequence continues at coordinate 5,752,466 of JAPFBL010001617.1, forward strand.
TTTAAGATTAACATAGTACTTTGGTGAAAATAATATATAAATCATATTTTATATACATACATATATATGTATATATATACCAATTAAATGAAACGATTCCACGAATTAAATAAACTATATTGACACAAAGAACATTCAGAAATGAAACAGAAACTCACTACTTTATTTCGATATCCTCATCATCAGGAAGATAGAAACAAGTCACTCCGCAGGCAGACAACGACTGGTTGGTGGTCTTGAAAAATCACAGTGTAGCCAACTTACGGAGGGAGAGGAGGCAAGGATAGATAAAGAAATAAAAGCAAAATAAATTATAACGAAAGAAAACAAAAACTATTATCATAGGTAAACCCCTTCCCCCCCCCCAAAATATAGGTACACTAAGAGACTAAAATAAATAAAAGGAATAATCAACGATTGAGGTTAAGCCCAGGAGCAGATCTACCCCCCAGAAGACTAATAAAAGCTTCTTCTGAAGCCCTCAAAGTTATATTATATATATATAATAAATTCAAAACGAAGGAAACACACAGAAAGACACAGATATAACTCACATCGATATTTCGACCATCGTCGTCATCAGGAGGTGTGAAGAGCGAAGAGTCCCGCAGGAAGGCAGGGCGGCAGAGTCGAATTTTTTAACTAAGAAAATGAAATATACATTATTTAAAGGAACAACAATGTAAATTTCATTTTCTTAGTTAAAAAATTCTTACTTCTCCCTATGAAAAAGATTTTAAATAAAACCGAAACGTGGCAACGAGAGTTTGATTTTTTATCCTGGAAAATTGACCGAACCCCGATTAGAGAACACGCCTATTCTATCTAACGTTCGATATATTATTGAATCTGTTATATATATATATATATATATATATATATATAAAATACGTTTAAACCACAATAAAATATTCAGCGACTATAATCTTTTGAGATACGAGTGTGAGACTGGCTCTCGTTAGTGTCACAATATGAATTCTTCACAACACTACCTGTGACTCTGACGAGAACCAGTTACTTTGATCGATAGACCTTAGTCCCATTTCTGAATTTTTTACTGTGGTGTAAACATTGATTTTTATTTTACATATTTATTGTAAAATTTCTTATATACATGTATTCTATTCTTATTCTCTTTATCATAACCGGAGATCTGGATAGATAATTAATTTTAAGTTTAAACGGAAAATATAAAAACAAAAAGATAAGAATCACTCACGTTCACATAACGTGATCCCATACGGTCATCAGTGAATATAAATAAGCAGAAGTAAGGCGAAGACGGTGCTCAGGCCACAGCACCGTTATAATGTCATTGTCGATGTTGACATTGGTAACGGTCTGCTGATTTGAAGAATAAGCATTCACCTCCAGTATTTTCATTTTCACACTTTTCTGATAACGTCTGGGTATAGAGTGATTTCTTAATTTTTTTACAGATAGATAGTATCTATCGATGGTAACTAACTATATTATAGATTGTTATTTTGTCTTTAGTATTTTTGCTGTTTCAGACGCAAGGTTATAAACTTCAACAATGGAAAGGTAGGTAGGTCAAAACAAAAAAATCAAAATTAGAAAACAATCGACAAAAAATACTTTTTTTATCAGAAATTATTATTAAGCAATATGAAAATAGTGCATCTGGTTTCGTTACCTGACCAGTAGTACTATTTCTTGAACATCATTTACTTTTTATGACATCATTTAGAGTGTGCTAGTAAGTAATCTTGTGACCTATATTTGGAAAAAATTTGTAGTAATATCTTCTTTATAGTTGTACTATTTAATTTGAGGGCATCATATTAAAGAATAATGATAAAATAGAGAGGATAATATTTCACAGTCCATATTTAAAGAAAAAGCCTCTTATTGTGCCAATCTTTTTAAATTTCGAATGGGTTAATAGATCGTTGTAGAACTGATGTGTAGTTTGAAGGAGTAATTTTGTACCCCATTGAGTCTACATTGAGTTTGATTAAATGCATTGAAATTTCACTGGAAAGAGAAAATAATGATAGTAGCTCTAGTAAGAAGCTTGTTGGTTGCTCCCTCACTCATTGTCAATGATTTTTTATGCACTATTTTCCTGAGCACGTCTTTACTGTGGAGGACTTTAGTAGGAGGAAATCATGTTGGTATGTTGAGGAGATTGCTTTTCTACAGGTCGCCTGTATCCATCTTCTTAACCTATAACGAGAAACACTCTGATTTTATAGGTTAGGTTGCAGTGGTAGTCCCACAAGGGAACACACGTAGGTCGAGCATTGACCCTTTGTGATACCACACAATGAAGATTGATTCTACAGTGGGAGTCCTAAATTTTGCCTAACTCAAATGTATTTAGAGTAGGGATCTTTAACGAGTACCTGACATCGTACAGGCCCGGGACCGACGGTTTAACAACGTCCTTCTCCTAGGGACGACGTACTCAGATTTATTCACCTCCGGCATGAATAAATCGAGGGTCAGGTAGGGATCGAACCCCGGTCCTATCAGTTCAGAGGCGAGTACGTTAACCGAGCTATCCTGGCCCCCCTCTGATTTTATAAAATAGCTCCATTCTTAATTCATCAATTTTATACAACTAAACTTTCAAACTATATATTGTTACCATATTTTAATAAACTTTGTGGTATTAAGAAAACTATAGTGTTCGAAGTGATCTTACTAATCCATATTTCATACAGTCTATTCATCATGTTAGATTTAAGTCTTCATTAATTTAAAATAAGTTCAAACGAAAAATCAAAACTAGTACTACTTTAAAGTGAAGTATAGTGATCATGAAAACATTCACCATAACAGGCTCTACATCGTAGATGTTCCATATTGTTTTGGGCAATATTGTATAATGGGAAAGTCACTTTTTTGCCAAAATGTGATTTTAAATTAAATTTAAAGTAGTTTTTTCTCCTAAACTACTAACTACTAAAATAAAACCCTGGTCAGTATCCTACTAATGCTTGGCAGTTTAAGGAGTACCATACGACTTGAGGGGAATCGCCCGTTTCTAGATTTGTTAATATCAAATGTAGCAGAAATTTTTAGGGGAACTTGGTTTATAACTCAATCTTTGTAAGTCTTTAATGTTGTGGAAATCATGTAATCCGTCCCCAGAATATATAAATCATCTTAATAATTTTTGAAACTTCATTTTCAATCTTATTATTACAATGTTGATGTATTTATAGTTGATTGGGCATATTATAGAGTTATTAAAATTCGGTTGAAGATCTTGTATTGTTTTAATGAATTTATTTGCATGTATAAATGCTACTTGATCAACGATTGTCCTGTTCATATTTCCAATTTTCAAATTTAATCACTTAAATGAAATTACTATTTATCACATTTACTATTTATTGTTTTACTATTTAAATTAACATACCTTTCTCTTAAAGAAAAATTATTATCTCTAAGAAATTTATTTAAGTTAAGAAATGAAAGTTGTAACAATGTTATTTATACTTAATAACCTACCTTACATCATTAACGATAGGAATGTAAGTATGACTACTTGATCAGTTCAGATGCAAGTTGAATGAAAGTAAACCGTTTTGAGATCCCTGAATTCCAGAATGTGATATCTATAGTTTATCCTCGTAAAAATTGCAGCAGGAGATTCTAAAATGTGACTAAGATCTGTCGTCTAAGTAACTATTATCCCGAGAGTTAAAAATTGAATGGATGAAGAGAAAGCGGATATGTAGTTTGGAGTTGAGTAGGGCAGGAAGAAATGTTTAAAAAAGATTAGAGTAAAAGGCAACGGAATAGAAAAAACGTTGTACATGACAAGCTGTACAAAGAGGCCGGAAAAAATGAAAAATCTGTCTGCCAGCTGATATAAAGGCTATTATTTCCTTTAATATTGAGTCTAATGTGAGAAAAAAGTTGCTTAGGTTTTTAAGATTTAATATAGCAAATCTAATTACTTAAGATTAGATTACATTCTATAGCAATACCAAGGTTTCATGTGTGATCATTTTAGCTTCTGTCCAATTTATATCGTGTTCTTAGTATTTATATGCCGAAGTAAAGCAGTCAATTCGATCTACTTCATTAACTGGTTATGCTGTCATTGGTGACTTACCTGTTTGACCAATGTATATTTATTATAATATTTACAGGAAATTTTACTTTACAATAAGTAAGGTATAGTGATCCTGAAAAAAATTGATCTCGAGATTTTGACGGAATTACATGTTATGAGGTACCAGAAGTCGTTTTATGAGGTTTTTCCGATGATGTTTGTGTGCGTGAGGGTGGGTGGGTGGGAGAGTATTCAAATATTCAAATTTGGAATATTTAAATTGGTGGGAGAATATTCAAATTAGGAAACCTATTCTAGGTTTGTGTAAGTATTTCCATTATGAACAGCTAATTGATTATACGTATATGTTTTACTGAAAAGATGGTCCAATAATTTGTATAAATTGATTCAACGAAATACTGGAGTATTTTGATTTTAGTTACTACAAGGTAATATGTTTCATTTTAAGAGTAAGAACAATATTCTACAGATAAAAAGAAATAAAAAAGTAGCAGACAATTTAAAATGTAGCTTGAAAAAGACTAATAATTTTGTTTGGGTTGATTTCAGCAAGTCGAACCTTTGGTCTCAGACGCAGATTCAAGATGATGATGCTGCCCATCATGTACAAACTCGGAGTCATCACGACTCTTCTCGTCATGCTGACTGTCTTTTCTCTTAAAGGACTCTCCATTGGGGTAAATTTCAAACCATTAGGTTTTACAATAAATGAAATCTATGACCAAGAGTAAAGCCAACATAAACCAAATTACATTTGCCTTAATTTAAATTTCTAAGTTGTACTAGACCACCCGTGACACTTTTGGTCATCCAGCACCTTCATTTTTAATGGAATCATGTTCACATAAATGCAGATAAAATCTAAATTAACTAATTTTTAATAAAAAGAATAATGAACATATTTTTAAGACATTCTTTTTATTTACTTTTTTGTACAATTTGAATTTTCCAAAAAAAAACTTTAATGTTTTCTTTCTGTTTGACCCTAATGAGAGCAACATGTAATTGGCTATGTTGAAATGCTGTTTTACATAAATAAACTAAAACTTTCTGTTAAGTCTCTCCTTGAGACTTATGAATAGTAATGCCAATACTAACTGAATTGGAAATTGAATCTTTAGAAAAGGAATGTTGTCCTCTTCAGATAAAACAATATTTGATTTGGGAATTAAAACTATTTCCTTTTGATACCGTGATGAGATAATTTTATAAACAATGACATTATCATAAAGCTCCCCTGTTATTAGCTTCGTTTGGTTACATAAGCGCGGTGGATCAATGTTTCTCAAACATACATATGACAGTAACTTCCTTTTTGAGTTCTAGCTTATATTGAAGCAATCCAGACAACTCTAGTGAGTCTAGAAATTCTTGAGGGTAATGGGTGGGTTTTGTTCCTACACAAACACACATGAGTTAGATCACAGATATTGTTTAATTTATCCTGAAAATTATTCAATGAACCTATGATTAATTTCACTGTGTGTCTTGTTAAATGAAACTTATATAGCATTTTCTGTGAGCAATGTTTGTGGGTTGGCAAACGAGGAGTAAATGTATTCAATACACTAATCAACATTATGTGCACGGATAAACATGTCTTCGAACAGTAATAATTTCTTTATTTCAATCTTTTCAACTCTGTCTTCATCAATATTAATCAGAAATTTAGAGTATTCCTCCTTTTCTTCTTGAACTCTCATATAGGTAGTTAAATGGAATTTAATTAATTTGCGCCACAAGGAAGACTGATACAAGCATTATACTCGTAGATATCAGCATCAGTTCCTCTCTTGACAACTGGAAAAAGTTTTCTATTCCTGAGAGGCTACAACCAAAGCAATTAGTCATTAACTCCTTAATTTAGAGAGAATTAGATTTATTAAGAACTTTCCTGTACCTTCCGATGAATCGGGAGCCTTACTCTAACATTTTTACTAACATTTTTATGGAAATATTTATATCCAAAGAAGCAAATGTTTTTTTTGAATACGGACACAATTTTGTTGTTTTTAATATTTTACTTATATTAATTTGACAATTTCTAAAACTTCTGTTAACCATAATAAATATCATAATGTTTTTGTAAATAATAATAAAGGTTATTGAAGTGCATATTGTGAATTTAAGAAATATTTCTTTCTGCAAAACTACTGACACTAGTATATTATAATGTTATAGCAAGATTGAACCTACGATTAATTTGTCACCATAAATCATTCAAGATGTTTAGTTTTGGAGGAGGCTGTATAGCCGTAAAAACAGTAAACTAAGATTAGAAATTCCCACATACCCAATAAGTTGGCATTAACTTCAAAATTTTTTTTATCAGCCTTAGCCAAATAAATTTATTAGACTTAATACTACATATTATCAATTGCTTTCAATGAATTAGTTTTATATGTAAAAGGTAGATAATATTTGAAACTATTAAAGCGAATATAATGTGGACATAGCAATTTCAGTCTACTCCACTTGTGTGGATGCAATCATTGTACAGGGGCCTTACGTACTACTTTAGTGTACCGTACGAATTTATTTGATTCATTGTAGAATAACTAAAACTATTTATGCAATTTATTTTTATCAACTATTTGTTACACAGAATCAGGCATTCTATCAATTAGCATATCTAATTGGATCAGCTACCATAAAAGCAGATGATAACATGACGTTTTTTCGGTTAAACAACATTAAGCAATTTCCATTAAGGTTTTTGAAAGCCATTCTTAATATATCTTTTGTTTTTTTTTACTACGAGCATGACCTAGTTATTTAATATAGAGCTGTCAGTTAAATTATGAATTGTAAAATCACAATGCACATTAAATATGTAAATGACAGCATTTAACTCAATGCCAACAACATAAAACATTTTCAAGTTAGAGTTCATACTTTTCATACAGACATAAAACAATGATACAAAATTACTAAATTCATCAGTTTTCGAGTATTTAATGCAACAAAAGTACTTTGCAATGTCACTAGGAGGAGCAATATTCTTAAATCTGTTACAGGTGCTGCTGTTAGCTTTAGCTCTGGGAAGTATTATCTCCAAATTGAAGCATCCAAATGTTCACCCCTGGTCGGACGAAAGTTACCACAAGGAGATTCACTTACACGTCCATCCCTTCAAGACGCCTCATTCCATCCTGCACACGCAACCATCTCCCGCCTCCCTCTACGAGCCTCCAATCCCTCCTAAATACCATGATTACATCTTAAACTCCCGATTCATAAATGAATAAGTTTTCTATTCTTGATATCAAATATTTCAATACAAATTACGTCACGCAAATACTATCCCGCCTACATTGAAACAATGAATAAGTTCCTAATATTTCTTTGCTTGTATATTTGTTAAATACTTATCATTTATAGATTAAGCTATATTTATGAGAATTACTTTTAGCCATAGTGTCGATTCATTTCTAGTATGATTTATTTTAAAAGAAAGAAAGAGTAAAGTGAAAAAAAAAAGAGAAAGTGAGTCAAATGACTTTCAAATGAGTTGAAACATTTTTCTCCATAATTGAAACTTTTATGACAAAATATTTAAAACATTGTAGGCAATATCAAGCTCTATGGACATTTGTTATGTGTGTATCTCCTTCTAGTCAATGTAAAATGTATTACCTTTTCATACTGAATAGCAAATTGTTGTCCAAACAAATTTACATTTAATTATTTATTAGTATAAGCATTACGTATTTGTTTGTTGTATTGGACTAAATATATATATATATCAACATTGAAAAACGATCCGGTATCAGACAAATAAAAATTCAACAAACATGGTGAGTCTCTTACACTTGATGACTGTTCAACCGAAAATTAGAGAAGGTGTATGCCATTCAATTGTTTGTTTTTCAAGTTTATTTCTCAAAACCAAATATCAAAGAGTAATAATTTTCTTTTTGTGAAAAGAAGGTGTGAAAACATCAGAAATTATTCAGGATCTGCAAGGTATATTTGGTGAGTTCGCAGAATCCAAAAGTACTGCTTACTTGTGGATCGATCGTTTTAAAATAGATGGAACATCACTGGAAGACGAACCACGCAGTGGGTGCCCAAGCACATCGGTGAATGAAAGAAACATTACTGCCATCGAAGGTCTACTGGTTGAAGACAGGCAAATTAGTGTGAACCTAGAGATAGGTACATGAGAAGTTCATGACACCTTGCATGATTGTTGGGGTGTTAGTAAGGTTTCGGCGTGCTGGGTGCTAAGGCTGTTGGGAACAGAACCGAAAATCAATAGGTCTGATACTTGTCGTCAACTTCAAGAGCTGTTAGCCCGTTACGGTGATGAATTTTGGCAACGAATAATAACTAATGACGAAACGCGGATTTCTTATTTCAAACTTGAGACCAAAAGTCAATCCAAAGAATGGCACAAATCTGAAGAAGGACCTCCACTTAAGGCGCGGGCAGTTCCGTCTGCTGGAAAGGTAATGATTAGTGTATTCTGGGATTGCGAAGGGATTATTTTTTATAAATTATCTGGCAAAAGGTGCTACAATTAACGCAGAATATTATTCGAATTTATGAATCGGACCTTTGCGACAAGCACTTGTCAAAAATTGGCCTCGAAAGTGCATAAGCGTGTGTTATTGCAACAGGATAATGCAAGACCACCACCATAAGAAAAACGAAGGATGTTTTGAACGATTTACGATGGGCATTGCTTCCGCACCCACCTTATTCCCCTGATCTTGGACCCAGTGATCCTAGCTTTGTTCCTAGATTTGAAAAAACTCTTAGGGGGTACTCCATTTGAAAGTTTAACTAATGTAAAACGTGCCATAAAAAGTGGATTGAAGAAACACCGAAAAAACTGTTTGAGGACGGCTGAAAAATTAGTTTATCCTTGGGATAAATGTATTCTGTTAAACGCATATTATGTTGAAAAAGTACCTTGAAATTTGAACGAAAATTAACAAGTAAAAAAAAATATAGCCAAATTCCCAGAACTGGAAACATCCTGTGTATATATGTATTACCAAAAGTCGATGGGAGAGTATGTCTTCTTTGAAGCATATATTATTGAATTATCAGCAGCTTCACACCACTGATAACCACGATATTTCAGGTAATTTTCCTTTCGTCTTGCTGAAGTTGCCATAACACCTATCCACGATACATTGCGTTAGGTTTGCAGTGTGGGATCATTCTACCATGAGCGTCGCTCATTCTCAGATGGAACGTTGCTTGCAGTTGAATGCTTATGTAGCCATCCTAGTGATTCATACTTCTGGTTTACCTAAAGAACTGACATTGAGTTCTCGTCTCATCAATTGCATGTCCGGTTCTAGGCTCCTGTTTGTCAGAGTTACAAAAATTTCTTTTTTCTGAAAATTAATAGAAAAGTTGCTTTCTTTTACATGAAGATCCTCAAATATTTGAATTTTTCAATATTTTCCTCCCGCTGGATAATAGTTGTGCCATGTACGAGCAGCATCTCCCATACACATTTATTTCTCTTTGTCATGTTCCTCTTATTTTTGTTATCTATTGCAAGGCTAATTTGGCTGTTTTCAGTCGTGAGTTTTAAGTAAGTACGAACAAACTTCTTTATGACTTCTTCACTGCATGTAAAGAAGCACGTCTTGTCTTTAATTCGTTCTCATATGGTAGTGCAATTTAATTATTTCCTCGTTTAGAGTATAGTGGTACCTCAACTTAGGAATTTAATTCCTTGCGACCGACTTGTAACCGACTCGTATATCGAAATGGTCGTATGTCGAGACTAGTTTTCCGATAAGAATACACTATAATTAAATTAATCTGTTCTACAACCCAAAAGCCTATGATAAATCCTTAATAAATGCTGCATATATATGGGTATAAATAACAATTACACATACATATAAATAGAAATCAGTTCGCCTCAGAGAGTGGAAAATAAAGGTCGGAGAAGACGAAGGTTATGGAGGTAGAGGAGGATACGATGGAACGTGGAGCGTACTGCAACTTATAACCTAATTTGCACTACGTAACATATAAGAATAAACAATAAATTAATTTTCTTGTTTTGAATTTTATGCTTCAATTAACGTAAAACGAAACCTAGTTTTCTACGTTTGGGTTTATTTTATTGTATTTTATTTTACAGAGAGGATTTTTTTTATTTTATTTTAATTTTTTTACTTTTCTTTCTAATTCTCACTTTGCCCTTATTCACTTGCACTCACATCAGGCATTGATTTTTCTTTTCTCCACTTCCACTCGTTTCACTATGCGACGCATCATCATACGTCGAATCTCCATCAAATCTTCGTATATTGAGAAGAATTTCGTCCAAAATTTATGAAGTATATCGAAATATTAGTATGTCGGTACGTTCTAATCGTTTTCGAATCACTACAGTGGATCGGGTTCTTTCAACGTAGGCTGAAATGGTGGAGCGCTTCATCTGTCAGGGCATTCGCCAACACCATTAAGACAAAGTCCAGTGATGGTCGCCTTGGTGTAGACTTTTGCTGTTAACTCTTCCACTGCTTGATTTACTAGCACGTCTAAAAAGATCCATAGCATGGGATCTACATGCTAAAAAAGCATGTAGTATTGTATCCTTCCCGGGCGGCACGTGCCAGGGGGCACTTTGAGGGGATAAAAATAGAAAATAGAAAAAATTAAAATCATAAAACGCCAACAAAAATCTGAAATTTTATATCAAAATGAGTGTTTAAGGTCGCAATTATTTTTATTTGTGTAATACAGTTTTTAAACAGATTTTTCAACCGTAATGTTTGAAAATAAAAAATAATTTATTTTAATTTTTTTAAAACTAGTTTTTAAAGGGGTTGAAAGTTCATTATATTTTTTTTCTTAGCCAGTTAATATAATTTAACGATTTTCTTATGATTTGTATTATTCGTTTTTGAAAAATCTTTGGTTTTCTTTGATGATGACTACATCATTACAATATGTACAGGGCTTCCAATATTTGTAGCTTCTCCGCATGAAGAAGTATCATGAACAAATATTGGAAGCCCTGTACATAAAGGAAAGGAACCCCTCTATAAATCTCCAGGTCAAGGACATGTATGTAATTCCGACGAGCAGGAGCCTGGAGCCGAGCATGAGGTCCAATCAGAGCAGCAGCCTTAACCCTGCGCTCTGATTGGTTCGAATTAGTCAACCTGATTGGCATTTAAGCTGTTCACTACAAGGCATGCTCTACCTGAAGATGACCAATGTTCCTATGGTCGAAAGCTCGTATAATATTGAAGATGTCTCTAGGACAGATGCTATGGCAACTGCAGCCAGAAGAAAGAAAAATCGCCCGGAGGATCGAGGCCACCAGCTTAAAGTTAGTGAGTGCAGAAGCTGCTGCAAATTTTAACAACATATGTTTGAGAGAAGACCTGCTGCCAACGTATTCTAATATATATATATATACATATATATATATATATATTAAATACATAATTTCACTTAACTAGGGACCACGGTAGCACAGTGTTAACGTGCTCGTCTCTGGATTGGTCGATCCGGTTCGATTCTCACTCTGGCAGTCGATTTTTTCACCTGGGAGGCGAACAAATCTGAGCACATCATCCCTCGTAGAGTGCGTTAAGCCGTCGGTCACAATCATGTACGAAGTCAGATACTCATTAAAAATCCGTACTCCAATACACTTGACTTCGAGAGAACTTAGGACTCCTAATGTATACTCATTAGGGTGATGCAATATTTCCTTGATGAATCAGTGTCAGAGGTATAGTTTTCTAGCAGACCCTCAAAAAAACCCCCTAAATCTATTAAGCGTGTATAATTATCATATATATAATGTATTATATACATACTTACCAATATTATATTGTAGAATAGTTTGACAATCTTTCCATACATCATCTTAAAACTACCACCAGAGGGATAAATATTTTTTATCTCCAGAAGAAAAACGGCGGGAGAATAATGAAAAAACGGGGATGTAATACAGGTTGTCCAACCTAATTATTTTGTTGATATAGATTTTTAGATATAAAGTGTAATGACATCGGGAAGTTAGGTTGGCAAGCCTTTTAAATCCCAGCTGTATAGCAAGTCATTCAACTCCGTTTTGTTTACATACTTTTATTTAGCTTTCGTAAACCTTTATTTTGGATTATTAAGAGTGATTATTGTATTTATATTAATTAACACTTAATAAACTCTCATAAAACATGTTCTGTAGATATAATATTTATGTACCTCGAGAATAATGAGCTGTTATTCCCTCGCGTATTTATCTCTCTCGACTTCGCCTCGGCATTTATTAGTCTTGATTCCTTCAGCGTTGTCAACATCGAAGTTTAAGTAATCAACTAAAACACTTGGAAAATAATAGAAATAGACCTCATTATTCCTTAGTTGCATAAATATTTATTATTAACACTTCGGTGTATCACTTCGTTGAGGCTATGAAAGGGTAACTTGGTTAATTCCCAAAATAATATTTATAAATTATCCATACGAAATAAACTAGTATAATTTTATATGGTATATATAAGAACATATTTAAGAATTTTAAGATTAGAGAATCGGACTCTTCAATACACTGATAGTATATTGATACACTGGAAGTATATTGACCATTCACTTCAATATACTTCCATGTCCAACATCCGACTCTGCAACCCTGTATATGTGTTTATTATTTTACCAATTAAAGAATTTATTAAAGCCAAAACCAGAAAAATGTTATTATAACCTGAAAAGAATAAAATATTACTAGATCTTAAAGTGTGTAAAAAAAAACTAGTAAATTAAAAAAGTGTATTTGGAATTTCAGAATGTATATTGAAATGCTTTAATCAATTCTGCTTTAAACAAAATTGTATTGTGTTAAATATATATAAAAGAATTGTTAGTTAATGTCTTTTTAAATATACCAAATCCTCTCTGACATATACTTAACCATATGCTTACAAAGGAATTATTGTTGATTCTGTGGCTCCCTCAATTGACACCCAAATATCAGTAGTAGGCAAAATGTTACACATTCTTCGTCAATGGGTGTCTTAAATTTTAGTAGATGTGTTACCAAAATGGTTAATACTGGACTGAGCAGATTATACAGATGATATCATTGTTTTATTTTTAACGTTCCTAGAAATGGGCACGAACAAGTCCCAGTAATATCTGCTATTCGAGAAATGGTTGGTTAGATGACAGGAATGAAGATGAGCTCTTTTGATTGGCCTGATAATGGATCAATGACTTATTAATAATTTCAGGATTGTGATGGTGGAAGCTCATTATTCTATGGTTACTCATCTAATTAGGCACGGATGAGTAGGACAAAAGGTGGGATAGTACGCCATGCTTGTTTTGTTTAGATAATAGGTTCTTGTTGAGTCTTTGTATACTTAAAAAGTTTCTTGTCATTAAAAAAGAAGTTGTTCACATTGAAAGCCTGACACTATCCCAGTACCACGTTGTTTTTTAACTGCTATTAATTTAAGTCTCTTCCTTAATTGTCTATTAATAAAATTTCACAATCTATCTGACTATTAATAAGAATATTTCCAAAATTAAGCAGATGAATTCTTAGTAATTACAACAACCAAATGGTATTTGAAGAAGAGTTCACCACTTGAAACAAGATTGTAATCCGATTGACCTTTGTCATGTACATCAGGTAAAAGAAATTTTTCGAAATTGCAGCTTTTCTAATTTTTAGCAAGTGGTTAACTTTATTTATTAAATATTATGCGTTATTATAATATTTAACCAATTTCAGAATTCCATATTTTACTTTTTCCGTTCATAGTTCTCAAAGGAGTAACTTTACTTTTCCATCCTAATAACTTTATCGGTTATCAGTTAAGGAACAAAGTATAAAAGTCTTTTATTACTAAACAAATATAATTATTTAAATATTTTTTTCAGTCAACAACTCTTCCTAATACCTTTACTGTAAGTATATAAAACTGGTGAAATAAAGGTCCTCTTCCTCCCAGTTCCTAATTTCTATAGGATCGGAGAACTGTGTGACTAAGAAATAAACAGTTTTATTGTTCTATCTAAAATGTCGAACACATTTTGACTCGATTACTTGCAATTAATGTTACTTGAATCTGTTTTGGAGAAGAACAAAATTTGTAATAGAGGCGTGTAGTTATTATAGCTATTTTCACTTAGTATTGAAACAAATTTACATAATTTAAATAACTGAATGAACAGCATTTTAATGATGACCAAGGTATGTTTATAAAACAAAGTCACTGTCGCAATGTATGAATTTCAAGGGGAAAAGTACTCAGGAAGTAATACATTCGAATGTATTCAAAAAGTGTTTCTAATTTTTTAATAACCTTTTACAAAGTCATTTATAATACACAAAAGCTATACATTTTACAAAGAAATCACTTAGTTATTCTAAAACATCACACGAACGATATCCCATTTATATAACTAATTTACACAAAAACATGGTTTACGATCGATAAAATTACATGTGTTCAACCAATAATAAAAATTAAAAAAATACATGTTATTTAAAATCATCTGAGACTCTCAAAATAAAAAATACATGGTTCATATTTTCTCCAATAAATATTCTTAGGTGTATTAACATACTTTTTTGTATTACAATCCGGGATAATGTTCAACAAAGTTCCTGTAATAGTTGTTCAACTTCAATTATTTCATTGCTACATTGAAGAGTTTCTCTCCTTTAAAGGTACATTAAAATATACTTGGCGAAATATATTAGGGAAGAATTTTAAAATGAATCATTCTACCACACAAATTTTGTGTAAAAATTTGTATACACAAATTTTGTGTAAAATAACCTTATACTGAACAAATAGAATCAGTAGATTAAAAATCACGAGGCTTTATGAGAAACCCTGTACAGTAATTTTATTTCTTTCCACGAAAAGAGAACTGAGGGTAAATTTTTATTTTCCCCGTAGAATATTTTAAGGACATTTACGATCAATTTGCGACTTGCCAGACTCTTCATATTCTTGACTGCTAATCCACATTTGCTGAAAGGTTCCAATCGAAGCAAGAATAGAGCCGCCTATCCAAGAACCAAACCTTCGTTCCGTGCAACCGTTGGCTGCAATCATTTTTAATCTCATGGATGAAGGAATTCTCATAGACAGGTCACGATTCAGTCTTTCAGGGAAGCCCTTCATAACAGAAGTACATTAATCATTTAAATATTATTATAATCTTTATTGACATTTTAAATAACTTCTTAATATTAACAAGTGTTATATTTTAATATTAAAACCTAAAATAATTGTGTCATGTTTATAATAACAATCGCATTTTTCACCCGTTATACATGGGTAAATGTATTGTACCAAAATTATGTACAATTCCTTAATAGAATTTTTGAACCAAATAATGTATAATGAATAGTACACTATACAATTTCAATTGAAATATGATTCCAAACTTTCAATTAATTAGATTTGTAATGGGAGACAATTTTTTTTTATAAAACAACAGACATTACAAGATCATATGGGATAAATAAAATTCTGGTCAGTTAAATAACTAAGCGGGAAATGTTTAACCACAGAATTAACTTGTCTGTTTTAGATAAAGTCGGTCTTTCATCGAAGAGACCAGTTACAGAGACTGAAACTTTACAACGAACAACCGTTTATCCTGGCAATGTATGAAAGACAAAAAGTGATGTGACTTTATTTTTCTTTAAAAAGTATCTCTATTTTTCTATATTAATTCTGATTTCTAGTAATGATTATAATTTTTTATAACAAAACTAGCAAATTTTGAAGAGAAAATTCGATATGACTATAACTTGCATTTCAACGTTGACAAAGAAATCATACATCAATTATTTAATTCAATTAACACAAATATATAGAATACAACTAGCTGATCTATCTGGCGTTGCCCGGGAAAAAAATTTAATTCCGACTCTATTAATAAATTATATATAAAGAAAACAATTTAAATTTTCTATAGTTCCGTTACACTTCAGTTTTTTCAGATAAAGGAAATTAATACATAATTTAAATAATAGATTACGCAAAAAAAAATATAAAACCAATTATAAATTGCACACTTTTTTTCTTAAAACGAAGGTATAAGAAAGTAGATAATCATAAAAATAAAAATTACATCATTAACTTTCTCGAGGAAATTTAAAGAAGTTTGAGTTGTAAAATATCCTTTAACTTCTTCCAGCAATGGAAAGAGAAACATTTTAGGGGGAGTTTTGCTCCTAGGACCCCCACTTTAAACATTTTCCAAACTAACATACCTTATAATGATCTTTTGGTTAATACAATTACCATGTCGAATTGATTGAAACAGTTTCATTATTTGTTTAAGGGGTCTGTAAACATGGAGCCCTTAGGCCCCCAAAACCAAACCAAATCAAAATCAAAATATTGTTAGCTTTCTCGGGAAAAATTACTTGAGATTCAATCACAAAGTTTTTTTGTAAGTTCATAAGTATGTATGAGAACAAACACATACACAGAAGCACTGAGTTTCACATATATAAATGAAACTCTAATAAAATTAATATGTAGAATAAAAAGGAAATTGCAAATCCTTAAACACAGTTTGGGAATTCAAAACAATTCTCTTAACATAAAATTAAACTAGTCTTAAGTATATGATTCTAAGATATAAACTGAAAATAAAATAAAAAATAATCATTCTATTCCAAAGTATACGAAAAAACAAGTATTAAAAACGCTTTTTTTGTAATTTGGTTTTCAAATATAGATTAATATATTATTTGACAAACTCAGACTTAAGCTGTTGTTAATATTTTCTAAACGAATTATTTCTAATAAAATTAAATCATCTAACAGAATCATGTCATTGGTAACACCGACTATCTTAAGGAATTCATTATAAGAGTATCAACACAGAAAAAGATAATTTTATTATTAAACCAGTTAATCTAACCTCATGAGTATCATTAAGTCGATATTAAAATGATTTTTCAGTAGTATAACTCTTCCTTCAGGTTCCAATTCGTTACGACATAAATTAATTATACCGTTTTAACTAACTCAATAAATTAATAATTTACTATGTGCTTGATCAAAATCAGATGAAAATTAATGTAACGTAATCATACATAAGTGTTAAGCTCATCTTGGTTCAGGGTCAACACACAACCCCAATTTGATTGGTGCCATAAACCTAATTTTATACCTAAGAGGTCCAGAAGGGTGAAAAACTCCAATAAATTACAATTGTCAACGATAACGTCAAACCATCTTTTTACTGCAAAAAGTGTCACGCACCAATGACAGTATCAAATAAAAATTCTTTACATTAATGAAAATTTAGTGCATTTACAATAAACCTGCAGGTATATATCAGCAAATACATACTGTATAACAGCAGGTGAATGTATATTCATGCTACAGTACAGAGTGGACAAAATGTTTGACCATGTGTTTTTACACCACAGATATAAACCACCCACATCAAAAAATGTCATTAACAAATAAGGTCTGTTTTATTAATGAAGGTTCTCGTGGGAACTTAGAAGAAAAAAAGAGAAGGTACATCTTTTTGAACCAAATACAATATTCTTTAAAATATGTGTTAAATAATATATTAACAATGTGATATTTACCTGAATAAGCGAATTACCCCCTGTTATGACGACACTGTTGTACAAGGCAGGTCTGACATCTACATCACACATGCCTACACTTGTTGTCACTATATGACCAACAGCCAACATTGTATTCCCAACCATACCGCCCCGCATCTGAACCATGCTTGGATCAAAAAGAGCTTCTGGAATCCTAAACCTTTCACTTCCAAAATCCTTAAAAAATAATTATTTATTATAAAAAAAACCAACAGCATAACTTGTTTAGAAGGATAATAGATAAATACTTGATGATAGCCGTTTGGAAATTCATAATGAACCGATGGTACAGATGAAACAGTCTTTTCATCGTAAGGTGTCTCAGAAACCTGGAGGACACTGTTTTGGAAATCTTGAATTACCCTCTTAACCATATAATTATGCCAGGACTGAGTCACTTCTGGAACATTTTTCTTTTTTCCCCACTTAGCTTTTTCTCTTTCTTTAACTATTTCTTTACTTCCTATAAGATATGTAGGAATCACTTCAATATCATTTTCCTAGAACAAAAATCAGATAATTATTTGACATTATATTGGGTCGCAATGATTGTAACTGGCATACATAATGATCATATTCAAAAGAATTAATAATAATAATAATATATAACAATACTAATCATTAATTAATCATTCCACTAATGCTACTAGTAGGAGGCCAGGGTAGCACAGCAGCCTGTTTCCGAATCTGGACTGGTTGATCCGAGGTTCGATACTCACTTTGGTCCGCGATTTATTCACGAGGAAGGTGAAAAAAATCTGAGGACGTCGTCTCTCGGAGATGTTAAGCCGTCGGTGCCGATCCGTATGTCAGGTACTTGTTAAAAATTTCTACTCTAAATACACTTGAGTTGGGCAAAATTGATGACTCCCTAATTATATGGCATCACAAAGGAGCACCCTTGGTTTATGTGCGTTCTCTCTTGGGCCGGGAATGGTAACCTAGCCTAATCCTACGAATACTAAGAATTGAGTTCTTAATTTACGAAATTAAGTTGAAAGTGACCCTTTAAATTTTGCCACATAATGTAGGAATTGTTGTCTATTATACCAATTAAAAACAATTTGGTAACATAGTTAACAGACAATAATTCATACGTTCTATTGATAAATCCTCAGTACTAACTCCATTTAATTATGAAGACGTTATTTCATTATCTTTTTTTTTTTTAAAAGATCCTATCAAACCCTTTGCATGAGGAGATTAAGATTTAATAATCTTGAAAAGTTCTAACAAATTTAAACAATGCGCTTAGGAACGTATTTATATTTTTCAAAGTTTATGTGATATCAAAGTATTAAGAATAAATTCAAAGTTCATTCCTCAAGTGAATACAAGCTTTTCTTAGAAACTGTCAAAAAACACTACAACAGTGTTTGTTCACAAAGTATGAACAGGGGCATAGGAGTAAAGAACTATTAATATGGGACAAATTTTTAAATACGCTATTCCCCTAGAATAATATTTGTTATTAAATTATCAATATTGAATAGAAAAAGTAATTATAATGGATAGTGTAACGTTCCATATATAATTGCTTACTCCTTAATTCACACACATTAACAAAGAAATTAATGGGTCTGATGGGACAAATTTTGGTGGAAAATGCTTATTGGGTGGGGGGGGGGGGGGGGGGGATTATAACAGGCCCAAGTAGTGTCCATATTTCTGTGACATTATGAATCGATTTGTGGATGATCGTTCGACATATCTGCCATGACATATTTTAGTGAAGTATTGACTGATAGTTTCTGACTGATCATTTACATCAGGAATGAAACAATTTTCTATTGAAATCACTTGTATATCACTCATTCGTTTGAAAACAAATGTATATTAATCTAAGAGATTTATATTTGAACTAGATTTTATAATAGTTTTATCGAATACAATATTAATTACAAAGAAGTAGTTGTCTCCAATGACAATTTTCGAAAAAGATTTAGTGCTATAAGCCAGTAGTGAATTAATCTTCAAATATTTCCAGTTTGTGTTCCAAGATATTATTTCTTATTGAATTAACCTTCAATAATTCCAGGAATAGAAATGAAATTAACTTGCTCATCAATGAAACCTACACTTGAGATTAAATCAGTCATTAATACGGCTAAATTATGATTACCAGTATCTTGTGCAACTAGAGGTAATAAAGTTAAATGTCGAAGTTAATGTCAGACTTTCCATCCATACTTTCGTTTTTTGATTTATAATAAAATAATATTGGGTAAGCCTAATATTGTTACAGAAAATTATTCTTGTATGAATATTAGAATTAGTTTAAATGAAATGGACTCTATGTCGAATCTTTAATATATTTTAAACATTTAGATACTGAGCTTAGGGAATAGTTTTGATACAAAAATCAAATAAATGGTAAGTTTCCTGATAAATTTATTCAATTAAATGCCTGGGCTGTACTACTTTTTTTAAAGTATAAAGAAGTATATATGTTTACTTATAGGTACAAAAGAAGAAAATAAATGTAAAGTATCAAAAATTAAAGAAATTTATTTTATAATATATAAGTCATATTCTAAAGAAATCAACATATTAACTTCAAGACGCCATCGAATAATCGACATATTATGGTAAAGGAATTATCGGCACTCGGCAATTGACAGTTATCAAGGAGCACCCCCACATTTTAAACCAAATTTTAAGTTTTACCAGTAGATTTATTGGGAAAACTTTGTGGGTAATAATATCGATTTTATTTTTCACATGTTCCTATAAATTTGACTCTCACTGTCCCATCAGGACTTAAAACCTACCTATCCGAACTATAGCATCTATTTAAAAACAGAATGTTTCAACTACATTATCATCGTAGGAAATTTATCTTAAGAAACACGTTCAATTTTAAAAAAGGGTAGCTAAGAATAGAACAATCCATCTTGAAGGCCAAAGCACATGACACAAAGTTCAGGAAAATAAATACGAAAATGAAATAATTCGGTAAACGATTTTCATGCATCAACAAAACTAAATGATAATTGAGTGGCACAAAAGAACTACAAAACACAAAGCTTCACCTGAAGAAACTGTTTGCACTGCATACTGATGTAATCTCCACCCAATGGTGATTTTGCAATTGCCTGAGTAAGAACGAATCCATCCTGGACTGGTATAGCAGAAGTGTGTGTGGCTCCACTATCAACAACGAGGCCTGTTGCCCTCCCATTACAAAAAGCAGCCAACACTGCATTTTTTACTAAAAAGAATGCTGGAACATTATACTTTTCAAACATTATTTCAGTTAATTTTTCTCTCTTTGTTCTAGTGTTCCATGGAGCTTCTGACATCAATACGGGATGATACTCTGAGTCTGACTGAATACATTTCTTATAAGTGTAGTCCAGAACCTTTTCAAATAAATCCCAATCATCAATCATACCATCTTTCATATAATTAACTACCTCCATATTTTTCCTAGTGACATGTAGGCTAGTAGTGTCAATGTAATATTTGGGACCAGGTGTAACATTATTATCAATTTTGCGATCAGGGTCTAAGTGTTCACTCTTAACATTTAAATTAAGATTCCCATCTTCACATACACCAACTGCAGCAGGTATTTCCGCTTTCGGCGTATCTTCTTGAGCATAACCAACCCTGAATGAATAATGGCCAACGTCAAACACCAATGCTCCAATTTCATCACCGCCATAAAGCATTCCACTACCACTCATTTTCACAAATTCAATGTGTAAAGTTTCAATACATTAAATAAATTAATTTCCTAACACAAGCCGGTCGTATGATTTAAAACTTCAATGTTTCAAACGTTCTGTATCAATGTTGCCAAAAATGATACAGTATCAATATAACACTGATAATAAAGACTTCTATAATCATTTATCCCACTTTTCTGTTCTAATAAAAATTATTAGTTACAGCAATAATAAATTTTACATTTTAAAAGAAGAATCACAGGTCTTTTTTTATTTGAAAGAGTTAACATATTTCTTCATTTCATTATCATTGTTTTGATAATGGCTCAGTTATGCCCGGTTTATTTTCTGCTTGCAATACTTGTATTTAATTTATCCTCTTCCAGTGATGTAAGTGATTGCAATGAACAAAGCAGATGTGGCTCAGCTTCTTTTCTAATACCACCTAAGTAAATAATTAATATTTTCATAACTTCATTTCGAATCAAAAACTGGCGGTCCAAACAGACAAAGTAAAACAAAGAATGGTTTACCCAAAGAACTAAAATCAAAAATGATAAAAATGATTAATTGATTTGTTCTTTTTCTTCTTTTCAAGATTATATGTTGTCGAAAGTTTGAGATGAGTGATTGTTGCATTATATTTTTCTTTCTTTAACTTTTTGATATATTTATATATAAAGCCTTTTATAAACCACGGAACAGGGAACAGTTCTGTCGTCTAAGATGTATTGTTGTAATTCTAGTTCGTGATGTGATTATTTGTGTATGTACATCCTGAAAGTTTTGTGTTGCTCTGATGATAAAAAAATATGACGAAAGTTGGTCTAGGCGAAATGGTATTTCTCACCTAAACCTCGAGCCCAATGTCTTTTGTAGTATGCATGTATATATATCAACGTCTAAACCACAGTAAGAAATTCTGTGATAAGCTAAGACCTTTCAACCAACTGATCTCCGTCAGTCACATTTAAATCGTCGAAGACCAGTTGTTTTTATTGGAAAATCTTAGTCCTAACGGTCGTTTGGACGTTAATTTTTATTTCACGTGTTTACTGTGAAATCTTGGTATCTATTTATGTTTATCAAAAAATTTAGCAAATAATCGATCCAAAAATGAAAAGGTTCTGAGGTATTTCAATGAGGCGCTTTGCCAACGGGTTACCTCTAAAAGCCTAAAAATTAATTCATTCTACTATTGATTTTGAGGTGAATTCTTTGAAAATATTGTGTATGCTTATTGTGACATTTCTGCAATACTTTGAGTATAGATATTAAGATCTAAATTACAGTCAGAAACTCTGAAATAATTAAGAACATCAAGATAGTTACGCATGTTTAGGCTAGGACCTATACTTGTTTTAAATATCTCTTAGTCCCATCTGACTATCTTCGTTGATTTTTATATTTCGTGATTTCTTACTGAAGTTTAGATGTTGTGATTATATATATATATGCCTAAGCCTAAATAAATAAATTAATCATAAACATTAATAAATAGTTGTATCTTTTAATAGTTGAATATTATTGTCAATTTTCAAATTGAAGACTTATTCTGATTGACGTAGTAATTCACAAGTTATAATGCTGTCAGTATATATTACTATCTGCTTATTAGAACATCACGTTTGTTTCCTTTCAATTATTCCATAAGTTTCGTTTAATTCTTTTAATTTTAACTGGTTATAACAAGATTTAAAGTTTTGTCATGTCCGTTATGTTACACTATCAATTGTATCTGAACAAGTTAAAGGGTTGTTATTAATATTTCATATTTTATATGTAAAACATCAATGAATGTAAGCTTTGTATGTAGAATTAGAGTTTAATGTAAATCATGTACATTTATAAATGAAAATTAATAAATAATCATTAATTTCAGGTATTTGTTTTATAATGTGAATCCTTCTGAGGGCTTCAATTTGAGGAGAGATGTGTATATGCGGTTAGCTGTGTTTATTAAAAAAATTGTCTCTAGTGATCCGAAGTATCATTGGCACCTTGTTAGTTGATAATACTTTCCTTTGTTTTGATTATAAAAAAATTCTTATTGTATGAGTTATGCATTTGATGTATTTTAAGTATTGTATCTTTTAACTTTAAAGATATATTAAAAGAACAGTTAAAAACTGAGGAGCCTAATTACCTTTGAAATAAAATATTGACAAAGCATGAAAAGTAATGATTACGATGAATACATGATAAACTGAAAGTTGTTCTATTTGTTATAGAAAAATAATACCGCTATCTCTCCGTTTTGTAATTGGGAAACACCACTGGGAAGTATTGAAAGAATGCTCTTGAACCTAACAAAATAACGCATACAAATTCAATAAATTTACTTCTGAGGGTTTCTTGGTTTGTCTTCTACTGATTTTTGTGGAGTATATTGCATAATAAATTTGTATGTTTTTAAGTAGTATTTTATACTAAACTACACATTTTACTTTTTTAAGTTGAATATTAGTATATTAAATATTATTTGTTTATGCACCTCTGTCGTTAACAATGTAACTGAGAGAATAAAATTGGAAACGATAATGTTCCTTTTTCGTTTGAAATGTTTCATTCGTTGTTATTGTTAGAGAACTTATTCAATTATGCACATATAAAGAGTGTAACCAGTTGCTAAAAACGACTAATTCATGAATTGTTCATACAGATAGGCATACTAT
Organism: Hermatobates lingyangjiaoensis; assembly: GCA_026182355.1. Classification (NCBI taxonomy): domain Eukaryota; kingdom Metazoa; phylum Arthropoda; class Insecta; order Hemiptera; family Hermatobatidae; genus Hermatobates; species Hermatobates lingyangjiaoensis. Next base: position 5,776,463 of record JAPFBL010001617.1, read on the forward strand.
ATACAATTATATAGTTTAAAATGCACTTTGCTTCGTATTAACTGAATATATATTCATAAAAATATAGTAATTTTACAGTTACATAGAGGTTAATTTTATAGCATACAATATTTATTCCAAAAACTGAACTTATTTTTTTTCCTTTGTTATATTTAAAATTCTAAGACGGCTGAGGCCGTCTTAGCTTTTGAGGTTAGATGTTTTTCTTTAGATATTTAATATTATGCTAATTAAAAAAAAAACTACTGTGAGAAGTGAGGCAGACCAAGTTTTTCTCACATGGTCAACTATAGTTTGCTTGCTCAAGAGTTAGAGGTTCCAACTCTTTGTTCTTCCATGAACCTGAAGGACAGACAGCTAATATTGTTTGTACAGAGGCATGTACTTAACACTGTACTAATAATGATATTTTCTACTAATATATAATTTCTAATGCTATTTTAGAATACCATGTATCATCTCCGAATTTTTGCAAAAGTACCTGTCAAAAACGGGCATGTTTGCTAGTATAAAATATTTTAGTCTCAACTGTGAAATAATATACTTACGTTATTTTGTGTTGGCCACTCAGAACTGTGAATAAATCATTTTGCTTTCATGTTTTGCTAGAAACATATTTTATTTGTCTTAATTTAATTACGGATACATTTCAGGTACTCCCTCCCTGGCACAACTTATACCACTGGAGATCAAAAGATGTGGGACTTCAGGAGAAGTTACCATGGAACCATTTTTTTGATGTTCAGAGTATGTCGAGATATGTGCCTATAATGGAAATGAGTGATGTTTTGAAAGGTGACTGCAGTGGTTGTTCTATCATCAATGTATTTTCTTTTTTGTTATGTTAATTGTATATTAATTTTAATTAGTAATCTAAAATAGGTATAGAAACTTGAATTTTCATGTAAGAGTATTAATATAAATGTTTTGTTTGATTAATATTATATATATATAAAGCATAGGTAAAGAACTATGTGTGACCTAACAGAACCACCGCCACGGATTTATAATCGTATTATTTTGAGGCAATAAAGTGGTAAAGTTGAAACAAACTTTCTTACAGTACCAAATGGCACTGCGCAACATTCATATATTATTTTCATGTTACTAATCAGGTAAATTTATTTCATTGCAAATTTTTATATTAACCCTCATTACCTTAATAAGTTCTCCTGGTGAAGTTATATAAATAAAGTTGGACATTTCATGATCTAACTATATTTGAGAGGATTAATGTAGTAATTAATACCCAAGTCGACTTTTATACCTGATGTACGAGTAAGAACCTTAACTGCTGCTTGCTTTTCTCTTTTTAGGGTATATTTGATCCTTTGTCCTTCCTCAGGTACCTGATGTATCTGTAGTCGTACGGAGAGAAAAGGTACAAAAAGTAGTGTAGCAGGGGAGGGGGCTCGTTCCAAGTGGTGTCATTTTGAAGGGTAGAAGATGAAGTAAATAGAAAATAAATCAACGTTCAAACGGAGAACGTTGGTGAAGTAGTTATGAACTTCGCTTTTTTGCCTTTATTTTGGAAATAGAGCTAAAATGTTTGTCTGATATCTATCTTGTTTATGTCAATTTCAATAACCGGCCATAATGCAATACCAAAATACGAAAAATGTCAATATACTGTAAATATTTTGTACCAATAAAGAATTTTCAAAGACACTGGCTGCTGAAACGATAGTTTGATTTCATTTAAATATCGAAATTTGCTGAATCCGAATCTAGAACGCGCAGTGAGAAGAATCAAAATCATATGACCGCACTGGCTGAGAAAAGAGTCGTAACGTCACTGGAAGGTCTATTTTCTTAAATTTTTATCATGTAATATTAATTGAATATTGAGAATTACAAAAAATAATAAACTCATCGCAGTAATTTGTGTTCAAATACCTGTTTTTCTTGATGGAAAAACGAATTATTTGATCAAGAAAAACTTATTTCTTTATCTGTAGATAAGACAGGAAAACATATTTTTCGAGGTAAGTAACCTATTTTATTATATGTGATTTTCAATAAATTAACTCAATAATAAATAACAATAATAGTTTATTATCCTTAATATTAATATTAAATATATTTCTGGGTTGAGGGAGCTACTCAAAGTAAGCAATATATGGTGAGGGGTAATAAAAAAAATTAAGTTTAGTACTCTGTATACTATTTATAGTAGAATCGTAAAAATAACATTATACATTTTATTAAACAATTTGTTTTCGAAACCAATTGCCCATGAATACAAAATTAAACCGGTATATATTGTAAGTTCAGAACAAAATTGCACAATATTTTTTTTTCTATTCTAACTGGAAATTATTAATTCTACATTTTACAATATGTTTCAGAGAATTTGGGATCAATTATAGATACAGTCTACTACCTTCAAAATTATAAAGATGCTTTTTCAAAAAATTGGTCTTGGGAAGAGAAATGGGATTTCAGTGAATGCAATATTGAAAACGAATCAGTTTACAGGTATAATTTAAATCTATAACTACATCAGTTACAAAATTGTTTCATTCTAATAATTATTAAATCAATTTTTACTCTACTATAAGTACAGTATAGTGATGGTGAAAAAATTCGATCTCCAGAGTATTACATGTTTTGAGGTCCCAGAAAACGTTTCATGAAGTTGGTACTTTGTGTATAATAGAATAAAGTTATGTTTTAGGAAAAGAAATCAGTTGTATCGAGGATGGTTTTGGGGGTTTCAAAATATCAGTGCGAGAGAAGTACTTTGTGTTTCATTTCAAGGCCAGGCTTCTTTCTTAAAAGAGTTGATACATTCCACTGACGCAAGGTACGAAACACAAACAATTTTTTGCTGAACAATGTTTCTTAATAGATTTTTCAATCTCAAATTTTAAATAAAATACCTTTAAAAAAGTTCTCTTTTGTTCTTGTTTAAAATTCTACAATTGGTTCAATGTTTGTTACAATAATTGTATATAATGATGGAAGTATGGTGTACTATTGTATATGACAAATATGTTCTTCTTACCAGCTCTTACACAATAAGATTCTTGCAGACTGCAAAAACCCGTAGTAAACAGATATGCCTGCAATTGTATTATATGGTTTATGATAAAGCTTATTTAATTTTTTCTGATATTCAATTACTTTTATAATTTAGATACAATATAGCAGTGTCGCTATTTGTTTTTGTGAATATTCATTGAATAATAAAACACTGCTAACCTGTATGTAAAATTATGCTTTTAGGACTATCATGATAGACAGAGCAGAAGTAGTTTTACACGATTCATTTGGTAATGATGAGTATTGGAAATGTCGACGTAGTATGAGATTCTCTAAACGTCTAATTCAAGTAGCAAACAAATTTCGGAAATTAGTTCTGAATAGTTCTGACGAATTAGACAATACTATTAAACCTAAACTGTGGGAGGACGAAAAGGTCTAGTATTTGGATAGTCCAGAGGTTAAATATGTTTCTAATAAATTTTATTTAATTTCAAATCGTACTAACAATGAATTCTAAAAAAAAAATTATTTATATGCTATAGTGTTAAAATAGCATTATTCCTTCCTGCTTCCTTATTGAAATAAGTTTTAATTTATTGATTAAAAGCGAAGAAATTTTATCCAGACTGATAAATGAGTGCTTTTCAATATTGACAAATATCATTTGACCTAAATCTTTTTTTTTTGTCTTTTTTTCAATAACTAAAATAATAATGTTAACTTCTGAGCTTCGCTGTAATGCTGATGTCTGAATAAACTAGATGAAGTCTAGAGGTTATCTTTACAGAACGAACATAATATGAATGGGAGATACACTTTTTAAATCTCAATAAAATTTGTTTAATAATTACAATTTGATCAAGATCGTAGCTAAGGTTTTTTTTTTACTTTATACCAAAAGTTTACTTTTTATATACAAGAGTTAACAGCTTCTTGAAATGGATGTTATATATATTATGAGATTCAAAATGTTGTTTATTTCTTTTTCTTACAAATTCATGTGTCATTTTCTAGACGTAAACATGTTTTCACTAAATTATAATTAACAGATTCACAGAACTGCAAAAGGTGGAAATTATTTAGGTGTTCATCTAAGAAGACGAGAATTCTTAGAACACAGAAAAAATGAAATTCCTTCACTTGAACAGGCTGCTATCCAAATACGGAATATCTTGACTAAATATGGACTTAATGTTGTATTCTTGGCATCAGATGGATCTCTTGAAGGTGTGTAGTGTTTATTCATTACTGTGAATAACATTGATAGGATAAGTTACTTGATATAAGTCATTTTGGTATTGTAGGGATTGTAAGAATAAAATTCTGTCTATTGTTAGATGAGACTGAGTTTAACTCATAATAGTATCTATTATAAGTTATTTATTATTATTTACAGAAAAATAAATAATAATTTATTTTTTTAAAGTATGTTGTAATACTTTTTGTAGAAATTAAAAAGTTGAGGATACTCTTGGAAGGGATTAATGTATTTCAGTTCCATTCTCACTCTGAAACGAAAAAACGCATTAAAGACGGAGGCATTGCCATTGTAGATCAAATAATTTGCTCTCATGCAAGGTAAGTTGTGAGCAGACTGATAAGTATAGCTGATTAGATAAGTTGATATTTTAAAATATTGGTCATTGCTATAGTTGTCTTAAAATTTAGCTATAGATCCGCTAAATGCCTCTTATCTCAAGTAACTCAATGTAACTAAATGAGTTACAATCTCAGTGTTATAATATTATTTTGAGCAAAATAATAATTCACAGTATAAAATTAACGTTTTGCAGTTCCCTTGAATATATATATATTTTAGTAATTAGCATCAAATACTTATTTAAATTTAATTCCTTAGCTTTATGTTGCCTTCACAAAAAAGTGTTTTTTTTTTAATTGATGTGGTACTGTCATTTCTACAACTGTTATATTTTTTAAAATTAAATTTATGATAGGATGGTAGTTCTAGAAAAATGAAACATTTTGTGTGACGTTAAGAGGAGGTGGGTTTGAGGAAAAAGTTCTTGTTTTGACTGAAAGTGTGCGAATAAAAACGTTTTTAACTGAAAGTGGGTGGGACTAACTATTAAGTAAACTTTGGTTCTAAATTGCTTAGAATTTATTTGATGAAAGAAATGAAAATCAAAATATAATCCTGTATAACTGAAATTAATGAGTTTCTGTTAAATATGAACACTGGAAATTTGAAATATTAATTTATTGAACAGAAATTGTTGGTTTTATTGAGTGTGTTTTTCATGTCAGGTAATCATAATTATTAGTTGACTTGATTGATTAAAATATGGCCATGTCGGGTGCAGGAGGATTTAGATGGGCGAGAGAAGAAAATAAAATTGATAAAATGAAGAAGAAAGTCATTACTTTAATTGAAGGTCATACTAGCGACAGGAACGAAATAAATGCTTTCTAGCCAGTAAACCATGTGTGTGTATTATCAACCAACAAGCACAAACGCTTAACTAAACAGAGCTTACGTGGTAAATTGTAATGACAGTTTACAGTGTTTAAAGACTTCTACAAGAACTGCACCTTTTTTAAAATAAAAATTATTGCGAAGTATTTTGTTAGTCTTGAATCTAACAAGTTATTGTTAAAAAATGGTTTAAACCAAAAATAATTGACTTTTCCTTTTAACTTCTTATATGCCTACTTCACACTTACTCTTCAAATTTTATTAAAATGTTTACAGCATGAACGTAAAGCGTATTTTGATTGCAGGTATTTTATTGGCACTTACGAATCAACATTTTCTTTTAGAATTCAAGAGGAACGCGAAATTTTAGGTTTCCCTGAAGAAACAACATTCAATCGTTTTTGTCCATATGATAAAAAATGTGTTCAACCTTCTAAATGGACCATAGTACATTAATGGTTATTGTAATTTTAATTTATTTTAACAGTACGAGTTATTTTATATGCATAGAGAATGCTGAAAAAATATTAAACTTAACAATTCCATGGAGTTAATTATTATTAATACCTTATGCACAAAAGTATAATACAGTTAACTTGTAAATATAGTGACAAATTGTAGTATAGAAGTACGTAATAATCAACATGAAAATGATTTTATTTTCATATAATCTAGAGAAAATAAATAAGTTTTCTTTGAAACTCCTTCGAGTTTTCCGTTTTTGATCAAAGGCCTTAGTTTAATTTATAATTTCTGAAGTGGTTCATAAATTGGCGCACAACATTCTTTCTAATTTCTTAACAACATTCTTAATTATTAATAAAAAACAGGTTTTATTTAAGCCTGTGTTGAATTATTTAACTTTTCTTCACAAAGATATAAGCAATATTCAAATCATAAACTATCCAATCTTAAACAAAATAAATTTTAATAATAGTATATAGTAGCACAACCAATTTAATTCACATGTAAATAGAATTTGTACCATTAATTCTAAAATACTTCAAAAGCCAGTCAAAAATACATACTAACCAACGCCCTTGGCTAGTAAGGCCTTAGGAGTTCAACAGCTTTTGGCTGTTGAGACATTAAGTAGCGCGATGATCCTTAAGTATAAGCGAGATCCTTTCGTCTTCTTCGTCTGTACGGTTGCGACTGAGAGCTGTGCATGAAAGCAAATGGTCGGCGTTCATGATTCGGTTCCCGCATAGAGTGCCGTCGGGTGATGGCAGGACATGAATTTTGTGCAGGTGTGCCGCCAAATAATCTTGGCAACCGGAATAGGGCCACTCGGCGAGGTAGACTTGGGTTGATTGGTGCTTCTGTTGCTAGTTTGGTCCAGCTCTTGTTATTTGAGGCTATCGTCCAGTCTTCTTGTCTGTAGTATATCTAATTTGCTGTCTGACAGAATTGAAAGACGCATAAAAAATATATGTTGTGGTATATGGATTAAAAAAAAATTCTAAAATTCGACAGATTCATTGAGATTGTAAATTACTGATATTGTATTTATTTCTTGTATTTACGTACGTTATTGTGAAATTAAAGAGTAATATAATAATCCCATTATTCATAATTATGATGTGGATAATGCAGCTCTTTCGTGTCACATGTTTTCTAATGACGGTAGATATATACTTAAAAAAATATCGGGTCATTTACTACTGAAATATCATTTATTTACTGCTGAGCTAAAACGTAAACAAATACAGTAGATTCCAGTTAATTGGGACACATCGGGACCGAGGCGTTTTGTCCCAATTAAGCGGCTGTCCCAATTAAACGAATTTCACTTTTTTTTTTTGGAAACACACACAATTAAACAATGCATATTATTTTTTAATAATTTTATTTTATACGAAAACAGCTTTCCAGAAATTCCAGCTGTACATTTCGTAGGTTGTCTAAGTGAGGTCGAACTCCTCTGACTTCGCCTTCAATATTGGACTGTTGATATTTACGCCTCTGCCACTAACAATAGAAAACCATTGATCTAGTGCTTCTTCAACGTCTGGATCCTTCCCATCACGTTTTCTTTTGGATGTCCCTGCCGGTCCTTCTTGTAATTCCTCACGCAGTTGACTTTCTTGTCGTAAGACACGCGATATGGTAGATTTTGGTACACCAGTTATCTCAGCGAGCCGACGGTAACTTGTATTAAGTGGCTGGCTTTTTATTTTATCAAGCAAAGCAATTTTACTAGTAAGTGTCAAATCGTTTCTTGGCATTTTGGCAAGGGCAAAATTTTTGAAAATACAATTGAGGAAAAATAATTTCACGCGCGAGGTGTATCGGTGAGCGAATAAACACGTAATAGTGACAATAACTTCACCTGCAAGGTGTATGTATGGTGAGTGAATGAACGCGCAAGAATTGAGACAGTTGTCACAGCGAAGTGTATCGGTAGCTGAATAGGAAAAGACTGAAGCTAATGTCGATGTGAGGCTGCCGCGGCTTTTTAAAACACGGGTGTCAGGATCAGAAAGAAGCCGCCATTCCGGCTTTCCCGGACTATGGAAGGGGGGGGGGGGGGTGTTTGTTTTGCCGCTGCACTGGCTCGGATGGAAAAGATAGCAAATGTGAACATGAGGCAGCTGCAGATTTTTAAAACACGGGTATCGGGTTCAGAAAGAAGCCGCCTTTCTGGCTTTCCCGGGATTTAGAAGGGGGTGGTGTTTGTTTTGCCGCTGCACCGGCTCGGTTAAACCGGAACTCAGTTAAAACATACTCGGTTAATCAGGACTCTACTGTACTAAAATCTTATATTCACTGTCCCAATTAAGCGGAATGTTGTCCCAATTAAACATACAAATTTACAATTGTAGTTCATAGTTTGGTTTCCGTTCTTTGAGATTTGCCCCAAATAAGCGGCTGTCCCAATTAAGCGGAATCCACTGTAATTCAAACTGAATATATTAACTATTTTACATTAAAAAAACGGATAATTGTGATCACAGGGAAAATTGTTGATGTATAAAAAAAAATCACTGTCATATTTATTATGTATATTACTGCCAACTGTACTATGAGAGTAGTAATATATGCTATAATAATTATTATTAGTGAACAATAAGGTAATAATAATTACAATGCCAGGAAATGTCGGTAGAGTTAGTTTGTGACCGCATTATATGCAATCAATCTACCCAACATTGCAGTATCAATAACGAGACAAAATAAAAGTCAATGGCTTTTCAAATAGGAAGTATAAATGCATGATACCACACAATGAACATTCTACATTGGGAATCCTAAATTTTACCTAACTCAAGTGTATTTAGGGTAGGGATCTTTAACGAATACGTGCCATCGTACAGGCTCGGGACCGAGAGCTTAATGTCCTCTCCGAGGGACGACGTACACGCATTTATTCATCTCCTGTGTGAATAAATCAAGGGCCAGAGTGGGTAATTGAACTCCAGATCTACCAGTCCAGAGGCAAGCATGTTACCACTCGGCGAACCTGGCTCCCCGACTACAGAAGTTAGTAGAAATCATAATATATAAATCCGTCTTGTCTTATCTCGTAAATAGTTGCAATGACAGACCAGTTTCTCACATAGTGCATCTTCAAGTAGTTGATATTCAGTCGTGAATTAAATACAATTTCTTATTAATAATAGAAAATTTGGGCGTAATTGGTACCATTTGTTCGATAGATTTTAAAACTACTCATGATTCTTTGACCATGATTAGTCCTACATAAAGATATACTACGGTAAAGAGGCAGTATTTTCGAGCTCCAGGTTTAGAAAAAAATCAAACATGGCTCTGAAAGCTCAATATCTGCACAAATAACCATAACACATTCTGATATTTTATCAAATCGTAAGCTATCACGGAAGTTGCGAAGACATTTGTTAGCACTTTAGAAAATTTTTAAACTTTTTAAAAACCTTCGATCCCATGTCTGTACATTGTTAGGCATTCGTTAAAGATTCCTGTTCTACATAAACTTGATTAAGGTAAAATATACGACTCTGGAAGTAGAATTAACCAGGTTGTTTGGTTTGAGCTCGAATTGTAAAACTTACCCGTGCAACTACTACTACTACTGTACTATAAGAACACGTCATTAAAAAGTAGATTATCTGTAAAGTTAGGTCGACTCTACCGCCCTTAGAATGACAGTTAAGAGCAATTGTAGAGAGACTCTTGATCGCATCTTAATTCATCGCCAAAAACACATACTAGTGTTCCAAATACACTTATGACATTTAAACGTGTTTAAATGAACATACTTTGTGTAAAAATCTAAAAATGAAATTTAAGTCCAGCGAAGACCACTTGGACGGAGACTTTATTTTTTTATATTAACGTTTATTAAATACATGTTATTTTTAAAAAGGAGTTTAATATGACTTCTATAATTAAAATTGTAAAAGAAAACTAGGGGTATAGGAAATGGATGTCTATAATAACACCATGGAGTTGGTTAAGACTACTGATAAAAAAGGTATAATACATTCATAATGCAAGTCTATCCCCATAAATGGCAAAGTTTCATATTTAATGTGTTATACCCGATTAGTCAACAAATCTTGAAGTATAGAGCGACAAGAATCATTCATTCTGTGGGACAGAGCAACATATGAAAGTATAGGGAAAATTAAAGTAGAATATGAACACTAAAAATAAATAAATGTATTATACTAAAGAATTGTACAGAAGGTCGCTTGAGGTAACTTCAAATTAGCTTCTTCAGCTTGCGCGTCCACAAATGACTTAGCTTCTCTTTCGACCATCCACTGAGGTAGTGCAAAATCCCACCTGGATGGAGGTGATGTTCTCCTCTCCCAAACATTATTACAATTATGATTTTCCAATCTAGTAGATTTTCGGGCCTTTTCGTTTTCTAAAACCGCTTTCTGAAAAATTAAAAGCATTAATAAAAAACAAAATTCTCAGTTTACTACTAAATAAAAGCTGAAAATATAAAAGAATGCAATAACATGTTGATACACTTTATATGAGAGACGGAAAATATTGTGCATGTCATCCCTCGAAGGTTTAATGCTGTCGGTCCTAAGTCTGCACATGCCACGTACTCGTTAAGATGCATCACTAACAAACTCAAGAGTAATATGTAGGACTCCAAATACAAAAGCGACAATGTATGTTGTTCCCATAGCTAAAAATGAGAACAGATCTGCACTCAACTTTACTGTAAACCTACTATCAAAATTCATCAAGAACTAATTTATTTAATTACTTATTTTAATGTTACTACATTTTTCCACATATAATACATTAAATTATTAATAAATATTAATTAAATCATTTAAAATTATCCACTAAGTATATTAAACTAGCGTAATAACACCCAGATGCTGCCATGATCCAGGTTGTGCTGCCCTCAAAAGGAGAACTTAAAAAGTGTCCTCTTTTTTTTTAACACAAAAATCTAAAATTCATGACACGTTTACTGTGTAATAATCCAATTAAGACCATACTAGAAAATTTACGGTTCCTAGAATGACCAAAACAGGGGGGGAATAACTATTTCATTTAAGGAACGATGAAGTACATTTACCATGCTTCAATATTACTCAAAAATAATCGGGTTCTCCTTCACACCATGAATTCTCATATGTCATTAGACCTGTCAAATGGTGTGACTTATAACGTGCTAATGAAATTCGGAATACAAACTAAACCTAAAAAAAAAACAACAAAAAAAGTAAAAAATGAATTTAGTGCACCCAGAACGGGCAAATATGCAAAAAGGATTTGTTACAAGATCCCTTTCTTATTATGTAATTACTTTAATGACTGGGTGTCATTAGCTGAAGTGAAAGTGATAAGCAATTTAACTGCTACGTAATCAATTAGGGTTGGCAGAGTTTGTACAGTTAATTATATCACCAATTCGAATAGGTTATAAGTTAAGAGAGTTTATAAAACACAATAGAATAATCGTAAATATTTCTTGATAAAGATTATTTTCTATTTCCTTGGCTAAATGAAATAAAATGGAAAATGTTGGATTTAATCTGATCATGAACTGAGAAAATTGTAATTTTGTTCTATAAATAATACATCTGAAAATATCTTTGAAACATTCATGATAAATTAACTGCAAATATGAATTTCATTAGATTTTATTTATTGTAGAGTATATAAAACCACTATTTTAAATTATCAACCGACTTCGTCCAAACAGGGCTTTGTCAAAAGAATTTTTCGTTTATACCTATCTTTGTCCTGGTTAGTGTCGGCTTACGCCATGCCTCACACACCCAACGGACGGGACCCGAAAGATCGAAACAGAGAAGCGCACTCGTCATTCCACTGAATGTGGGCTCGAACACAATATACAATGACAACAACAATTGTCAACATTCAGTAGAAAAATTGTCAACATTGGCTGTTTGCCTTAACTTCGCTAATGCTTCGATGCCGCTGATGAATATCGCGTACTGCGAAATATTGAGCAAGCAACATCCTGTCCTTCAACCCTGAAACAAGACAAGGTTTACAAACGAGTTTTGTTTCAAGCCCACTTTCAGTAGATTGACATGTGTGCCTCTCTGTTTTGACCTTTAGGGTTCTATCAGCTTGGTATGTGCACCATGACCGAGTCCAAAGATAAGTATAAATAGAAAAGTCCTTTTAATAAATGTCCGTTTTTTTCGAAGTTGTTTGACGATTCCAGACTGCTATCGGAAAAAAACATTCGCCAGAAAAGCGTTTGATTATAAATTATGTGAACTGTATATATTTATTTTAATTTAACTATCTTCAGATATGAATAATTACCACTGATAATTTAAAACATTATTATCATAATTTCTAAAAGAATTGCAACTCTAAAAATGTTTAAAAATTAAGGTAAATAAATCTGACAATGGACTATATTGAGATTTTTATCATGCAATATTAAAAACAAAACTTTAAGTTTCTAGAATGACCAGAAGGGCGGAATTACCTATGATTTAATGCGCAGAAACAATAAGGTTCTTTCCCATACCAAGGACTATTTATGTATCTGTCAAATTTCATTAAGATCCGTTCAATGGTTCAACTGATGCGTGATCAGAAATTCTATTACACTCTCACCACGCACATCCAGATAATGGTTCAAAAATGGATTATGATTTCAAAACGCATAAATCCGTAAAAACCTGCAAATCGATTTTTTTCTTTTTCATTATCACTATATTTTACTTCCAACAAAATAAAAAAAAATCATGTCAATAAGTAAACTAGACTTTCTTCCCAAAACATTTTTAACAGAGAAAGCGGAAACCTATAAGTCTGAGCGTTGGCAAAAAAAATCTGGAATGACCTACACACAACTTCACTATAAGTAAACATATCAAAATTCTTGGGTATCTATATAAATAAAAGAATGATTTTGTATGTACATTGCTTAGAATTGACTCATTTCAAGTTTCATACATTAGAGAAACCGAATCTATCCTTAGAAACATTTCTGTCGGTTTGTCCGCAAAATTTTGTCACAAGTACACTCAGTCACCATAAGACATAGCAAGCTGAAACTTTGACACTAAATTTCTGTGTCCGTCAAAATTTCGAGATAGAATTTTTCCCATGATTACTATACTTTACCTATAAGAAAGTAAAAAATATTGAAACATAACCCCTCGTGGCACATTTAATGCTTCCTGAAGGACCATTACCTTTTCAGTAATAACATTAAAAGTATCAATCAAATATCACAACTATCATAGAATTTAAGACTTATTACATTGTTATAATTATTTTTAGATAAATTATTTGTCTCATAAAATTGTTTCATTGTTACCCTAGGCAATGAATTCAGTAATGATCCATAGATTTCAGACAAGTTAATCCCTTTCAACTGTTTTTTGGTGTTTCGTCCTTAATTTCATTTGTGCTTAACCTTCATGATGAATAACAGAATAAGCAAAAGATTTCTTGACAAACGCGAATTTCAATAAGAATGGGAAGACGAATACCTATTTGACCCTATCAATTACCAAAATAAGTAAAAAAAAACTAGCCTTTAATCAAGTACTTCACCTTAATAGAACTGACGGAAAATAAAAAGTAAATAGATCAAAATTTAAACTAAAAATTAAGCGGGACCTTTTTTTGTTTGGGTTACACACTATGTATACTATGTAATTAGTATACTATACTATGTATGTAGTGTACAAGGGACAAAGGGGTGGGGGTGATGCACGTAGCATCAACTTTGAGTGTCTCTCATTGTTATCATCTGTAGCGACACGTAAAATAACGAGTCTGCGCAACTGGTGGTACTCCAAGTAAGCATGCCCAGAACTACAGACCAAAACAAAGAGATAGGGTCAATGTTGAATCAAAACATTGAGTCAGGACTGTGAGGCAAGCATCCGTCAATGGCTTAGCCCCAGTAATGACACTAGGTCAGCGGTGAAACACAATACTGAGTCAGAACGATGAGGTAAGCAGCGGTCATTGACTTAGCCCTGACTCATGGTCTGCGAGGGAACGTGTTTGGACATGCAAGGGGGTTCAATAACCAGAGGAGTTGACCCTGCGAGGGAAGGAAGAGAAGGTTAATGGACTGTAATATTGAAGTCGGCGAAATCTTATGAGTCGAATTCTGGATCGTTCAAGGTGTCTACCATGACATACTTCAGTCGAATACTGTTGAATTAGTTTCTGTCTGATCATTTACATCAAGAATGAATCAATTTTCAGTGAAATCACTCGTTTGTTTGGAATCAAACGTATATTAAACTAAGAGATTTATTATACACAGCACAACTAATGTTGCTGGAACTTTGAGGGGTGTCTGGTCAAAAACTCAACTCTGTCTTCCAATGCTTCGAAAATTTATATTTTCATCATCAAGGCTACAAAGAAATACATAATTTATGATTATTAACTAAAAAACATTGGATTAAAATATAGAAAACGTAACAATAATTAATTATACCTTACACTAAGTGTAGTAGTTAAAAAACGGTAGGTTATAACTAACTCAGGTTATATAGTCACTGTGGAGCATGAGAATTAACAAATAAATAGTAGAAAATATTTTAAGGTACAAAAATTATGAAGTCAAATAACATATGAAGGAAGTGAGCAAAGGTAAAACAAAAACAGTAGGTGACAATATGTGGAAGCACAGAAAGTTACGAAAAGTAAATAAAATTTTCGAAACGTTGAAAACGTTTAACCCTTGGAGAGGATGTTAAGCCGTCGGTCCCGAGCCTGTACGATGCCAGGTACTCGTTGAAGATCCCTACTGGAAACTTGAGTTCGGCAAAATTTAGGAATTGTAATGTGCAATCACCGATCAAACAAAAAGAAGGAAAACGGCTGACGTTATCACCCACTACGGGATCGGTTTAAAAAAAAAATGTAATAAGGAAGGATAATAAAATAAATCGGTTAATCACACGATTATTAACAGTTTCCTTTGTTAATTGATATTTGGACAAAATTGATTCAATAAATTATTTAAATAGAATGAACTACTTACAAATGCATTCTTATCATTCTCCTCTTTCCAACGTAAACAGTTGTTGTAGTCATGTTTCCATGTCGAGCAGTCAAGAAAAGAGCCATAAATAAAATATTGATGTAATCTACTCCTTAAACGTGTGCAATCTTTGTATTCCTCGTTGTATAGTGGACATGGCCGTACCTATTCACAATACATATAATATAACAATAATTGTAAGCAAGCATTTCACTTTGTAGACCGTCACTCATGCAACTGCAAATTATGAAGTCCTGTTCTTATTCAATTTTAAGATTTCTTGAGATATCAATATAAACAATAGTTACAGGAATATCAATCATTGAAGGGCATTGTTTATACTGCATAGTCAGTTGCATGTTTTTAATAGCTATATTTCCTTTCATGAGGAGCACTCTAAAAAATGTCTGGATGTTATAAAAATGGTCTATTAATAACTTACACCGTAACATATATACCACTGATATATCTCATATCTATATAAGTACTATATTTTAAAACAATAAGTTCTACATTCAAATCCAAAGGTCCCAAACTTGATCTGTTTCTGTTAGATATCGGATCTACTACATAATTATATATACATAAGCCGTTATATGGGTTACTAGCCGCTGCGTCTACAACGTGCATTTCTCTTTTCTCCTGAAGACCGAAAATTTGAGTTTGTAAGTGTGTTTCTTTACTCTGTGTGCTAACTATCCTCAGCGAGTTTTGGAGCCCCAGAGTTGACAAATCAACACTGGCCAAAATGTTTATAAAACTAATTTGTTTTAATAATTTCAAAATGTTAACATGGATGGATTTTGTTGTCATTGATAATTTCAGGTAAATAATGTCTATTTATTAGACTCAAAGAAGTGTTTGGTCTTCACCCAAACCAGGAATATAACAAGGACTAATTAAACTTATATTGAATGAAACATTACTGCAATATAAGTATGGGATGCCATTTAAGAAATAGAAATGAGTCCAAAATCCCTACTGGAGAGTAGGGAAGCCCTTATAACCTCTGTGTAAAGGTCCGTCTCTGTAAACGCTGCTCCTAAGAGAGGCTCCTAAACTACACTCTAACCTCCGCTCTGCTATTTAACAATATATATAATTTATAAGGATTTTTAAAATATTAATGGGTGATGGTCCTGGTTATAATTTGTTTCCAAAAAATGAAAGTTTTCAATCACTAAAAGTTTCCTACCACCCACTAATACTAACAACCACTGAACTCTAAATTGAGTCTGTCAACACAGCCATCTTTGTTTAGGGAGTAACTAAACGCCAGTAAAGCTATATATGCACACAAATTCCAAAACCTCAAGAATAACTGACGACTTGTAACCTCCATATGATTAATGCATTAATCAGCAGCGAGAGAAATAGCCTTACCATCCAAGAAAACTTCTTTTCAAGTTCACCTAAATCATTCATTAGGCTCTTTTAATTAACACAATAAAACTACTATAAAACTCATTGTAGAAAATAGTTAGAACGAAACCTTCCACCCAGTAACAGGAGGAAGGTTACACAGTGTTACGTTAAGATATCATTAGCATCTAATTCATTATATGAACTATACACAATTATTAATCCTTTCTTTTAACTAATGTTTTCTCTTATTAATTTCGTAAAAGCAAGGATCCTAATTATTAAAACTAGATTTATTGCCTGAATAGACGTTACTGGTTATTTAAAACAGCGGTTTAATAGGAAGAACGTTATCTCTATAATTGTTCTCCAGTTAGAAGTTGAAGTAAGTTACCTGAAGAAAGCAATAATAACTTTGTTTTATCAATTTTAGCCCTCCTCAAAATGGTCAACGATATTACTCGTGTTAAATGGTAAGTTAGTGGAGTACCAACAGAAACTGCCTCAATCAATTGTCCATTTGACTAGTTGAAGAATCTATGTCTCAATATGGTGTTTTCAATTCTCTGTATATGATGATCAAAGCCTAGCTGTGAAGCACCATGCTAAGGATTGAGTGGCTATAGAGATAAGGAATATCACCTGTCTTAGATTGTCACATCTAGACGATACGAATGACAGACAGATGAGCAGAAGTACGTGTGAGATAATCATGTGACTACTATTTCAAGATATTTAGTATTTTTTCTACTAAGAAATCTAACTATATCAGGACCCTGGGTTCATCGATCATATTAGCATCGGATTATATAAAAATTAAGAGTGTAGTTATTTAGAAATGATGAATTTTGACCTTCTTCATATGTTTTCATCAATTTGTCATTTCACAGATTTAATTTGGAAAAAATTCTCTTGAAATGTTCCTTAATTGTTTAAAAAAACAACATGCCAAACTAAATAAAGTGATTAGAACTAGGGGTTACTTTTTCTTATAGGGGGTTGCTTTTAGAGCATTAGCATATGTGAGTCAGTATTCCTTATGTAGGGCTGCGGGGTCCAGGGGCAGACAAGGACATTTTGGGGTTTGGTATAAACATCTCCAGGGTTAATCGTAATGCTGAGTCATTATCCAGTTCAATGGCTTCAGCCATGTTTTTTCAATGGTCTGGTCAGCACCCCAGTTAACATTAGCTAATATTCTTACTACGTTGAGTGATCTTTTACTTTCTGCAATCATACATGTATGGTTATGGTTCTACCTATAAAACTCTATTTATATTTTTTTTTCATTTTATTATAGGGTTTCTATAATATATAGTAGGTTTATTATAGAGCTCAACGTTCTGATATTTGATCTTGGTAGAGGTACATTTGACGTATCTATTTTGACCATCGATATCGATATCTGAGTAGAATCGATGAAATGACATAAACATCAGAGACACACATTTAGGAGGAGAAGATTTCGATAACAGAGTGGTGACTCACTTTGTGAAAGAATTCAAGAAGTACAAAAAGGATCTCACGAGCAATAAGAGAGCTGTACGTAGGTTTAGAACAGTCTGTAAAATAGCGAAAAGGATTTCGTATTCCTCAACCGCGGCAAGTATTGAAATTGATTCTCTTTTTCAGCGAATATATTTTTACACTTCTATAACAAGAGCTCACTTCAAAGAGATGAATGCTGACCGTTTCCCGAGTAGAATAGATCCAGTAGACAAATCTCTGAGGGTTGCACAAATGGATAAATCTCAGATTCATTACATCGTTCTAGCCGTTGGTTGTTTATCGTATATTATATGATGCTTGCCAGTGTTATTAGGTCGTTTTATGTTTATTTCTATAGTTATAAGAATTTTATTGCCTTACATATAATAAATGTGTAAAATATCTTCAGATTTCTTCTGTTAGACTTTATAAAAAATCTGGAGTAGCCTACACTCAAATTCAATATACGTAAACATAATAACAACACCCTTAACCACTAACTGATGTTTTGCATTGATTAAATTTAAATCAATATGTATCATTTGTTTAATCGAGCTGTAATTATTAGTTATAATTATTGTTAAATCAGTGATGAATCCGACATGTTATTAAAATTATTAAACTGAGGACCTGGAACTCATCGGACTCATACGCACCATAGCCATAGCTGTCATACCGTCTTGGCCAATGTTGTAACTAAATTCAACTTCAGATTTTAAGTTCATTAATGACCTTCATAAATGTAGATAGAGAAGTGCCCCTCACTATTATAGCTTTAGGTATGATTTGACAGAAATCTTCGTCCATTCCGAGATGATTGACTCTAATACAGATATAATATCATCAACGGTTTCTACCTCTTCTAGACACAGAGTTTTCATTCTTCGTATGATGTCAATACAGCTTCCATTCATAGTAGTTAAATAAATTCTAATATTTTATTTGTTAAGTAAACAATTTCTACATATATTTTTAAATCCTTCCTTTGAAGGTATAGTATTCTTTAAAAATGAAAGTACAGTTGGAATGATTTTCATATAAATTAAACCCGCTTGTTCCTGACATTCTTTTAACATCTTCTTGATTTATTTGTCTCCGAAGGGAACTACCATATATCTGACCAACATATCGATCAAACGAACTACCTTTCATTCCATTACTGTATTTCATCTTCCTTAGGGATCTTCTTATTTTGTAAAATAAAGATAAAATCAATCAATTTCGGTATAAATGTCAAAGTGGGAGATGTTTATTAGTCTTAAAGATAGATCAGCTATCCTTATACATGCTTGGTTTTGTATATCACACAGCTGATGCATACAATATCATTGGTATTACCACATCAGTAATAACACTTTTGTAAAGCTAAAGTGTAGATTTCGTGTTACATAAAAATCTCTTACAGGAGAACATGGAATTTGTTACTATAGCCAGTGGATCCCTTACATTTGATATCGTTTATCTGACCTGCTTCTACTTTGATGATTTAAGTCAAAGCTTTCCCATTAAGACTTCAAAATATTCCTATTTTGTCTGAAAAATGTAAGGATTAATGTCACTGTTATCGCATTAATGAAGAATCAGCTTAAAAATGGCACACATTTTGTACTGTAGAACAAAATAGTTCATTCCTCATACTTCAGAACTACCTAAATATATTACAGTTCATAAAAACAAGAATCAGTTTAATGATTTCGTTCGTTTTGTTGAACCTATAAACATGTTATCAGTTATAATAACCTTCAGATCATGAATCTAGAATAATCAGACAAGTTCTTATTCTTCAAAACTGAGGGCCTGAGAGCCAGCCATCAGTGGCGTAGCAACTAATTTTGCCGCCCGGGGCGGTCATGTGACGCACCCCCCGCCCAAACACCCCGGACAGGCAGTTGATAACCTACATACAAAAATAATCTCCTACAAGAGAACATGGCTTTTGTTCCAAAAGCCAGTAGATCTCTTACATAGTTTACCTGATCTCATTCTATATTGAATATTTAAAACAAATTTCGCATTTAAAATGTCAAAAACATCTAAGAAAAAATATCGTTCCAAGAGAATTTTTAATTTAAGGTGTAGTATAATTTCACTCATTATTCTTCAAAGAATGTTTTCAATTTTGAATTATGTTCACACTTTTGGTATTTTTTATAATTATTACACAGGGAATTTTATGACTTCTTAGTATTTAATAAAAATCACTTTTTTTTCCATTTGTCAAAAATCATATTTACTAATTCATTCTCAACTAGTGTTATCTTTTTCCTACGCGCAGTACACTGTTTAAGGTTGCTGTAAATGTATATTGAGAAAAGATATTTTAGTAATTAGCCAGATTTACATACTCAAATCAAAGTCAAACCCGGCTATTCAGTATTTTAACAAATAAGGATCTTCGTAGGCAAAATATCTTCGATACTATGTGTAACAAAATTTTGAAATATTTTAAAGTCTCAAATGAATTACGTTGGTTTAATTCTTTAATGTAGAAAGACCTCATAACAGACGCCTTCGAAGCGATGAATAAACATAAATATATAGATGAATTAATTCACAAACTATAGAATAGATTACATTAATATTGTAGAACTTATCCCCCTTCTGTCATGCATAGGCAGGGGATGGGACTAGTTCCTCAACTCCAAACTCCTCTAACCTTTGACATTTTATAAATAAAGTAGCAGACGTGCCCGTTTTTGACAGGTATTTTACAAACATTCAGAGATGATACGTGGTATTTTTGTACAGTAACAAATTTCATGTTACGAAACGTGAGTGCCCGAAAAGTGTGCAATGGGACACGACTCTGAGTTCGTGCTCTGCACAGATATGCCATAGAGGCGACATCATGACTAGGTGTGGAATGTGGAGTCTGTGTCCACGCACACCATTGATTCCGAGCTACTATCTGTTTCCGTTGAAACGATTGCAAAGTCCCGTCAGAGTCTATTTCGCAATGACGTTAACTAAGTCGCAAGGGGAAACTTTATCTAACGCAGGAATTCAAGTTAGCGAGACCAGATTTTTCTCATATGGTAAACTGTAGTTTACTTGCTCAAGAGTCAGAGGTTCCAACTCTGTTCTTCCATGAACCTGAAGGTCAGAGAGCTAATGTGGTGTATCTAGAGGCATTTGCTTAACACTGTACTAATAATGGTATTTTCTATTATTCTATAATTTCTAATGGTAATTTGAAATACCAAGTGCAATAGAATTTTTGATTCCGTCAAAGATGGGTACGTTTGCTAGTCTAAGTATAAGGGAAAATTAGTACTGTAACTAGTTGGTGTGAGAGAGTTTGTACAAGGATAGGGTTGATAAGTGAAAAAAGAAATCCAAAGATCAGTTTTAGTTATTATGTGTTAGTTCAATACATAGTTTATACTTATGAGTCAAAAATATACATGCAATCAATATTTTACGTTGGATGAACCTTTGAGCCAGTCACCGTAGATGTCGCCAATGAGAACTGTGCTGTAGTTCTTGTGAAGAACTGTCTTAAGAGAAGTAAGATGGTCTTTATCCATTGTTTCACATACGACTGTCACCTTTATTGAAGCAAAAGAAATACACTATTTACTGGTTATATGTATAAATACAAACACATTAAATTTTTGGAAAAAATAATTTATATTTCTTTTATAGGTTATATGCAGAAAGTTCCTGATTCAAACTTTCTTAAGAATCAGATATGAATATAGTCCACTTTTTTTTTAATTCAACAACCAAATTTAAAGACTTTACGTCTTTTCCGCTTTTCAAAGGGCAAAAGTATTTATGATTCGGCACCCACTAACAATGGTGACCCGCACTACTGGAGTAGTGGATCCATCCTGTCAATCAGTAACCCCGCCCAATGTTGCTTAACTTCAGTGATTAAGGGAAAACCAGAGTATTCAACATAGTCTAAATAAACAATATTTAAGTGAGTATTTACCTTTATTTTAATTAAATCCAATGTAAGCTAAAATCAATCATGGATACACACTTTACTGAGTTGAAACGAAACTTCATTGGCACGGCTGCGTTCAAAAAAGGACTGATATCACCTCCACGAAGTGAGATACCCTTTGAAAAAGAACAATGATGAACCGAAAGCTGGAAATTAAGCTCAATAGGGAAAAAGGGAGAAAGGAAAAGAAGAGGAACTATATATGTAAAAAAATAGAGCGTTAGAAAGAAAAAAAAATAAATTAAAGTAAGTATAAAATAATACCAAAAAGAAAAAGAAAAAATGATAATAAATAACTGTATAGAAAAACCTTAGTGGTACAGTTTAAGTGCTGGTTCCATATTTAACAAATTACGAAGCTCTTAAAGTAACAGTGGTATTATTGTCAAGGTTATATTTCAGTATTTTGACATAGGAACAGATATTAAAACGAATACCTTGAAAATCAACGTGGGTGATGATGAGTCGGTAGCTCCACTTACCAACAGAAGCTTAATTGCAATTCATAGGAAGGCTTTGCATATTGGAAGCCAAACCAATATAACACTTATCAGATTAAGTCAAATCCAATCACTAGTTGCAGTTACGGTAAGTGCAGGAAGTTTGATTGTAGTAAAAGGTATCTATTATTACTAAATGTGTATATGAAATAGTTATTGAAATTGATTATGAGACATATTTGACTGTTTCAATTTTTCCAAATTTCTGCTTCTTCTGTCTCGAGAAGATTGATTATTTCTAGCGATAGTTGTCCTACCAAATCATCTTCGGCTTTTGTTAACTTGTCCCTAATACGTCCTGTTTTAACTCAACTATCTCATTGTAAATACACTTTCCACTTCTTACAACTCCTCAACAATCACTCTCTATCCTCATGGTCATGTTTTTAATGACTTTTCACTTCCAAAATTTAAACAAATACTTGACAATAATATCAATGTTACTTCTAAAGCTTCTGGAAAGGTCCATATTAATTTCCTTGAAGCCAAATTACCTTTACAACTCAGTATATACTGTTAAAGATTACTTTGCTATTGCTATTACTTTGCCATAAGTAAAGTATAGTTATAATTAAAAAATTGATTTAGCGATTTTAACAGATTTACTTGTTATGAGGTCCATAAAGTCGTTTTCAAACGATTTTCAGAACATATTTGAGTGTGTGTGTGGGAGTGCATCCAAAAGTTTGTGGGCACACTACAAGACACACGGTTTGATGGGTTAAATTAATATTTCACTAAAAATTGGGCCCTATGATTTACATGTAACCATTGGACAACATTGCATCATTGAAATTTTCAAGTGGCCTATACACAGCTTTGCAATAAGTAAACATAATATCAAATTTCTCGACCACTACTAATTGTTTGTTTTATTTTAATGTGCCCATACATACATTTTAATAGTATATTATTTGTTTACATGTGGCTATAAACACTTTATCAGTTATAAGAAACTTGAAATAATTTTCAATCTGACATTTATTAAAATTATTTCAATTAAAATTATTAAATTGGGGGCCTGAATCACATCGGACTCGTACGCGGTCATACCTGTGATATTGTACATCCCATTGTTATAACTAAATTCAACTTCAGATGGTAAAATCTTTCATGACCTTCATAATGTACATAGAGAAGTATTCCTCACTTTTACAGCTTTACTCATGATTTGACAATGACAAATTGTCATTGTCAGTGATTTTTGTATCACATCAAAGGCTCGGATTACCTCTTCTAGACAGAGAGTCAGTATTCTTCAAACCATGTCAAACAGTTTCCATTCATAGTCGCTAAGTAGACAACTTTCTAATTCATGTTCTGCATATATATTTTTAAATTCTTTCTTTGATGGTATAATATTATTTACAAATGTAACTTCAGTTGGGATGAGCTTTTTAAACTACATTGAAACCTGCTGTTCTTGACATCCTTTAACTGCTTTCTTCTTGATCTATTTGTGAAAGCAAGGGTATGAGTGCTATAGACTGCAGAATGTTTGTATGGTTCTTTGGAGGATATTTTCGGGCGGAAACACCAATTTAGAAGGATATTTACTATCTCTCTATATTTATAATATTTACAGCGATACCTCCAAAACTGCATTACATCAGTAACAGGATACACATTTCATAAAACAGTTCACAACACACTGCTAGATCTGGCCAGATCGTTTCGTCGG
Organism: Hermatobates lingyangjiaoensis; assembly: GCA_026182355.1. NCBI lineage: Eukaryota > Metazoa > Arthropoda > Insecta > Hemiptera > Hermatobatidae > Hermatobates > Hermatobates lingyangjiaoensis. Next base: position 5,800,328 of record JAPFBL010001617.1, read on the forward strand.
CGGCGAAGCTAAGTAGATGGAGAATCACAAGGCATGGCGAGTTGATCGAGTAACAGGGAGAGAACGATTTCAAACAGGTAAAGATGGCGACAACAACTGGTCGAGATGGCGAAAACAGCTGGTTCTTACAGACTTGCGTCAGTGTTGCCGCTACATCACACCTCCCCCAGCGGAGAAGTTAACCTTCGAAGCGTCAAAACGAACGAGCCGTCCGGAGCGAGTAACTCGAGGTGGTGGATCGTCCGTTGGCTTCATCGAGGCGTTGGTTGAATTATCAGATGTTCGATGGGCCTGGAGGTGAGTTACCAGGTGTTGAGTTGACCTGGAGGCGAGTTACCAGGCGTTGAGTTGACCTGGAGGCAAGTTACCAGGCGTTGAGTTGGCCTGGAGGCGAGTTACCAGGCGTTTGATTGGCCTCAGCCTGCAGGAACCAAAAATGGGGTGGACTTTTCGAGAATGGTGGCAGTTTGACGCCTAACCTATCGACTGCTGGAGGAACCGAAGTTGCTTTACAAGTTGAATCAATCATTGCAATTAGTTACACCAGTTCGATTATCGGGCGGAAACACCAATTTGGAGGATATTTTCGGGCGGAAACACCAATTTAGAAGGATATTTACTATCTCTCTATATTTATAATATTTACAGCGATACCTCCAAAACTGCATTACATCAGTAACAGGATACACATTTCATAAAACAGTTCACAACACACTGCTAGATCTGGCCAGATCGTTTCGTCGGCGGCGAAGCTAAGTAGATGGAGAATCACAAGGCATGGCGAGTTGATCGAGTAACAGGGAGAGAACGATTTCAAACAGGTAAAGATGGCGACAACAACTGGTCGAGATGGCGAAAACAGCTGGTTCTTACAGACTTGCGTCAGTGTTGCCGCTACAGTTCTAAACATTTCCAAATTCTTTACTAAATCATTCTCAGGTATTCATTCCCTTGTTTCAGATAATTACATGACAATCAAGTTATTTACACTGTTTTCATAACTAATTTATATTACTAAATGTAATCCTTACTAATTATACATCAGACGAGAACGCTTTTGTTTAAATCAGAAATCATTCAATCCAGTGATCATTTGCATTCACTTGAACGCCTTCTGTAAAATAATCTACGTAGGCCATTATATCTAACTAACATATAACTCAAACTATTGATGTTTTATTCTATTGATTTAATTGATATTTCATCTCCTATAGTGGCCTTTCCATTTTTTAAAATAAACAGAAAAATAATAATTTTTGATATAAATGTCTCAGTAGGAGATGTTTATATTAGCCTTTCAATTCTGGAGGCAGTACAGATTATGATTGATCCAGTTTTCCCTCCCTACATACGCTTGTTTTTGTATATCACACAACCGATGCACATGATATCATTAGTTTTAACACTGCGGTAACAATACTTTTGTAAATATAAACTAGGTATCTAGTGTTATGGTAAACCATATGTTCTACAAAATAATCTCTCAGAGAAGAACATTTCTTTCGTTTCCTTAGTCAGTGTATCTGTTAGAGGGCTTTTCCAATTTAACCTTTCATCTAAACAAGCTCCAAGTACTCTTATATATATATAAAACCTTGAGGGTTTTAGGTTACTCTTTTTCCTCCTTCAGAAAGGTATAAGGATTGTTTTAAATGGATTTATACCCAGACATTTCTCGTTTAGCCATCCTTCAACATTTGGGAAGCATGCTGCCCCATCTGGAAGGCAGTACCATCAATCATTAGTCTTCATTTAATAAAAGGCATTTGGCATATCTTTGTGTATCCGTATCATAACCATAATTATATAGCGATTGCACAACTCCCTGAATTGTACATCCTTTACAATTCACAACTTAAGTTGTGGTAGATCAAATACTTACACTAATTATTCTTTTACAATATTATTGTAAGGTATTCTATACTTTCTGGATAAATATATCATTATACTCGTATTAGTGCTGATTCATCGATCTGAAGGTATCGAACTTCTTCTACATTCATGAATTAAGCCAAAGTGATTCCTTAACACTTTAAAAATTTGGAGTCTCCGACCGTCTCTGAACCAGTGCGCTTGGTTTCCCTCTCTTATCTCTCCTGAAGATGGTTCAAACCGAAAATTAGAGACTGTAAGTGTGTTCTTTAGATTTCTCTATGTTTCTTTTGCTACATTTAACTATATATATATATATACTTTTTTTCGTTGGAAATACGATCCAAAACGGACAAATATAGTTCAATATAAACAAAGAAACATAGAGAAATCAGAAGAACACACTTACAGTCTCTAATTTTCGGTTTGAACCGTCTTCAGGAGAGATAAGAGAGGGAAACCAAGCGCACTGGATCAGAGACGGTTGGAGACCAACAGTGTTGCCGCATGCGCGCCCGTTCACAGAAAATAAGGTAGACAGGAATCAATTTATAATTAATTTATAATTTATAAAATAAAATAATGGAATATGAAAACAATAAATATATAAAAAAGAAAAAATTGAAAAAATAAGGGAAATTGATACAGAGAAATTGATACATAAACAAAAGTGCTGACTAAGCTATGATAAAATAAAATAAAACTAAGAATACAAATAATAATAACAAATGAAATAATTTAATAAAAAATGTGAAAAGGCAAATGTCTAAAAGTTCCTTGCCTTTTCACATTTTTTATTAAATTATTTCATTTGTTATTATTATTTGTATTCTTAGTTTTATTTTATTTTATCATAGCTTAGTCAGCACTTTTGTTTATGTATCAATTTCTCTGTATCAATTTCCCTTATTTTTTCAATTTTTTCTTTTTTATATATTTATTGTTTTCATATTCCATTATTTTATTTTATAAATTATAAATTAATTATAAATTGATTCCTGTCTACCTTATTTTCTGTGAACGGGCGCGCATGCGGCAACACTGTTGGTCTCCAACCGTCTCTGATCCAGTGCGCTTGGTTTCCCTCTCTTATCTCTCCTGAAGACGGTTCAAACCGAAAATTAGAGACTGTAAGTGTGTTCTTCTGATTTCTCTATGTTTCTTTGTTTATATTGAACTATATATATATATATGAAAATAAGATCCGTAATCCGATACGTAATATAACATAACATTAAAAATTGTATATATATATATATTAAGCATTTACCATTTTTAATGTTATATTACTCGTTTGATATTGTAAAGTTATGAAATGTTTTTTAGTAAGATGATACGTAATATGATATTTCATATTTGTTTAATCAACTAATATGTGGCACAAAAATAGAATTATAATCAAAAATAACACAAAAGTTCCTTTCCCATGTTCCAATATTACGCTTGCTAGTGTTATTTGGTTGTATAACATATACTATATGATGATTGCCGGTGTTATATGGTCTTTTATCATTTATAATATGATGCTTGCCAGTGTTATTAGGTCGTTTTATGTTTATTTCTATAGTTATAAGAATTTTATTGCCTTACATATAATAAATGTTTAAAACTCTTTAAATTTCTTCTGTTAGACTTTATAAAAAATCTGGAGTAGCCTACACTCAAATTCGATATACGTAAACATAATATCAACCCCGTTAACCACTAACTGATGTTTTGCATTGTTGAAATTGAAATCAGTATGTATCAGTTGTTTACATCGAGCAGTAAATTTTATTATATATAATCATCTATTATTATAATTATATATATATATATATATTTAGTATATTTTATTAGTTATAATTATTGTTAAATTAGTGATGAATCTGACAACTTATCAAAATTATTAAACTGAGGACCTGGAACTCATCGGACTCATACGCACCATAGCCATAGCTGTCATACCGTCTTGGCCAATGTTGTAACTAAATTCAACTTCAGATTTTAAGTTCATTAATGACCTTCATAAATGTAGATAGAGAAGTGCCCCTCACTATTATAGCTTTAGGTATGATTTGACAGAAATCTTCGTCCATTCCGAAATGATTGACTCGAATACAGATATAATGTTATCAAGGGTTTCTACCTCTTCTAGACACAGAGTTTCCATTCTTCGTATGATGTCAAATACAGCTTCCATTCAGGGTAGTTATGTAAAAAACTTCTAATAGATGTTTTACATGTGTTTTTAAATCCTCCGTGTGAAGATATAGTATTCGTTACCAATGTAAGCACAGCTGGAATGAGTTTTATATAAATTAAACCTGGCTGTTCCTAACATCTTTAAACTGCTTTCTTCTTGATTTATCTAACCAACATAATATTTGTTTGATATTTCATCCCCTTATAGGTCTCCTCATTCTGTAAAATAAAGAGAAAATTAATCAATTTCGGTAAAAATGTCAAAATCAGAGATGTTTATTAGTCTTTAATCCAGGTGGTAGCACACATAGTGACAAATACAGTTATCCGTACACATGCTTGATTTTGTATATCTTACAGCTGATGCATACAATATCATTGGCATTACCACAGAAGTGATAGCACTTTTGTAAAGCCAAAGTGAAGATTTCGTGTTACAAATTAATCTATAGTTAAAAAAATCCTTCCTATAGCTAGTGGATCTCTTGCATGACCATCTGAAACATTAGATGGACAATGGATCTCTTAATTTTGATGTTGTTTATCTGATCTTCTACTACATTGAAGATTTAAGCCAAAATTATTTCTTTAAGATTTGAAAATATTCATATTTTATCTGAAAAATGTCAGTGTTATCCAATCACCGAAAAATTATCTTATTATTAGTATCCGTTATGTAATATAGAACGAAAGAGTTCATTCGTTATACTTCAATATTACCCAAAGATAAAATGATTCATAAGCACAAGAAAATCTAGATTTGATATTAAGTTTTGTTCAATGGTGCAATATATAGATCATTAGAGTATTTTGTAGGACAAATCCATCGTACAATGGAAAGCATCAGAAATTAAATGTTTGATTGGTTTAAATTTTTTGCATGTAACCATTTTTTCTTTTGACATCTCATATTAAGTCGTTAAATTATTTCAAATTATTTCATTAAACCCCTAACCGTCAATTTTTTTTCAGTCAATTCACTCAATAAACTTTAAGCCAATGTAAACAATCCTACAAGTTGTTTATTTACATAAACGACTAATGTAAATGAATCCTTCAAGTATAGCAGGTGAACCATAAGTCCAGGATAAACATTCAGTTTGTATAAGTTTCTCTTTACTGTAATTGAAATTTCTCAAATTTCTTTTCGTAAATTCAAATTTTTTTACAAAATTTCATTTTCTCTATTGAGCCGTTTAACATCACAAAAACAATATCTGAAAACAGAATTTATGCTATAACGGCTTTTTGGTTAATATGATTTAAAAAATAAATTACCTGAACTCATCACCCATGTAATGATCTATTTTTAGGTTTAATTTAATTTTAATCTGTTAAACGGTATGGCACACATCGCACTCACAAGTTTTCAGATTGAATTATAAGTCAACATTTTTACATTTTATTGAAAAAAAATTTCCTGTTCTTTTAAATATTTGAGGATTTTTTCAGTATTACTTTTGTTGCCTCAAAGATAATGTCAAAATTTCAAGACTGTAGATATAGAAGATTTAGAGAAAAAGCTGATGTCTAGAAACACATTTTGGTCAAAAAAGTAACTTTCCTATTATGTATGATTGCTCCCGAACTATACAGCATATCTACACTATGAAAATTTTTGTGTGAAATAAATAAAAGATTGTGGACCGCAGCGTGTATGATATACAAGCTTTTGAATACACACAAATCCACACAGACATCATCCAAAAAACATCATAAATCGACTCTGGGGACCTCAAAACATGTAATTCCGGAAAATCTAGAGATAGATTTTTTGGAGTTGTCTTATTGCACCTATTGCAGTGATTGTTTGTGGATAAACTTCTGGATATTTTAAATAATTGGTGGTCAGGATCCTATTGATCCTTAAAGTTTTAGGACTACCATAGTGTCCATGAGGACTCGGTCGTCCTCCTCCTAGGAGGGAAATGGTCTTTCCCCTGGGCCAGGGCTCACTAAGAGTGAGTACCAGTATAGGAGCACACCCAGTTGTGCTTCTACACACTGGTAGGGGTCGGAGGTCTACCTCCTCCTTGATGCTTTGCAGGCATCCACCCGAAAAGTTTAACTGCCTTTCACAGAGCGACACATCACATATGATGGATATTTCAAATCACGATATGCAAGGATATGCATATGACCTTGTTAGTTGAAGAAGATGAATTCTTGATGCTACTGCCTTTGAGCTTAGGCCGCATATCTCCAAATTATTGAAAGATGGGTAGTATCAGATTGTTATGGATCTTGGGTAATCAACGTGGTCAACATGAACCCTCACGGGTTTACAGAAGATTAAATGAGTCCACGGCTAACCCAATGCTGTGTACTATCTTACCAATTGGTGCTGGACTCATGGATCGCCATAATCACTGACTCTGGATGAGTAGACTCCTCGTGACTCTATAGTTTAGAAGTCGTTGTATGAGAAGCAGTATCTTCTTGGTTGGTTACCTGCACAATAACAAGTTTTAACTAGAGAACTCGACCTCCAATAGAAGGTTAGGAGATGCATGGTGAGAACTCTTCTAAAAAACTGGTACTCATCACAAATAAGTCCTGGGTCTAAAAAACATATACCCAAAAAACGACCAAATCTCTCCTCATAGAGTAGTCTTAAACCAAAGACTGGGTAGATTAGTGCCGCATCAATATTTAGCAGACGCTGTTTGTTAACTAAATGCTCAGGTAATCGTGTCTAAGCACCTTCCTTGAAAAGCGATAAAGCATGCCAGCGATGACATTCTGCGATAAAAGCTGTATTTATGGATGGTGAGAGTTGCAACATTTTTAGCAAGCCTGTGTTCGTAGGAATTAGCCGTTTTTAATGATATTCCGCTTATCAAGTAAAGCTTGTAAACATTATTCACGATATTTTAGCCAGCTTGCAAATTCTGAGGTGAAACGTATAGATCAGTAGTTGATTTTAGGAGAGGGCTCCAGATCAAGAAAGAAAAGCGGTAACTTTTCTTTTGAAGGAGACAAAACATTTGTAATATTCCGGACACTGAATCCTAAAGACTGTAATTCCTCTTTTAAATCTTGTGCAGGAATTGTGGGGTGGAGGTTTCTCAACACTACTCGATAAGCTCTTTCTTCTTTTAATTGGTGTGTGTGGTAATTGCATTTTTGCTCTTTTAGTGCTTGTATTAATTTCCTGTAGTTATCTTCATTGTTCACATGGATGACGGTGGTATCAGTTCTTGCTTGACATGAAAAATTGTTAGCTCCAATCAACTCTTTTATTGTTTTATAAAATGAACTATAGTCGACTATGTTTTTTATGAATAATGGAGGAGGCTTTGCTTGTTTTTCGGCTGGTCGTTCTGCTTTCTGGGTGGTTGTTATTGCTCTGTTTCCAAGTTGGGATGGTTCATCTTCTACAGATAACACACCGAACCTATTCGGAGACATAAAATTTATTGTTTGGTCTGCAGAATTAGAAATCATAATACTTGTGGTATCACTTTTTGTACTTTCTTGACTATGTGATCTTTGGCTACTGTTTCTTGTTTTTGTTTCTTTTCGGAAGATAGTGTTGGCTTTCTTTGATTTGTTCGGTGGGTTACCTGTCGTTCCTGGTCTTTTCATTTTTTTTTCCTTGGCTCTGGACAATTGAATCTGCTTTGTTTATCTGTGTGTGCGCTATGCGCGCACCTCACAGGGAGTTGCTTGTATTGTTATTACTAGGATATAAAGATTATTGAGCAATTAACTGCCAGGTAGCTGAGATAATACAGTAATAAGCCTCGATATCAGAAGCAAGCACCAGTAAAATAACCTCACAATTTCATCTAAAAACTGAGAACCAACAATTTGATAAGAAATACTTTACCAGTGAGAACGACTACGTCTCTTTTTCATGTTATACTCATAATTAAGCACAACTGAATTACCTTTGACAGGGCTCTCCGAAGATCAATTTAAACAGATCTTGTTGAATGAATTTTGTTGAGCCAATAAGCCAAAGGAATAAAACTTCTTTACAAGTATATGGTTGAAGGCAGCACAACAGGTTGGCAGAGCAGGCACAGATGTCAATAGAGCAGAAAGTTGCCTTTCTCGCATCCGCTACCGATGTTAATAATTGTACGTGTAAAACAGACTCTTTTATGTCGGAAAGACTAACTCACAAATCTTAAGATTTAAAACCGAAGAAATTTAAGACGTTTTATCACGGCGCAATGTTGTTTGGTTTTTTCACTTACAACTGTGCACAGTGAACTGAACAAAACTAGGACAAAAATGTTCATACTTGTACAAATAATAAGTAAAAAAATAAAAAGTAAAATAATAAACACAAATAATAAGTAAAAAAATAATAAACCAAAATATATTCATTAGATATTAAAAACTTGTATACATTTGTAAGTGTTGCTAAAACTAAAAAATAATACGTAAATTATCTAAACAAGATGATCAAAGTAATAATGTAGGAGGGAAATAAAATAACTACTAGAACTCTTAAACGGAATTACATTAAATGTAATAATGAATAACACTCAGCAAAATATGGATTAGGAATAGACATCTGACTTTAGCAATTTTATTAAATATGTACCCTTAAAACTAGAAAAAGTTTATGTCAATAGTTTAAAAAGAAAATTCTTTATTATTCATTAAAGTAGAAAACCTGACATCTCCTTCCTGATGGTACGTAAATAATGCGAACATTGAAACACAGATGCAAAATTTAATTGACAACTGTATACATACCTTGCTATAAGAGTATTACTTTTTTGAAAAAATTGGTATTAATAGCAGTAGGTTAGCAGTAGTGGGGGTTAAAATTAGAGTATATTATAAATATATCTCCTTTTTAGGACATGTTGTTTCAACTTTTTTATCTCTTGGCTGACCAGTAAGATTAACATATTCAGAAGTAGGGGTTTTTTAAAGATTGTTTCAGAATAGTAATAGTCTTTAAGCATAATAAACACACTGGCCTCGTATTCTATAGCACAAAAAACGCGATTTACCATCTATTAACATTGACCTTCATTTAACATCCTTTTCCTGGGGTTTAGATATTCCAACAAGAACATATTTACGTTTCGGAACAAGGTGACTTGCCTTGGTATGGAAACGGGAAGAACTCTGCTCTTTCAAATATGATAAAAATAACACAAAATCAAATTTGAGCTTTTGTTTATTAATTGTTGATTGTAGGTTGATTTTTTTTTAAAAATATTTCATTGTTTTATAATAATCTTTTTAGCGATGAAAAATATTTTCAGAAATCATAACACTCCTTTTTGTAAATGTAATTTTAAAAAAAAGTCTTCAGCTCATCCTAACATACTGTGCTATTTTTAGAATAATTTCATTTTCATACGTTAAACAGTGTGACTTGTTGACACAAGCTTTCAGAATGAATCATAAGAAACATTTTTACAATTTGTTCAAAATTTTAACAAATTGTTTTAAAGCACCAGTCACATGTTCTAAAAATCTGATTTTTTTGTCTCAATTATTGTATTTGTGAGTTCTGTTACAATCGCGTGATTTTAACGTTCTAGATTAAGTAGAATAAGAAAAAAAAATTGTAATGAAAAACACATACTGCCCAAAAAATTGATTTTTTTAATGATGTAATATTACACCAAAACAACAGGGTATATGTATATTCTAAGCCCCATTTTTATGAGAATATTTTAAGAACAAGTTAGAAATGTAAATCTATATTTTACTTATAGTGAAGTAATAATACGAGGCATTCGGTCAGTCTTAACTATTTGATATAGTTACCTGGACACTGAATACATCAGATGTAATCCATGCTCTCTCATGCATAATATCCTTTATAGAAACACCTGTCTCTTTCACAATTTTACACAGTTCAGCTATACCTCCAGGGCGGTCACTGACCGTCACCGTGAATTTAACTAAACGCCCTTCAGCTGCAAGGCCCCTGTCTAAACACCTTCCAAGAACTGTTGTATCAATGTTACCTCCACAAAGAGGAAGTACCACTCTGAAACAAAAAGTAATGAATGGATTAGAAAATTTAAACAGAGGCTAGGGCGCCCACTAAGATGTAAAATGCTAAAACTATTATGTAAATAGTTTTTGGCAACTGCATACACTGCACTCTGCATGATGTACATGTGTTGATTATTATTCCATGTTAATTTCCGAACATGTAATTTAAATAAAAAAAAATTCATCTCATCCTCCCAAAAAGTGATATTTATGAGTATAGTTTCGTTATGATCAGTGAAACGAAGTTACCTGTATTGTGTCCACAAGTTTTCAAAATAAATATGTCAAGTTTTTTCATTTTATTGAAAAACTGTTCTTCTCGGATACTCCAAGTGTTCACTAATAGGGGAGAAAAAAAGATCTCAATTTTAAATTTTATATTAAAAAAGTGCTAAATTAAAAAATATTAAAAAAATATATTACATTTTTAAAAAAAAATTAATAACTTAATATGAGACGTAAAAGAATAAAATTCTTACATGTAAAAAATCAACGCCAATCAAAGATGTAATTTCTGAATCTTTCCATAGTATGATGGGTTCGTCTCACAAAATGCTCTATTTCTATATGTTGCATCCGTGAACAAAACTTAATATCAGAAGTAAATTGTTTTGTGTTTATGAATCATAGCTTCTTTGGGTAATATTCAAGTGTGAGGAATGGACTCATTCCTTAAGAAAGAAATATTATGTTGTCGACAAAATCCAGCTTTTTTACTATTTTAGTAAAATAGTTCATTGTAGGGTAAAAATCTAATGAAATGGTCTCTACATATAAAAATTTACTGATATAAACAACGCGTTTCGAACACGTAGTGTTCTTCCTCAGGCATTAACTAAGGATGAGTGCCTCTGAATAAGACTGACAATTTACCCTACAATGAGTAAACACCACATAATAACTGATTGCACTACATTAGAATTAAAAATAGTTCATATCTATTATTGTCAAAAATTTCAAGCTTCCGGCTATAGAAGTTTTAAATTATACTGAAAAGCCAGTTTTGAATTTGATTTGAGGAAGCAAAACTGATTGATTACTAATATATTTTTTCTCAATGTACATTTACAGCGACCTTATACCAGTAACAGAGTAACAGTAACAGTAACAGAGTATACTCGCTCAAGGAAAAAGATAACACTCGCTGGGAGTAAATTGAATTTTTATGATTTTTGACAAAGGGGAAGAAAGTGATTTTTTAAAAAGCAGAAGCATACCATAAAATCCAGTATAATAATTTTATAAAAGACCAAAACTATAAAACATAATTCCAAGTTGAAAACATTCTTTGAAAAATAATAAATGAAATTATCCTACACCATAAATTAAAAATTATCTTAAAATGCCATTTATTCTTACATTTTTCTGAAAATTTTCGGACAAAATACTAATAGTTTCAAGTTTTAAATGAAAAAATTTGTCTTAAATCTTCAATGGAGAAGAAGGTCAGATAAACTATGTAAGAGAACCACTGGCTATGGGAACAAAAGCCATATCTCCTATAAGGGATTATTTCGTAACACGAAATCTACACCTTCGCTTTTTAAGAAGGTTAAATAGTAATACTACGTATTACTGCTGTAGTTATACGCAGTATAATAATATCATATAATAATATATCATATTATAAGATATTATATGTATCAGTGGTGTGATAAACAAAAATACGCGTATATATTGATAAGTGGATCAATCACTATCTGTACTACCTACATGAATGAAAGACTATTAAACATCCCCTATTTAGACATATATTTTATGCCTGAATGGGACATTATACATTATATATCCAAGAAGTTTGATATGATATTTACTTATAGTAAAATTGAGTATAGGTCACTCCAGATTTTTTAATACAAAAAGGATTCCTAATATAAATAATAATAAGTTTAATAATCTAAATAACGCGTTTCGAACACATAGTGTTCTTCATCTGGCATAAAACTAAGTATGAGTGTCTGTGGTACAACTCTGAGTGTTGATTTGTACCACAGACACTCATCCTTGGTTTTATGGCTGAAGAAGAACAGTACGTGTTCGAAATGCGTTGTTTATATTATTATTATAATAAAAGTGTAAGTTTATATTATTGTGGGGACTACTTCATTAATTTTTTTACCCTACAATAAATCATAATAATAATAATTCGTATTAAAGAGCTAAAAATGGCTCAACAGTTGTTAAGTGATAACTCCGCTATATATTATTTTGAAAAGTACCATTATAATCATTAAAATCTTATTGTACTAGACGTTCTAATCACCCGTTTTCATTAATTATTTTTAAATAATCGATCTACTCTTAATATATGGACGATTTTATCAATAACTTAAATGAAGGATATGTGTCTGAGAAAGTTTTTTGTGTGTTTTCATGAGTCAATAAGTGCCTACCTGCATCCCTTCAGAAAATCAAGTTGGCCAGCCAGAATTGCTGCTAAACCGACGGCCCCAGCTCCTTCTACTACACACTTCTCTAGTTCTACCAAACGGAGGATTGCTATGGCAATCCACTCTTCCTTCACAACGATCTAAAAATAGATAGTATTTTGTTAACAGCTTTTAATGTTTTGTGGTCTACTAAATGAGCACTTGTATAAAATTAGCAAAAATAGTATATTAGGAAATACCTAGTACATATGCTCATTTCCTATAGATCTAAATTTTACATATGTATAGGAGAATAATAAGCATGTTTTACTAATTCAATCAGATGTCAAGTGAAAATAAAATCAAAAAGTAAAATCGAAATCAGAATACATTTTTCTAGTACATAAAATTAATTTTTTTCCAAATGAATTCAATTAATTAACACTTTAATTGTTAGTTTAAAAAATATTTTAGTCCTACTGCTGATCAGCTAATAGTATTGTTCCATTTAAGAAACTATTTTATCCCATCTAAAACTAAAGATCTAAATCATTAAATTGAAAATATAAACACCACAATTTTTGTTTAGCCACAATTATTAAGATGACCCTAGTCGCTATTGGGATTTATCGTAGGATCTGTATTGTAATCTACGAGTTTATTAATATAAGTTAACCAGATTGAATGGATAATCAATTTTCATATCAATAAAATAACAATACTATAAGAAGAACAAACCATTTTGTCAATGTAAGAGTTTGCTGTAGCAAAGGCATTATAGCCAACTTGAGCCACGGCAAGGCCATCCGCCAAAGTAGACTTATTATGAACTTGGACGGGATGTCCAACTTTTAAAGCCTCGCTGAAACTTGGACAACGATCAGACTCAACACCCTGCATGTTAGGAAATAAACATTGAAAGGAAATATTGAATTACGACAAAATTATAAGAAGAGTAACATTTTCAATTACTGACAAAAATGTAATGTATTAGATGGAATAACAAAAATCTGTGAAAATCCAATAATATAAAAAGATTACACATAAACATGTGAAATAACAATCAATGATCAAACGACAATATGAAATGGGAAAACAAGACTAGGTCTTTCAACCGTAACAAGCGGTCTTCGTCAGAGTCAAAAACCCAACTGATGAGTTGGGTTTTTGACTCTGGCGAAGACCGTTTGTTACGGTTGAAAGATCTTAGTCTTGTTTTCCCATTTCATATTGTGGTTTGATCATCCAATAATATATGAATAATTTGGTAAGTTGAAGAAGGAAAATTAATTCCAGCAAGCTTTTCCTTGCTTGAATGGAAATATATTAATTGGTATATGCAACTTAGATTCAACTGTTCAAAAATTGACTTGTTATTGAATAGAAAAATTAGATTAGGTTTTTTGCATCATCAGATACCGGAAATATATAAAAATCTGGATCGTCAGATAGCAAAATAAGATCTAAATAATAAATCTAGATTGGTCTACACTCATGCTTACTATAAGCAAACATATCAAACCCATTGACAATCAATGTAATTAATAGATTTATTGTGTGTAGATTTATTAAGTGTGGCGATATTTCGGATGTATTATTAAACTCTATAGTAGAAGTATATCCAAACACAAGGGCAATTATATAACTTCATGTATATTAATGTGGCTATAACCATTTGTCAAATAGAACGAAAATTTGACCACCAACTGATGGTGTTATAACGAATATAACACCACCTGACAACTTCCTGCAGATGAAACTCAGTAGTTGTCTTGTTAAGTGTAATATTTCAACTTCAAACCTTCTAATTTTTTGAAATATTTACAAAGTAAGGTCATATTCAATCTAAATATTGATACAATATTTAATGTTCCTAAAATAAGAATAACAGTAGATTGAGAAATGATGAAATCTCATTCCCATTATTACAAACAAGAAATTAAGACTACCTCACCATGAACTACATGCCTGTTAAATATTACAGATCAAACAATGTGACTTGTTTGGTTTTTAAATATTTTTGATAGACACCCACTCAACCTCAGGTAGGCAGATATAATGAATAAATTCAGAGGACTTCTTAACGATCAAATCCATAAAAATCTAAGCACTTTTATTCTATTATTACCATAATAGATAATGTACTCGTATACATACAAAATAAGAAAAAAACTTCGAGTGGTCAATACTCGACTTTACTATCTATAAATGAATGTATTATAGAACTCATTTAGAATCAACTTATTAAATGATTTTTACTTTACTATAAGTAAAATATAATAATCATGCAATAATTCGATGTCGAGATTTTGATAGATGTACACGTTTTTAGATTCTTTGAGTCCGTTTTTGAAGTTTTTGTTCATGTCTGTGAAGGGGGAGAGGACTTGATGGATGCATATCCAAAAGTTTGTGGACAAAAAGTTAGTTAGCTTTATTGTCTTCATTAATACTTATTTATTGTTTTACACCTTCATGGTACGGGTGTAATTTTCTTAATTTTCAGTTCTCATATTTATTACTATCATCCAACTATTATATACAGGTGGAACAGGGTATGTTTTGATTGATTTTTCAGGTTTCTCTGTTATAGTTATGATCTAGTTTTTACATAGAACTGATACTATTTTATTTCGCATAGCAGGTTTCATTAATCTATTTATAATCCTATTCTTGAAAAGTACTGTTGTAATTGTTTTAATTTTCCAGGCTTAATAGTAATGTCAAAGTTACATTTGCAGTTTATTAGTGTGTATGTGTGAGTATGAACTGACAATGATTTGAATCCGAGGGTGCAATGTTTTCACTGCTAAAGCAACCCCAGCAATAAGACCTCCGCCTCCTACAGGCACAACTATTGCGTCTATATCCCTTACTTGTTCTACCATTTCCAATCCTAGAGTTCCTTGTCCAGCAATTATATGAGGATGATCGTACCTATAAAAAGAAAGCGACATATAAATATATTACACCAAAGATTCTACTGAAAAATAAATATGCACAATTTTTCTAGAAGAACGTTGAAAAAGTTCTGAATTCAATAACTATTAGTTACAGTCAATAGCATAGAATTATTCTATTGATTACAGACTAAGGAGGTATATGTTATGCACAGTACTTTCAGCAAACATTATTTTAGAAAATGATGAACACTTGGGTTGTAAATGTCTAGATCTTGTAACTCCATTCTATTCTGTTACAATTTACATATATATTTCTGTGTAACTAATTAACCAAAGATTTTTTCCCAAACACCTGGTTTCACAATCAAGTAATTTGCTGGTTTACTGCCGAATAAAAAGCAGCTATACATTCTTGATATAGCTGCTCCTGATTCAATGTGTCCGTGGTTTCTTTAAGATCACCGGCTAAGGTTGAACATGTCAGCAGATGTACCGTCGTCGCATACAAAACAGAGAGGACAAGATCGGGGCATCTAACACTCAGATTTGTTGGGAGGTGTTTTTGCAAATAGACATGCCCTGTAAACATTTAAAGGTAACCACTCTAGTCTGCGGCGTAAACCCACGAAAACACGACCCCTAGTGACCCTGTACCTCTGTATACACTCTACCTCTTCCTTGGAATGATGTATCTGTATCGTGCCATTACTCACAGATGACTAAGGATATTATGAACATGATAACAAATTTGTATAGCCAACCTTCTGCTTTCACTGTAGGCTAAATATACATAAAACATTCATAATTACGAGCACTCTGTTAAAAATAAAATTATTTATGGTTGTTAAATGAAAATATCTGAAGAGAACTAAAAAGTTTTTGGGAATAATATAAGGGAAATGTGATACAAGTTTTTAAGGTCCGTAATGAAATTTTACATGTATGTGGTATTTTATATAACTGTACCACTAAATACCTGCAAACCTAAAACCAATTTATGACATTATAAAAATAATACTATATTACTAACCAGCAAACAGGTAAAATACCCGTATTTGACGGGAATTTCACAACAATTCAGAGATGATACGTAGTATTCCAAAATATTGTTAGAAGTTATAGAATAGTAGATAATTATTATTATTACTTACTCATTTCAACCGTAGATAGAGTTTCCCCTTGCGACTTATTTACCGTCATTGTGAAACAGTCGCTGACGAGAAATTGGAACCGTTTGAATGGAAACGGATAGTTGCTCGGAATCATTGGTATGCGTGGTATACACACAGATTCCCCAGTACCATAACCAGTCATGATAACACCCCGCCTCTATGACGTATCTGTGCAGAGCACGAATTCGGAGTCGTGCTCCCTTTCACATTTTTGGAGCATTCAAGTTTCGTAACAACATGATTGGCCCCTACCATGTTCCATGAATCAAGAAATTTAGTTGGATAATGAACTGCTTCCTCATCACTAATCACTCTGTTTACTGACTTGTAAACTAGAAAGCTCTTTCTTCGGCTTGTTATAGAGTAAAAACTTGTTTGTTGATTTTTCCTGCCTGTTCAGTTGAAGGGGTGAGAACTCTACTCACTTGCTTGTTCTCAAAGCCAGTTATTCTAAATAGGTGGCAGATTTTGAACTTGGGGAAGCACATTGTCAATACACTCTTGCTGGGAGCTTAAACGCAAACGAAATTAAAATCAACTAACAATACCTACTTGCTACAGTATCAGGCATCTAAAAACACCTGTATATTTTCAAAATAAAAATATATGTGTAGCTGACCAAACACAGTTTAGAAGCCCATAACTTCGCTTCTACATTGAATTTCCAATCCATTCAAATCTTAAGTTTTAAGCAAAATTTACTGTCTACAAAAAATGTTCAACCTGCTATTTCTCATGGTGGCAGGGATTTGCTTGTGACAAAATTTTGTGGATAAATAAACAGACAGAAATTTTCGAAGGGTGGATTCGGTTTTTCTAATGTATAAAACTAAGTTAAACTTATCTTTAAGGTTAGTTAAAATGAGTCAGTTCTAAGCAATGTACAGACAAAACCCTTTCTTTTATTCACATAGACAATTATTATTATTAATTATAATTATTATTATTAACATATAGGCAATTATTTTGAAAATTGTTGTATCAATCATTAAAGATGTTTTGAGGGTAGCAAATTCTATTTCATTTTCAGCAAAATGGAGAGCTACAACATTGCCTGAGACCATGCAAAAACTTAGTCCTTGCTGAGAGAGATAAAGATGAAAACCTGGGTTAGAGGAAGTTTTTTTAATAAACATCCAGTTCAAATAACAACGTTTAGAAACGTCTTCTTAAATAAATAACGTTTTGTGTTAATAAAAACAAATGATCTCTGAACCAAGAGCTTGAAAAATGATATTCTCAAATACCTAGTAAAATGATTCTTCAAGCGGTTATTCCATTACTTTCCTTTATTAACAACGGCTCTATCGAAATAGATATCAATTTGAAAACAGGCGATAGAAACATTTTAATCAAAAGCATTAGTATGATATTTTTTTGCTTTATAAGTAAACAAAATGTATATATATATATATATGTATTGTATATATAAAAAGATTTCACATAAACACGTGAAATAACAATCAATGATCAAACCACAATAAGAAAATGGTTAAACAAGACTAAGATCTTTCAACCGTAACAAGCGGTCTTCGTCAGAGTTGGGTTTTTGACTCTGACGAAGACTCCTTGTTACGGTTGAAAGATCTTAGTCTTGTTTTCCCATTTTCCTATTGTGGTTTGATCATTGATATATATTGTATATATATATATATATATATATATATATAAAATAAATTCAAAACGAAGGAAACACACATAAAGACACAGACATAACTCACATCGATATTTCGACCATCGTCGTCATCAGGAGGTGTGAAGAGCGAAGAGTCCCGCAGGAAGGCAAGGCGGCGACTCATATATATATATATACAATTAAAAGAAACGGTCCAGCGGACTTTTTTTAAATAAAATAAATTCAAAACGAAGGAAACACACAGAAAGACACAGACATAACTCACATCGATATTTCGACCATCGTCGTCATCAGGAGGTGTGAAGAGCGAAGAGTCCCGCTGAAACAGATCCCCGAATCCAACAACAAAGTTACCCTAAGAGCTTCAGAGGAAGCATACATATGCTTACTTGATGCTCGCTCTTCCACTGGACTCAACCTCAACCGATAATTTTTTTTTTGTTTTACTTTATTAATTTTAATTTGATTTTTATACTTTTCACATTTTTTATAATTTTTTCATTAGACTTATTTTTATTTAAATAATTATGATTTTTACTCGTTCCTTTTACGTCTTAATTTGGCTCTTCATTTCCTTCCCTCCCTTCCCGCTTGGTGGTAAGTGGTGGAGTACTGGCTGCGGTCTCCGAGTTCAGTCGCTGCCCTGTCTTCCTGCGGGACTCTTCGCTCTTCACACCTCCTGATGACGACGATGGTCGAAATATCGATGTGAGTTATGTCTGTGTCTTTCTCTGTGTTTCCTTCGTTTTGAATTTATTATATATATATATATATATATATATATATATTAGTGAAGGTTGGTAGCAATCCTTCTTGCAAACAAGTTTCTAAAAATTTTTTGCCAATTTCATGCTTGGTTACCTTGTATATCCTAGAGAAAGCCCCAGATATAAATAATCAAAGTACGAATTTTAGCAGAGTTCTTAGGTTATTCGCCAACGCCAATACTTAGTGCGAGGCACTGCAAGGCATGACCCACTACATACCTGAAACCACCCCCTCTCATCAACCACCCAACAGATGTCTCAACCCCAACTAGGAACAGTTCAGTTTGTGCATTGACTCCCACACAATGTGTCATTACATTGTAATACACCCTATACTTTAGTCGTAAGCTTAGCCTGATGATGATCTATGAGACCGAAACATGTCGTTGTTTTATTGAAAATAATATTTAGTTAGTTCTCAAATAGTGTTAGATATAAATAGTGTTAAAATGAGTAGTTATGAAAAGGAAAGTTTGGGCCAGTTGATTTTTTTATTCTCCGAGGAACTGAGAAGAGCCTGTAGGACATTAGAGAAACTCTCAAAAAAAGGTAATCAAGCATGAAATTGGCATATATATATATAAGATACACTTTGTACAGTACGCTATACAAAGGAATTATCAGATACTAATTTATTGGTGTATAAATGGTAAGACTAATAAATCACCCATTTATGTAGGTCAGTTCTCTTCTTTTAGCCATTTCCATAGCATAAGATTTAGCCTTTTCCATATTTTCGCCTTTTATAATAACTGTTGCTCCATGCAGCTTACATGCTTGAACCTAAAATGAATATATATTCATCACAATGAGCAAACACTTAGAAAACCACTACAAGAACTCACTTCACGAATCGTCTTCATCAGGAGGAGTGTGATTTGCCCGAGATCAAAGGCGTACTTATATAGAACACACATACACCCTACATATGTATACCCAATATTTCAAAACATTAAACAGTCCGTTAGGACAACATATCATACGATCACAAGGAAAGAACACGTAGAGACAACACACAACTAACTTCAATATTTTGATCCCGTCGTCATAAGCAACAGCAACAAAACATGTAGCACGGACGGCTTGGTGAAATGTATTATTGCGAACTCATAAAAGAATAAATTACTAAAACAATGTAAATAGCTAAGAAAAAAATCTGGAGTGGCCTACACTCAACTCTACCATAAGTAAACATAATATCAATCTTCTTGAGTATATAATGTCCCCTATAGATAAAATATAAATGTCTAAATTGGAGATATTTATTAATCTTTCATTCCTGGAGAAATAGAGAATTCCTGGTACAGACAGCGATTGAACCAGTTATCAATATACCCGTATATTTCTATATATCACACAATTGATGCATATAATATCATCTGTATTACTACATCAGTAATATCACTTTTGTAAAGACAAAGTGACGATTTCGTGTTATGAAATAACTTCTTACAGGAGAAAATGGTTTTTGTTCCTAAAGCCAATGGATCTCCAACGGCCAACGAATATTGCCATGCACATCAGTGCACGTCGTAATTAACAGTTCCAGACCAGAGGCCTACTGCACTGCTGCTACATTCTCATACTGCAGGTTTTGTTAAGGTCAGTAAACATGGGGACGGAGATGGGGACGTAGTCTATCAGGGGAAAGAGTCGTATTCGTGGTCGTATCGTCTTGGACTTGCATTGTCTGAGGTACTGTATAACTTCGAACTCATCAGGTCGTCATATTTAGCTGACGACTTCATTCTGAAAAATATCAGAATATGTAAGAAAAAATGTCGGTATCATCGAATGACCTTAGAATCAGCTTATAATTAGTATCTCTTTGGTAATATAAAACTAAGGAGTCCATTCCTCTTAATTTAATATTACCCCAAGATAATAAGATCAATAAACACAAGGAAGTCTACATCTAATATTAAGTCTTGTTCAAGGGTTCAACATACAGACTGATTACAGCATTATGTTAGACAAATCCATGATACCATGGAAAGCATCAGAAACTATATGTTTGATTGGTGTTGATATTTTATATGAAATAATTTTATTCTTCATACATCTATATTAAGTCATTAAATCATTTTAAACTTTTTCATAAAACCTCTAAACATTAATTTTCTTTCAGGAGATTAACTTAAAACATTGCGAAGTCAATATAAACAATCTAAATAAATGTCAACAATTCCGACAAGTATAGCTGGTGATCCGTTAGTCTAGGATTAACATTCAGATTTAATAGCTTTATTAGCAGACATGGCCGTCTTTGACGAGTATTTTGCAAAAATTCAGAGATGATAAGTGATATTTCAAAATATTATTAGAAAAATTATATAATAAGAAAGAATATATTTATTAGTACAGTGTTAAGTAAGTTCCTCTGTATACAACACATTACATGTCTGTCCTTCAAGTGATGGAAGAACAGAGAGTTGGAACCTCTGTTCCAAGAAACATACAGTTCACTTGGTCTCACTCACTTCAATTCCTGCCGTAGACAGAGTTTGGCCTTGCGACTAATGTACTGTCATTACGAACTAGACACTAACGGGAAATTTCAACCGTTTGAACTGAAAGGGACAGTTGCTAGGTATCAATAGTATGCGTGGTATAAACACTGATTTCCCTGTACCACGCCCAGTCATGGTATCAGCCTCTATGACGTATCTGTGCAAAGCAAGAATTCCGAGTAATGTCCCGTTGTACATTTTTGGCGCCCTCATGTTTCGTAGCAGCATTATTGGTGCCCTTACTTTACATTTTAAGTCATCAACAGGCAGTCTAGGATCAGTCACGGAGTCAAGAAATTCAATTGGATAATGAACTGCTTCCTCATCACTAATCACTCTGTTTACTAACTTGTAAGTTCTTTCCTCTGCTTGATGTAGTGCAAGAACTTGTTTATTGGATTTTTTCTGCCTGCTCATTTGTAGGAGTGAGAATTGCTCCTTCAAAAAGTCAGTTATTCTGAATAGATAGCAGATCTTGAACTTCGGGAAACACATTGTCAATTATCTCTTGCTGAGAGCTTAAATGCAAATGAAATTGAAATCAACTAACAATACCAACTTGCTATACCTGTATATTTTCAAAATAAACATGCCTGTTAAGTTAGCCAAATCCAGCTTAAAAGTCCATAACTTCGCCTCTCCGTTGAATTTTCAATTCATTCAAAGCTTAGATTTTAAGTTAGACATACAAAAATCTACTGTCAAAGTTTCAGCTCACTATGTCTTATGGTAGCTGAGTTTACTTGTGACAAAATTTTGCGGACAAACCGACAGATAGAAATTTTTCTAAGGGTGGATTCGGTTTCTCTAATGTACAAAACGTAAAGATAACTTGAAGTGAGTCAGTTCTAAGCTATGTAGAGACAAAACCTCTCTTTTCTTTATATAGATTGCTCTTTCTGGTAATGGAAATTACACGCATTTTTTTTATAAATTGTTAATTTTCTGCTTAATTGTTTTGGCAAACTATCATTGTTTTAACGAGCCGTTTAGCGTCAAAAAAATATTTCTTGTTAACTGAAAATGTACTGTAACGCTCCTTTGGTTAATGGAATCTCATTTTTGGTTAAAAAAAAAATCTCATCTTATTCTCCACATATTGATATATTTTTAAGTATATTTTATTTTGATACGTGAAACAGTATGTTTTTCATCACCCTCACAAGCTTTCAGATTGAATTATAAGTCAAAATGTTGTTTTCTGGTTGTTTTAAAAAACTGAGGATTTTTTCAGTTATTGCATTTGTAGCTTCAAAAATAATCTCAAATTTTCAAGACTCTAGAGTTGTGATAGTTTAGGAGAGGAAAAATGTCAAAAATACATTTTGGTCAAAAAAGTGACTTTCACTTTCCCATTATGCAAAATTGTTCCGAAACAATAGGGCTCATTTAGACTATGAGAACCATTTTTGTTTAAAATCTGAATTTCAGTCATCAAAGATTTTGGACCATAGCGTCTACAGAGATACACACTTCCCACCTACCTAACTACCCACACTCACAGACATCTTCGAAAAAGTAGTAAAACGACTTTGGGAACCTCAAAACATGAAATTCTGTCAAAATTTCAAAATCAAATTTTTTCACGATCACTTTACTTTACTTACTGTAAAGTATAATAACTAGAAAATTAATAAGAATAAAAGAGCTAAAAAATAAAACAGTAATAATAATTAAGGTAAAAAAGGAAAAGTAATAATTCAAATTAATAGTAATAATTAACGGTTTACGTTGAGGCCAGGGTTAGAACGAGCTTTAAGGAGGCAAATATGTGCTTCTTAGAAAGCGCTTCTATTAACATGGGGATTAATATCTAGTATTTGTTTGAGGAACTAGACACAGAAGCCGAGTCCATAGGAGATTGCATGGATGACGATGGGTAGGTTTCAGCGTTAACCAACAGAATACCATTGTTGTTAAGCATACTCACATGAGAGTTAACTTATTTTAACAGGTTTTATTATTAATTTTTGAACCGTCAGTATGCCACCCAAGAGCTCCTTTCTTGAAGCCATGAAGCTTTTAATGCTTCAAATTTCAATAACAAATTGTAAATTGTGATCTCTTCATTGCCCCCTGTACAACATTCTATGGGGATGATTATATATGGTAACATATAGTTTAAAACATTGTATTTCGTTCTATTAATTTTTTTAACATTATATGACAATGAAACATTTCCATTTCTTAGCAGTCACAATAGACTATATAATGTCTCAATGAATATAATAGCATTAGTTTTATCGCAGTAGTAATAATACCCTTTTAGAGTCACAATTGTAGGTTTTAGATTGATACTTTATGTTCTATCAAAGAATCCCTTACAGGAAACATTACTTTCGTTGTCTTGGCAAATATACCTGTTACATGGTTATTACCTTCTAATCTTTTATCTAAAAAGACTCCAACGTTTTTTTACATACTTCTGAGAAGTTTTGTACATATAGGTCTGAGAAGTTTTTACATACTTCTCAGAATTCTAGTTTAGTATTTTTATTGAAGCCATCTTTAAGACTTACCTTTTTCTTTTTAGTGAAAGGTACAAGGAATGTATTAGATACATTTAAATATTTGTGCTTTAATAATTTTTCAAGAATTTGGAATGCATGCTGCATAAGAACAAAGGTAGTACAAAGGTAAAGCATTCCTGTTCTTATAAAAACAAGGACATGAGCATATCCTTCTGAATCGTTATCTTGATTGTATAAATTATCCAGAAGGTCATCCACAACTAATGGGATAGCACACACATATGGGCGATAGCACACCTCTCTTTAGACAATCTTTAATGGTCTCTATTTCAGTCGTGGTAGATCCTATACATAACTACTTTTTGTTTTACATTAGATGGTTGCAATCAATTCTATGTATATTCACTGAATTAATGCATCCAGTCATTAGTGCTGATTCAATGGATTGAGATGTTATCATAAGTCCTCTCTATCTTCAAAAATCATCCTAGGTGATTTCTTTGTCTTAAAGATTTTTTATTTTGTTAACAAAAATCTTAAGAGCTGATTCCGTTGATTTTCTCTTCTAATAGGCTTGCTGTACCTATCAAGAGACTTGTTTACCTAAAACTAATTACTCTTCCAATATTCGCTTCATGAAATATCTTTATAAATAAAATAATAATTTTGTCTGTACATTGCTTAGAACTGACTCATTTCAAGTTTTCTTTACGTTTCATACATTGGAGAAACCGAATCCACCCTTAGAAAAATTTCTGTCGGTTTGTCCGCAAAACTTTGTCACAGGTAAACTCAGCTACCATAAGACATATAATGCTGAAACTTTTACAGTAGATTTGTGTAGGTCTAACTTAAAATATAGGCTATGAATTGATTGGAAATTCAACGTAGAAGTGAAGTTATGGACGTTTAACGCAAAAATGTTTGTCACAAGTAAACTCAGCCACCATAAGACATAGTGAGCTGAAACATTGACACCGGATTTGTGTGTGCCTAACTTAAAATATGGGCTCTAAATAGATTATTAATTCAGTACAGAAGCGAAGTTATGGGGCTTTTAGCTGTATTTTCCTAACTTCACAGACAAGTTTGTTTTGAAAATACACAGGTGTGGCAAGTAGGTATTGTTAGTTGATTTTAATTTCAATTGAGCACATGAATATATTGCGTATTTGACATCATTGAAATGGTGTTTCACAGAGTTAAGGATGTACTATCTATTGAGAATAAATGTTTTGTAAACGAGCAATTCTCAGCCCTTAATATGAACAGGCATGAGAAATCAACAAACAAGTTCTTACGCTATATGAAGCCGAGGAAAGAACTTACAAGTCAGTAAAGAGATTGGATTAGTGATGAAGAAGCAGTTCATTATCTAATTGAATTTCTTGACTCTGAATTTATTTCTCCTGGACTGCCTGCTCATGAGTAAAAACTTAAAGTAGGAGCACCAATGATGCTGCAATTTATAGCAGTAACAAATTTCATGTTACGAAACATGAGTGACCCAAAAACTGTGCAACGGGACACGACTCTGAGTTCGTGCTCTACACAGATATGCCATAGAGGCGGACATAATGACTGGATGTGGTATTGGGGAGTCTTCCGAACCACTGTCTGTTTCCATTCAAATGATTGCAAGGTCCCCTCAGAGTCTATTTCGCAATGACGTTAACTAAGTCGCAAAGGGAGACTTTATCTAACGCAGGAATTCAAGTTAGCGAAACCAAGTTTTTCTCACATGGTCAACTGTAGTTTACTTGCTCAATAGTCAGAGGTTTCAACTGATTGTTCTTCCATGAACCTGAAGGACAGACAGCTAATGTAGTGTATACAGAGGCATTTGTTTAACACTGTACTAATAATGGTGTTTTCTACTATTCTATAATTTCTAATTATAGTATTAGTATAATACTATAATTGATATGTTGGAATACCAAGTATAATAGAATTTTTGATTCCGTCAAAGACGGGTACATTTGCTAGTTTATAATAAGACAATACTTAATAAGAAACTTCAAGTTCATTAAATCACCGGAGATTTCGTTTAAAATTAGTAGCCTTTTTTTTCATAGGAAAGAAAAAAGTACTTTTCCAAGCTTCAGTGTTTCCCAAAAATAACGGGGTTATATAACCCCCATTGGTGTGGGTTATAAAAACACACCGAGAACTGTGTGTCTGACGTTAAAATTTGTTAAAGAAAATTATATTTACAGTGACTGCAACTATTTCGTTAGATAACCATCCATTACTATCCATATATGGTTGATTTGAGTTTGCTTTTATTGTTTTGAGAATTTTATTATTCTTGCAAATTCTTCATATCAACTATTTAAAAGATCTTCAAATTTCTTTTATTAAATCTTATATAACAATTCTGTTAGAGAACATTTTGATAAAAAATTTACAAAACAATAAAACAAAACTAACAAGCAGATATAAGTCAAACATTATACATTTTACAAAGTTCGAAGTTTTTCCTATTAATGTAGTTTCAGTCTCATAATACTTTCTACATTTCAATACCCGAGAGTAAAAAACGTGTAGTCTAAAAGCACATTTTGGCCAAAAAATGACCTCCTCATGATGTGATATTATCCAAAAACTTCAGGAGAGGTCTACACTATAGGGCTCAGTTTGAGTAAAGTATTAATTTGATCCGTCAAACGGTGTGAACTGTAGCGTGACTACATACTTTTGGATACACAACTACATACCCACTCATACATACAGATATCATCGAAGAAAAAACGTCAAAAATAGCCTTTAAAAACCTTAAAATGTGTAAATATTTTAGTTCTGTTTATTTATAATTGCATGACACTCCATAACCCAATTATTAATTACTAATGGTGAGTTTTATTGTTACGTTACTGTACAAAATGTATTTGTAGGCACCTTCATGATTGGAGCAACGACGGGCATAACTACTGTGACGGGTATTGAAAGTCTGGTTCCATGGTAACTTAACGCAAGAGCATGATTACCTAGAGAAGCTGATATAACTCCTTTCTGCTTTTGTCCTTCGTTAAGCATCAACAGTGCGTACAATGCTCCTCTTTCTTTGAAACTAAACAAAAAAAGAAGAAAATATTTAACTAAACTAAATAAATCATTATATAAATTTGAAATTGGTACAGATAAAATAATCTGTAGTGATTCACTCTCAACTTTACTATAAGTAAACTACAATCATACTTATTAATAATCAATTAAATTAGTTAAGTAGTTTAATTTGATTATCTATATCTCATCAATTGTAATTAAAATGTAATCATGATTAGAGCGCAATCTGACAAGTTACTACAGATGAAATTTTATTTCATTATCCAATTTTAAAAATTTACATAATACAATCTCCATTTTAAGAAAATACTTAATAAGAATCTTAAAGTTTTTAGAATCACAAGAAGAGAAGAATTAGAACTCGTTTTGACAAAAGGTACGTTAAAACACCATATCAATGTTTCAATATTGTCAAAAATATAAAGTTTTTATCCCGAACTGTATTTTGGTCATATATCAATAAATTTGTTAAACGTATGACCTATAACGTGTTAACAAAATGTTCGATAGACATCCACTCAGTAAAAAAAAAAAAAAAAAAATAAATTCCATGTGACCCCAACCTCAAAACGTATAAATCTGTCAACATATTTTTTTTCATGATCACTATAGTTTCTAGTAACTAATTAAAAAATCTGGATTGACCTGCACTCAACTTTACTATAAGTAAACTTAATATCAATCTTCTTGGGTATATAATATAAATATCTAAATGGGTTTATTATTAGTCATCGTTCATTCTTGGAGGTATTACACATAGTGATTGATCCAGTTATGAATGTATATGCATATTTTTGTATATCACACCAGTGATGCATATAATACATACCATTAGTATAATTACAGCAATAATAGTATTTTTGGAAAGCGAAAGTGTAAATTTCGTGTTACGAAATACGTAATCTCTTACAGAACATGGCTAGTGTTCCAATAGGCAGTGGATGTCTTACGTCTTACATAGTTCAACGGACATCCTTTTACATTGAAGATTTAAGAAAAAGTTTCCCTATTAAATCTTAAAAATATTCTTATTTTGTCTCAAAAATGTCAGAACATGTAAGAAAAAATGTCGTCTTATGATCATTTTCAATTTAAAATGTAGGATAATTATGTTTATTGTTTTTCAAAGAATAATTACAATTATTTTTTACATTTTTGGTCTTTTATAAAATTATTATACTGGGAAAAAATCATTTTCTTTCCATTTGTCAAAAATCATAAAAATCCAATTTTCTCTAAGCGAGTGTAATCTCTTAATTTAAAAATGTTATAGCTGGAAGCTTCAAATTGTTGAAAATAATAGATACGAGGTGTATAAATAAAGTAGTGAGACTGGCAACGTCGCTTTCGATCTGGCAACGCTGGAGACGCGTGGCCTTGAGTAGCGTCAGGTGCACGTGTGATGCGCCTCCAGTATGAATCTGAACTCGCCACAGTCATTTGTTTGTCCGTAGCGTTGGTTTTCGTGAAATGGTTTTTTCTTGAGCGTTTTAAAAATGAGTGACCTCAAAGTTGAGCAGCGGTGTGCAATCAAATTTTGCTTCAGACTTGGACATAATGCAACCGAAACTTTTGAAAAACTTCAGGAGGCCTATGGAGAACGTGTTTTATCAAGGGCACAGGTTTTTCGGTGGTTTAAGGAATTTTCAGAAGGAAGAGAGTCGATTGAAGACGAACCACGACAAGTGGGTGTTGCATCACGACAACGCGCCCTGTCACACTGCCATCTCAATAAACGAGTTTTTGGCCAGTAAAAACATTCCTGTTGCTCCTCAGCCTCCTTATTCACCAGACTTGAGTCCTTGTGACTTTTTCCTCTTCCCGAGATTGAAAAATCACCTCAAGGGAACTCATTTCGGGACACTACAAAACATACAAACTGCTGTAACCGACCAGCTGAAGGCCATTCCAGAATCCGAGTTCCAGCAATGCTACAATGATTGGAAGGACCGTCTCCAGCGCTGTGTGGCTTCCGAAGGGAACTATTTTGAAGGTGACAATATCACATTGTAATTATATTTGAATAGAAAATTTAAAAAAAAATCAGTCTCACTACTTTATTTACACACCTCGTATAAACTATTAGAATATACAGTGAAAAAACTGGATATCTGTCGACAACATAATAGGAATTATACTTCAATATTACCCAAAGTTAATATGATTCATAAGCACAAAAAAATATATATCTGATATTAAGTTTTGTTCCAGGATGCAAAATATAGATTGATTAAAGCATTGTTTGAGAAAAATCGGAAAGCATCAGAAATTATATGTTTCATTGGGGTTGATTTTTTACATGTAAGAATTTTATTCTTATTCATCTCACATTCGGTTAATTAATTATTTAAAAAAATAATTAATTTTTTAAATAATAAAATAAGTAGTGATATTTAGAGGTCATTAAACCTCTAAACATCAATTTTATCTCAGTAGATTCAATCAAAAAATATCTAAGTCAATCTAAATAAATATCAATAAATTCGACAAGTATAGCAGGTGATCCATTAGTCTAGGATAAACAATCAGTTTTTATAGCCTTATTGTTCTTTGCCGTGATTGAACTGTCATGAATGTTCTTTTGATATATGAAAACTCCACATATAAAAATTTAATGGTATAAACAATGCGTTTCGAACACGTAGTGTTCTTCCTCAGTCATATGAAGAACAACTACGTGCTCGTAACGCGTTGTTTATACCATTAAATTTTTATATGTGGAGACCATTTCATTAGCTTTTTACCCTACCATGAATAAATACCACATAATAACTGATTGCACTACGTTAGAATACTTTGCATATTTTTTTAGGATCAGGTTGTCAGCTAAATATGATTACTTCTAAGTTATACAGTACCTCAGAATATGCAAAGCCCAAGACCATACGACTTCTTCCTCTGACATCCCCGTCCCCATAAAAGCAATAATCGAAATAACTTAATAAAAATAAAAACCGTATATCGATTCAGTTCTTTCACCATTAACCATTCTATGTCTCTTCATAACAGATTTTCACTATAATCAGGAAGGTCAAAATAACGTTTTACTCAAGAAGTCCCATTGCAGTTTCAGAATCTATTACAGAATCGTCTTACATTTCATCTAACAGTCTTTGTATCTGATCAACGTGAGATGTTGTATTAACACAGTCTTTATTTTCTTCCAAATTATCCTTTGTTTTCTTCTCTTTACTAATTTCTATAACTTTACTTATATTCTTTCTTTTTTCTATTTCATCGATGTTAGGAAACATTTTATCAAGTTCTTTTACAATTTCTTTTTTTTTTAATTCAATTTCGGGTACTGGATTAATAATACGTTTAATATAATCAGGATATTCAGAGCATTCATCATAATTTTTATTCTTTAATTTTTCTGCTAAAATATGACAGGAAATTTGATAAGTTGGGTTCCGCAATAGAAGACCATTATCTTCACCAGAAAGATCTTCGGGTAATGTCATATTATCTATTAATTTATTGAAAATTGCTTTTTTCTCTACTGATGTTTTTGGAAATGCTCTGTACTTGGGAAATTTTTGAATCCATTCAGCTGTTGGAAGTTCCAAAAAAAACATATGTTTTCCAACATCATCTGAAAACGGTAAAAGTGCACCTATTTTAGCTTTACCATTTTTCATTGCAATTCTTTTAGCAATAGCAACTTTTTTTGAAGCAATCATACTATCAACTAAAGCAGTAAACATTAATTCAGATTCAGGAAAATTTTCTTGAAAAGACACGGCATAAACATCATCATTTGCATACATAGTTGGATTTATATTTTTCTTTTTAGTAAATAAAATTATTGAAAATAATGGTGTTGTATCCCTTTTCAATGAAGCAACTTCAATATCATTGAACACAATTTCACTTGTCCCAAATTTTCCCCAACTTACATTTACATTACTAGTTTTACTAGAGTGTAATAATTCCACATCAACAACATCTTTTTCTTCACAGGTTGATAGTTCACCTGAACTAATCTTGCGGCTTCCAATCTTGCTAGTTAAATAAAATGCAGGAAAATGTTGCAATTTTCCAGTTACCTTAAGAATCGATACAGGAATCCTAATTTTGGAACCAATACTCAACATACATTTACTGTACCTTTTCATAACTTCTTTTGGATTATAACATGAAACCGTCTCTTGTAGTTGTTCAAAAGAAACATTTATACTTTCTACACAATCAAAAATTATCTTTGACTGGCTTAAGATTGATTTATTCGAGTAATCTAAATCAACCGCAAGAAGTTTGATCTTCACTGACTTACAACAACTAATAAATGAAGAAAGCATTCCTTCAGAATATTCCAAGTTTGAATAAAATGTTGATAAGATTAGGATGCGTTTCTCTTTAAATCGCTTGCCTGCAGTTTCTCTTTTTATTAAGTCAATAGATACAATGAAAGCTTGTAACAAATCTGGTTCCCTATCACACTGCTCCAATGAATTTATTGCACCAAAAAGTTCTACATCAGGTATTCTAAGGGATGAACGCACATTTATGTTTAAATAATGCTTAACTCCAGCTAATGGATTATTGGTATTGTTACAGCCACAAGTTATTAAACTATACTCGTCTTTATCACCACTTAAAATTTTATTCATAACAAGTTTTGAAATTAATTGTTTGGATTTCAAAAAATAATCCAATGAATATTTTTCCTCTATTCCACATCGTTTACCAACGTCAAACAATAAAACAGTTGCAATTTTATTCGAAGACATTTTAAATACTTTGTTCGCCGGACTACAAACAGTTCATGAAACCTCACAACAGTGTAACCTTCCAAGCAAAAATGAATTTTTATCACTGAATTACATATGCTTGCAATATTTTTTATGATTATTTTCTCATTCTACAGTTTGTTTCTGTAAAATGTAAAAAAAAGTACACAATTTCATAATACTTATTAATTTCTCATATGAAGGAGAATATTTTTCCTGTCGAATACTTCATTATATATTATTTACAGTTTCGAATGCATACATGAGTTATTAACGACATGTGTAATGTCATTAAATTGCAAACGTTAATTTAGTGTGACATCGTTAGTTGGGCATGAGATCTCAATGTCATAAAACTACTTTAATATGTGGCCTCAGTTGCTAACTATAGGATCCGATCTTTACTTGATCATCATCCTATCTGAACTTAGCATATCTTGCTAAGTTATGCTAAGATTAGAACAATACAGATATAAACACAGATTACATAGATATAAACAGAATAAATTACATGGTTATTAGTTTCTTTCTTATATAGTTGTGGGAAACCCAACAGTGTTACTATAGTGTGAATCTCACCATCAGAGATCTACTAGAGTGTGTCCTACCTATTTTTCAGGTATGATGTGATTCCTACCAAAGAAAGATGGATTAAAACATACTTCGTGACACTATTTTATTCTATCCTATTTCTTTTGTTTCATGGGTAAACTACATATATTTTTATATATAAAAGTAAAATAGTGGTTTTTTTCTTCAATTGTACTCTTTTGGATTCTTTGTTTCTGTGTATTCTTTTTTAAAGTTGAAGAACTTTGTTCAAATTTTCCTTTTGATTTCATTAAGATACGAGGTGTGTAAATAAAGTAGTGAGACTGGCAACGTCGCTTTCGATCTGGCAACGCTGGAGACGCGTGGCCTTGAGTAGCGTCAGGTGCACGTGTTATGCGCCTCCAGTATGAATCTGAACTCGCCACAGTCATTTGTTTGTCCGTAGCGTTGGTTTTCGTGAAATGGTTTTTTCTTGAGCGTTTTAAAAATGAGTGACCTCAAAGTTGAGCAGCGGTATGCAATCAAATTTTGCTTCAGACTTGGACATAATGCAACCGAAACTTTTGAAAAACTTCAGGAGGCCTATGGAGAATGTGTTTTATCAAGGGCACAGGTTTTTCGGTGGTTTAAGGAATTTTCAGAAGGAAGAGAGTCGATTGAAGATGAACCACGAAGCGGAAGGCCTTCAAGTGCAAACACCGATGAAAATGTCAACAGAGTACGGAACCTTGTGCGTTCAGATCGACGCTTGACAGTCAGAATGATCGGGGAACAGTTGAATTTGAATCACACCTCCGTTCAAACATCAAAGACAAGTGGGTGTTGCATCACGACAACGCGTCCTGTCACACTACCATCTCAAAAAACGAGTGTTTGGCCAGTAAAAACATTCCTGTTGCTCCTCAGCCTCCTTATTCACCAGACTTGAGTCCTTGTGACTTTTTCCTCTTCCCGAGATTGAAAAATCACCTCAAGGGAACTCATTTCGGGACACTACAAAACATACAAACTGCTGTAACCGACCAGCTGAAGGCCATTCCAGAATCCGAGTTCCAGCAATGCTACAATGATTGGAAGGACCGTCTCCAGCGCTGTGTGGCTTCCGAAGGGAACTATTTTGAAGGTGACAATATCACATTGTAATTATATTTGAATAGAAAATTTAAAAAAAATCAGTCTCACTACTTTATTTACACACCTCGTATTGTAACATTTACTATCTCTTTTTACAAGATTTCCTTTTCTTTATTATTTAAATAATATATTGTGGAAATTTGTGTGCATATGTACAAACTATATTTCAAAATATCACAAGATATTTATTTAAATAATTAATTGATTCTTTAGAATTACTTGTTAATTTTATTTTAAAATTAAATTAACTTCAAGAATCAGAAATGGTTTGATATACAATTAAGAAGAGACTTAATTGAAGATTAAGTCCCCATCCTTGACAATGTTTACTGGCCTCAACAAAAACTGCAGGATGACAATTTAGCAGTAGTGGGCCTTTGGTCCGGAACTGTTAATCACGACGTGCACTGATTTGCATGAAAATATTCGTTGGTCGTCGGAGGTCCACTGGCTATTGGAAAAAAAGCCATTTTATCCTCTAAGAGATTATTTCGTAACACAAAATCGTTAATTTGACTTTACAAAAGTGTTATTACTGACATAGTAGTGCAGATGATATTATATGCATCAATTGTGTGATTTAAAGAAATACGCGTATATTGATAACAGGTTCATTAAATCAGTATCCGTACTACCTCTGGAAATAAAAGACTAATAGACATATATATTATTATAGCCAAATGACCATTATATGCACAATAAGTTTGATATTATATTTACTTATAGTAAAGTTGAGTGTCTGCCACAGTAGATATTAAATAAAATATTTAATAAAAAAACACTAAATAAGAAAATGTACTTTTCAAGAGTTTTTTCTCTCAAAGATACACTGAAACAAAGTTAAACTTAATATTTACTGACTAATTTATTTAGAAACTTATTTACTGACATAATTATAAATAATACTGTCAGAAGTTAATTCAAAAATATCTTTCAAATCAAGAATCGGTGACGAATAAATTAAAAAAATTATTTAATTTACTTCTTCACTCCTTCTTGTTCAAAAAATCTGGAATGACCTTCACTCAACTTTACTATGAGTAAACATAATATCAAACTTTTTAGGCACATAATATATATCGTCCAATTTAGATATAATATAAATGTCTAATTGGGAGATGTTTATTATTAGTCTTTCATTCCTGGAGGTAGTACAGATAGTGATTGATCCACTTATCAATATATATGCTTATTTTTGTATATCACACCACTGATGCATATAATATCATTAGTGTAACTACAGCAGTAGTAAGGTTTTTGAAAAGCGAAAGTGTAGGTTTCGTGTTACGAAATAATCTCTTACAGGAGACATAGCTTTTGTTCCAATAGCCAGTGGATCTCTTACATAGTTTATCTGACCTCCTTCTACATTGAAGAGTTAAGACAATGTTTCCCATTTAAAACTTGAAAATATTACTATCTTGTTTGAAAAGTGTCAGAAACATGTAAGAAAAAAATTTTTAAGATCATTTTTAATTTAAGATGTAGGATAATTTCATTAATTATAAAGTAGGTTGCTCTAAATGAATATTGACTGGCCGACCCCTACAAGGTCTACAGTTTTAGGTCTACTACCGGGATCAGGGGTTGCAATGATTTTGACCCCTCTGGGCCCCATTGAGGATGCTCCTGGATTAATGAGGTTTAAACATAAGGGATTAAAATCCCTTGTTGGCCAACGCCACCTGGCGAGTACAGACTTGGTAAGAGGAGATCTTGTCTCGCTGCGTTAGATATAATGCTCGAAGGGCATTCACACCCACTCTGAGTTCCGTTAGAGCCAAAAGGACAAAGCAACTACCAGTGTTCCAGCCCACTTAGCTGAGATCGTGGTCCATACCTACTGGTAAAGGCTGGGGTCTAGCTCCCCCGGATGCTAAGCAGGCATCCTCCCGAGAAGAGACTGCTCCTCATGCAGCAACCCGAAGGTCTACCCAACCTGGGCGAGAACCACAACCACTACGAGTCCGACCTCAAGGGCGGGCTGGAGAGAAAACTCTTCCAGGGGCCCCCGCCACCCGTAGTACCGACTTATTTTAAGAGTTTCGGATCAAACTCCGGACCAAGGTCCTACTGAACCTGCTCAGCTGCAGGTAGGGTCAGTGGCCCTTGTGGTCCTTATTGCCTCCGGTGATCTCACGTGTAAAGCCAATGCAGCTATGGGCTAACTGAACGACCCCGTGAGTGGCACTAATATTCAAGAACCTCGTGGAGTTTAAGCCATCCAGCCTATGGAAAAGACTGCAAGGCCCCACATCGGGCGGGTGGGCGGATGAGTGTCAGTTTGGATGACCCACCACCGAAATGGTGCTGCACAAGGCTACCATTTTGACACTCTTTAGGAAAACCTTTTAAACTCTTAAGAGAGATGCTACCACCCCGTACCGCCCAACGGGTGTCCAAGCTGTGCCGAAGCACATTAAGAATTCCTTCTGACTAAGTCAGAGTCTAGGCTACTTGACCGCGCTTGGAGCAGCCTGCCCTGTACTGTTAGCTTGTGCTGTGCAGCCTACACAATTACCACCTCTGCGACGGGAACGCCGGTACTAGGTACATCCACCCCGAAGAGTGGTTAGAGGCAAATGAATATTGAGAAAATATGATATTAAGTTTTGTTCAAGTTTGCAACATATAGATTGATTAGAGCAGTGATTCCCAAAGTGTGAGCCACGGCTCCCCAGAGAGCCGCGCTATCGTCATAAGGCGCCGCGAAATATGCGCAATTTCTGAAACGTCTAAGGTCCAGCCGGTCTTAGTTGGCACTTGACAGTTCAGTGCGGAAGAGCACGATCCTGCAAATCAGTGACGTATACCTTCCCCCACTCCTTCCACGACACAACATTGAAGTTAAAATTTGTTAGCATGGAACTTTATGATTTTTGGATATCAATAAAAGAGGAATACCCACTACTTAGTTGCAAAGCCCTAAGAATATTAATTCCTTTTGCAACGTCCTATTTGTGCGAAGCTGAGTTTTCGGCAGTCGCGGTAGTAAAAAGTAAATATCGCTCAAAAATTAACGTCGAGCAAGAAATGAGAGTCGCTATTTCCAATTTTATTCCAAGATTTGAGAAGTTGTGCAGCGAACATCAAGCCCATCCATCCCATTAATAATTTTAAATTATTAAACGATGTTCAATAAATTGTGAATTTAAAGCTCGTGTTTAATTTATTTTTCAATTAACCTAACCATAACGAAATAAAAAGTAGATTTCCAAATCCTTAAAAAATCAAAAATTAAAAAAAGTTCGGATGTACCGACATTAAGGGAGCCGATATTAAGCGGAAAGAATCCGAAGTGTTATGGGAGCCGCAAACCGAAAAAGATTGGGAACCTCTGGATTAGAGCATATTGTGAGAAAAATCCATCATACCATGGAAAGTATCAGAAATGTATATCCTTTGGCTCTGTGTTTTTACACAGAATAATATAAGAGATACATGTAAGAAATTATTCTTCTTATATCTCATATAAGTGATTAAATCATTTAAAAAAATGTTCATTAAACCTCTAAAAATCAATTTTATTTCATTGGATTCACTCAAAAAAATTCTACGTCAATGTAAACAATGTAAAAAAATACGATAAGTATAACAAGTAAACCATTAGTCCAGGAACAATATTCAGTTTTTACAGCTTTATTGCTCTTTCCCGTAATTAAAATTCAGGGATTTTTTTTGCAAACTGTTAATTTGTTGTTTAATTTTTTTGCAAAATTTTATTGTTTTTTAATGAGCCGTTTTGTACCAAACAAATATTTTTTGAAAACAGAAAATGTTCTCTAACGGTTCTTTCATTAATGTATTTTTTATGAAACTTATCTCAACTCATGCTCCACAAAATGACGGTATCGTTTCATTTTGATCCGTCAAATAGTATGGCTTGTATCGCTCTCAAAGCTTTCAGATTGAATTAGAAGTCAACACTTTTACATTCTATTGAAAAAAATGTAAAAAAATGTTCTATCGTTTTTAAAATCTGAAGATATTTTTCGTTTATTGCTTTTTAGCCTCAAAGATAATGACAAAATGTCAAGACTTACAAATTAGTGGTTTAGGAGAAAAAAAATGTTGCCTAAAAACACATTTTAGGCAAAGAGAGTTACTTTCCAATCATCCATAATTGCTCCCAAACTGTACAGCATGTCTATACTATGAGGCCAATTTTTGTGTAAAATATAAATTTCATCCATCAAAGATTCTGGACCGTAGAGTAACCAGAATTCTTGGATACACACACACCTACCCCCACCCCCCCCCCCCCCGCACATGCACACACACACACACACACACACACACACACACACACACACACACACACACACACACACACACACAAACACACACGTTACGAGGGCAATAGTCTCTTCTAAGAGAGTTAACAGTTAGCGGATAGTTTATTACTCTTTCTTACTGTACTCCTTTGTTTCCCCTAACATCCCTTTCTGGACATTAGTCCTTTCCTGCGCTTTCACCCTTTTAAAATACCACTCTTCCCTCCTACTCTTCTCAACCCCTCACCAGATGTTCTCTGCATCTAGTGTTTCAGTTGGGTTTTTTGACTCTGACGAAGACCGTTTGTTACGGTTGAAAGATCTTAGTCTTGTTTTCCAATTTTGTTATTGTGGTTTGATCATTGATTGTTATTTCACGTGTTTATGTGAAATCTTTTTACACACACACACACACACACGCACACACACACACACACACACACACACACACCCACACACACACACACACACACACACACACACACACACACACACACACACACACACACACACACACACTGAGACATAATCGAAAAAACTTTTAAAATGACTTTTGAGACCTCAAAACATGTAATTCCATAAAAATGTCGAAATCGATTTTTTTCACGATCTCTGTACTTTACTTATAGTAAAGTAAAAACAGAGAAAGGAAATAGTCAACATATAATAATAATAATTAAAAAATACTTAGTGAATATAAATCATCTTACATTATAGATTTTCTTCACCTTCTGCAAATGAGTAGGAATGGTTTTGCTTTCTATCAGATCATTTTTTGTACTGATCTATTGACAGAAAAAGAAATTAATAGGAAATAAGTTAGGGATGTATGGTGGTTTATGTTTACTAAACCTTTCTGATAAACCTCAAAAGACTATTTGCATCAATAATATTTAGTAGAATAACTAAAAGAGTATATACGTACCTCCCAGTATACTGCAAAAAATCTTTTTTCAAATATATATTCATTCCAGTTAGCAACGACATATGAGATTTCTAAAAATAAAAAAAAGTTGCAAGTAGTAATATTTCTCATTATTTATTTATTTCGTTAGACACTTTAGAAAAACTATTTATCATATTACTGCATGTCAGGAAATATTTTTGTAGCCAATTAACTTTCTTTTTATACTTGATACAGAAAGGGATTGATAAGATAAAATTAACTGTACAAAGTAACTTTCAGAAGTTAAAAAGAAACCATACACAATATAACTTAATAAAGTACAGAACATTTTGAAAAATTTTTAGAAATAGTGTCTTAACTTACATTTTACTTACAAAAATTAATAATATTCACTACAGTAAGGATTTAAAATTAACTGATTAAAATATAATAAATTAACTTAAAAAAAATACATTTTATAAATTATTTTTCTTTAGTCTTACTGTTTGTCTTTTATTATTCTGGATGTTTACCTCTGCAACATTTTATAAGTTGTAAGTTTGCGTCTTTTGACATATGTATGATTGTTGATTGTTAAATTATTTCCTATATTTCCTTTTTTACTGTAGGCCCATGAAAAATGTTCTAATTAAAATTGAAACGTCTTCTGACTGACTGACTGATTTCTGATAAAAAAAAATTGTTATTGCATTTTATTCCACGTTCGATAGGTTTATTAAGTCTCCTGCTTAACTTATCCATGAATTTACAAATAAGAATAATTGCTGAAGAAAATTAGTGAGATTAAAGAATACAATTATATAGAAAGCAAATTCAATAGAAAACTACAAAAAGATTCAAAAAATAAAGGGAAAAAAACCAATAAAAGAAGATCCAGACTACATGAGAAGGAAGGCTTATTACAAATGGTTTCAATAAAATTGAAAATGAACAGGAAATGATTGTTAAGTTAGTAAATTAGATGAAAAATTAAATGGTAAGAAGAAGCACAGGAGTAGTGTGACGAGAGGTAAACAAATTCTATGATAGTCTGAAAGAAACATAAGAAGCTAATATCGAAATGGACAATGGGAAACTAGAATTCAATAATAGGAAATGGAATTTATTAATAGAGATAACATTTGTAATATTGTTTAGACAATGCAATATGGTATAAAAAAAAACAGTTTTTTCTTCATTCTTTCCAATGTTGGGTGTTGTACTGTTTTACCGCAAAATTTGTGTTGTTGTAATTAAAATATTTAAAGATAAGTGTATTTGTTGATCTCCTAATAAACCCAGATTGCAGGTTATTGACTCAGGCAGCGTAGTTGAAATTAGTAGATATCGTTTAAAAACATTTTTAATTTAGAACTATTTGTAAAAATCACGAGATGAGTAAAAGTGAAGTTACGTAACAGTAACAGTTACAGTTCGTAATAGTGTAAGTTACCAATTTAAACTTACCAATGAAAATTGGAACCTATAGAAGTTTCAGGCAAATGTTATGCTAAAATCTAGAAATCAGCATGATGTTACTGTTGTAGAAGCATGCCAAGATGAACAAGTATTAATGAATATGAAAATTGGTGAAAAGAGATGGGCAGGCTCAATAACTTGGCTCCTGGCCTCGAAGAAGAGGATGTGATCCCACATCATGAACTACTATCTCCTCAGCAAAGTGTTCGAGAAGTTATTCTCCATTTATAAAAGGAAATGGAAATTATTAAAAAGTTCGATACTAACTAAGTTTTCCTCTTCTAATATGTAAAATGTCTTTTTAATGTATAATAATTTGTCTTTTCATACTTTAAATCTGCCTAAAATAGAAAATAAATTGCAAACATTAGGGGAAGAAAATCTCCATAGCATACTACTCGTATTTGATAAGCTTAGGGATCGTAAATAAAAAATTACTTCTACTAACTGCCAACAAGTATTTTTTTTTAGAATCAGCCGGAGTGGGTAAGACACAGCAATTTGTAAACGTGTCAGGAATACCCCCATGCAATGAAGGAAGGCTGAGAGATTTCGGGATATCGTAAATTATGACATCATGACAGTTGGAATGGAGAAAGATGGAGATGGTTAGACAAAGACAAATACGAGACTTGAAAACAATTAAATAAAGAACCGTTCTTTAATAATTTTTATATAGTACCTTAAAAATTATATCAGATTTTAAAAAGTATCGATTATATCTAAAGTGCATATGATTAATTATAGGCTGATTAAAATCTGGTCAAACTTAGTTAGCAAACACAGGCTACTAATTCTTTTTATTATCAAAACAATAAATTATCATTTATTTATTCCTTATATTTGTAACAGATACATAGATTGTATAATTAGTACAAATGCAAATTGCGTTTTCTCAGAAAAAAAAACGGCTCATGGCCGTTGAGCCGTTGATATTTAACAATACACCGAATTCCACAGAACTGAACATATAGAAATAACTGGCACAGTTTGCCCAGATACTTTAAGAAATCGTTGTCATCAGGAGAGGGATATGTGATCCTATCCACTTGAGGAACAAAACCGAATCCCTTTGTCGCAGGATCAGTACCAAAGCTACCAACATACCAGGAAGGAAAAAGGTATAAGGAATAAAGTAGCGAAAAACAACCAATACTAAATATAAATATATAATAAATAAAACTTATTTAATACAATAAATCACAAATAAATATAAATAGAATAATCAAATTAAATCAAAAGGGACAGACATCTCTAAAGATTGATTGATAGAGATGATATAGCGTAAAAATATATAGCACGTAAAAAAAGTCATCCCCAGATCTTTGTCCAGATTTGCAGCAGTTTAAATGACCGTTCTTTCCAAATCGACTTATTAAAAAAGAAATTTTCAGAACGAGGTTATCATCCTAAGTTCATTAACAACCGTGTAATCCCTCCTGATGTACATCGTAATTCCGGTCCTAGGAGGGATCGCAGTGACTACTTTCTTCATCACCGCTTATTTTTCTGGTGTACATAGGTTGGGCGCAGTCATCAAGGAATTCTTCCCTATACTTTCTTCTTCCACCTCTACTTCTTCTGTCTTCAGAGAGGCACCTTCTATTTCCTTCCACAAACCTGCCAATCTTAGATCTATCTTTTCTCATATCTCTTCTCCCAAGCCTCTCAATACTGCTGGTGGTACGGTTCAGTGCGGACGTCGTGAGTGTCTTACGTGTCCTATCATCAATCCCGTTCCTTCTTTTATTTCCTTCCTTAGCAAACACACCTACCCTATCTCTTACAAGACCTCTTGTACCTCTGGTAACTGCGTTTACCGCATGGATTGCACCCAATGTGATGCTTTTTATGTGGGTTTGGGCTTCCACCAAGCTAAGCATGCGTATGAATAATCACAGGTCAACCGTTAGTAAACGCAGTGACCTTCCCGTTGCTACCCATACCAGATCTCACGGACTCAGTTTTAATGACTGTTTCCGTGTACAGATCCTGAGACAGATAACTGATAACAATCCAAAAGTCACTCTGAAAGCTTCAGAAGAAACTATTATCAGTATTTTGGGGGGGTAGATCTGCTCCTGGGCTTAACCTCAATCGTTATTTATTCCTTTTATTTATTTTGTTTACTTACTTATTATTATTTTTCTTTTGGTTTTTTACTTGTGCTAATACTTTTTGTTTTCATTTGTTATAATTTATTTTGTTTTTATTTCTTTATCTATCGTTGCCTCCCAT
Organism: Hermatobates lingyangjiaoensis; assembly: GCA_026182355.1. NCBI lineage: Eukaryota > Metazoa > Arthropoda > Insecta > Hemiptera > Hermatobatidae > Hermatobates > Hermatobates lingyangjiaoensis. The sequence goes on from JAPFBL010001617.1 coordinate 5,842,553, forward strand.
CCCTCCGTAAGTTGGCTGCACTGTTTGAGTGTTTCTTCAAGACCACCGGCCAGTCGTGGTCTGCCTGCGGAGCGACTCGTTTCTATTCTCCTGATGACCAGACCATCGAAATATAGTAGTGAGTTTTTCTTTCACTTCTGCGTGTTCACTATATAAATGTAGTTTATATATATATATATATAATATGTTTTATAATATATATATATATATATATATATATATATATATATATATATATATATATAAGTTAACTTGGCAGTTCAAGTTGTTCAAGTGGCTAAAACAAGGGCCCATCTCTGTTGTCTAGCCTACTTTCCCATGGGAACCCAAGAGTCAGCAATGCTGACTCGCCCAATAAACCCAATAAATAGGCGCCCGGCCCCACCCTCTTCGAAGATCATCTTGAGAAGCCAACGGAGACGCTGCCACTCGTCAGTCTGCCCTAGGACCTTTTGGACCACCACGATCTACCTCTGAAGCCAGCCTGTTTTCCAGTCCACATGTTTGACGGTCAGGACCTGATACTTCATGTAGCTCAACATAGTCTGGTTTGGCCAAAGCTCCTTTTATTATTAAAGACTGACATAATTGTAATTGTGACACTCTCCATGTGGTATTTCTTTCAAACTTCCCTGTGTTTAGAAAATAAGTTGTTCATACACAGTATATTTAAAATATTTGTTAATCTTTTGGAACTAATAAATATTATTTTTTAAAAAAAGCCTTCCACTCGACCCAAAAGATAACTGGCGCAGTCGATACAGGACACAGTTGGTCAGAAGAATTCCAAAGAAGAGAATCACCAACGAAGATCCGAAGGCACGAGAATTGGAATAATGCAGATTGAAATCACCTACATCCTGTGAGTACAGTTCCATTTCTTGTTAAAATTTGAGCTGTCTTATACAGAAGTTAGGATTGTCAATATTGAAGCATTTTTTCCATTTATACTTTAAATAAAGTATTATTGAATTCTATTGTGAATAGTAAAACCTTTTCTTTAAGAAAGTTATAAAGAAAAATTATTATATTGATATATCATTCAATTTTATTGAAAATAATTAAATACTTTTTCTTCTCTTCGAGAAAGTTATAGAGAAAAAAAAATTTATATTGATACTATTATTCTGAATTATTATTGAATATTATTCTGAAAAATAATTTGACCAAACATATTGAATTCCATTGTGTAAATTTATTGAATTTCTTATTGTTTTGTTGTTACATTTTTTTTGTCACACCACAACACACATATACAACATGGCAGAAACTTTAAGGAAAGAATATATTGATATGATACCCGAATTTTCTGGAGAAGCCTCACTTCTCCCTAGATTCATTGAAATCTGCGAGAAACTCGTAAATCACTTTTATAATGTAAACGATAAAGATAATTTTCAAAACGAGTTTTTGATGTTCAGTATCATGGCAAAAATTAAAGGTTCCGCTGCAGAAGTAGTGAATAATGCCAGAGTTACATGTTGGGCAGAATTAAAATCCACACTGTTGAATAGTTACAAAGATAGGCGAGACGGGTTCACGCTAGCCATAGAAATGTCAGCCTTAAAACAAAATCACGGCGAGGATCCGTTTAGATTCTATGACCGCAATCAAAAAATGTTAAATTTACATATATCGCATTGGAAAACATCCATAATGGATGATCATGCCGAAATCATTTGTGAATTTTGCAGAAAATTTGCCTTGAGAGTCCTATTACGGGGTCTTAAAGAACCCATAGGTTCTTTAATGCGCACCAAAAGCCCGGGAACTCTAAGCGAAGCACTAAACATGCTATCGAACGATTTTCAATTAACTACGGCACAAAATAGTAACGATAAACATTTACATATTAAGAAACCTTACAACGAACCACAATAGCCACTACATTTTAACAAATATACAGAGACAATACCCAGAGCAAACAAATTTTTACGGCCAACACATAAGAAGGCCTACAACAAACACTAGTGGGCATAATCACAGAAGCACAGAAAACTCATACAAACCAACACCTATGTCGATATCGACTAGGAATACTTTTAACAGAATGAGAAATGATATTTACACCTTAGATGACAAGGACACAAACACAAACGAAACAGAACCACACGTGGAAGAAAAAAATAATTTTTTAGGAGAAACAGCCTCGGAATAAAATCACAAATAATGAACTTAAACAATGATTATAGCATTTTACCTTACTTTATATTACCACACACAGATTTAAAAATACTAATAGACACGGGTAGTTCGAAATCATTTTTTACAGACAAAGTTGCACAAACATATTTCCCGAAACTAATAAAAGAAGACCCATGGCAAATAACCTCTCCTCATGGTACATCCATACAAAATTACAGTGTTTCAATTCCAAGTAAAAACATATTTGTTGGTAAAGAATTGACCCTTAAATTCCACCTATTTAACTTTCACACCTTTTTTGACGGACTATTAGGACTAGACAACGTGAAACTATTAGAAGCCCGAATTGACTTAATTGACAATATATTAATAACGCCCCTACAAAAAATCCCTATTCAATTTAGAACCGTTGATAAGAAAAATAAAACTCCAGTCAAAGAACGCATCGTGATACCACCCGAAACCGAACAAATAATTAAGTTAAAAGTTAAAAATATTAAAAACGGAAAAGCGCATTTGCCAAAAAACAAATTAAAATTTCTAGAAATTCCAGAAGGAATAGTAGAAATAAAAAATCACGAAACGTATTGCATAATAAGAAACCCCAGTAAAGATACCAACACATTTCAACAATTAAACCCTCTTGTATTAAATCAGTTTGATATCCAAAGAAACGAAGGAAATATGAATTTCCTAAGTAATAAGAAAAATAATGTTGATCTTTCACTAATCAGAACGGAATATATAAACTTAACAGAAGAAGATGATAATTTCCTTAAAAATTTAGTCCAAATTGATACAAACGTAGAAAACAACCCAGAGTTAGACAATGTATCACTTATAGTACATTCAGACAAAACCCCACCAGACATTACCACAGAAGACGATCAAATAATACACTCTAACGCAGAAGGAAACACAGTAGCAATCATTCCTATAAGAAACGAACCAGTAAATTACGGAAAGAATCAAGTAATAATTTCACAAGTAGAACACAGCCCTGCGGAAGTAAAAATCGTAAAACTTTTCAAAAATAAACAACGAACACTTGTACAATTATCAAAAAACAATTTTGAAAAGGACGCAATACAATTTATTAAAACATATACAGTTCCTAAAACAGCATACCACTTATTCTTCGAAAATAACAACTACGAGCAATTTTGTAACGTAGTACAGCAATATTTCATAGACTCACAAATTAAGCTTATCAAATGTACAAAGAAATTAATCGATGTTACGGACGAAAACGATATAACAGAACTTATAGAGTCATACCATTTAGGAAAAAGGAATCATAGAGGCTTAGATGAAACAGAAAACCAGTTAAGAAGGAGATATTATTGGCCAAATTTAAAGAAATCAGTTCAAACTTTTATTAATCAATGTAACGTTTGCTTATTGTCTAAATACGATAGACATCCATTAAATTTAGAACTCAACATTACCCCCACAGCGTCGCGTCCATTCGAGACAATACATATGGACAGTATAACACTAGACAATTGCAAGTTCTTAACATTAGTAGATTCATTTTCAAAATATGCGCAAGCCTATAAGCTAAGAGCTTCACAAGGAATAGAAGTCGTTAACACATTAATAAAATACTTTACCCACCACAATGTACCTAAAACAATAATTACTGATAATGGATTAGAAGTTAGCAACACATTAGTCAAAGAACTCTTAGAAGTACATAAAGTAAATTTACATTTAACAAGTTCCCAACACCCCCAAAGTAACGGATTAGTAGAACGATTCCATTCAACTTTAATCGAACATATTAGAATATTAAATAATCAAAAGGAATTTAGTAAAGAAACTATTGAAGGCAAAGTATTATACGCAATCTTGGCTTATAACAATTCTATCCACTCAGCAACAGACCTCACTCCATTCGAGATTATTACCGGACACATAGATGACACGTCAGCATTAAACATTGACCTAGAGAAACAACTCATAAATGATTACATAACAAAACATCGCGACAAAGCAAAACTGATGTACATATTAAAATGTAATAAATTACCAAATATTAGTAATAGTAGTGCTAATTGTAAAACAATCATGTTGTAGCCCTGAAGATGACATAAATATATGTCGAAACGTCGGCAAAAGAACTAGTTTAAAATCATTCGACCTCAAACCTCAAAAAAAAAAATTACATTATATATATATATATATATATATATATATATATATATAGTTCAATATAGACAAAGAAACATAAAGAAATCAAAAGAACACACTTACAGTCTCTAATTTTCGGTTTGAACCGTCTTCAGGAGAGATAAGAGAGGGAAACCAAGTGCACTGGTTCAGAGACGGTTGGAGACCAGGTTGGAGACGGTCTCCAACCGTCTCTGAACCAGTGTGCTTCATCATCTTCAGGCAAATTCTTGGGTGGTTGGGGGCCCAGACGATGGTCCTTATATACTGAAAATCTACGTGAGGTGTCTGGTTCTGATATCTGATTGGTTGATGCGGGACCAAATAAGGTTGACTCATTTTTTCCAGTTGAAGGCTTCTAGCTCTCATCGAAGTCACGTACAGCGGTTCTTCTCATCCATGGAGTCGTCTCCGCCGACACAGCAAAAAGTATAAGGGCTCGCACTCCCTCAGGGCTCGCACTTTTCTGAGGGAGTGCAAGCCCTTATACTTTTTGCTGTGTCGGCGGAGACGACTCCATGGATGAGAAGAACCGCTGTACGTAACTTCGATGAGAGCTAGAAGCCTTCAACTGGAAAAAATGAGTCAACCTTATTTGGTCCAGCATCAACCAATCAGATATCAGAACCAGACACCTCACGTAGATTTTCAATATATATATACACTTTAACACATAGAAAAGAACACAGAAAGACACTACAGAACTCACTTCGATATTTCGACATCTGTCGTCATCGGGAAGAAGTACGAAGTACTCGCGTTGAGAAGCAAACTGCTACTCAACGAACTGCTACTCAATGAGTAGCAGTTTGCTTCTCAACGCGAGTACTTCGCACTTCTTCCCGATGACGACGGATGTTGAAATATCGAAGTGAGTTCTGTAGTGTCTTTCTGTGTTCTTTTCTATGTGTTAAAGTGTTTATTGTCCACACGGACCTTTCATTATATATATATATATATATATATATATATATATATATATATAAAAGAATTACTTTGTATGTACATTGCTTAGAACTGACTCATTTCAAGTTTTCTTTACGTTTCATACATTGGAGAAACCGAATCCACCCTTAGAAAAATTTCTCTCGGTTTCTACGCAAAATTTTGTCACTAATAAACATGAGACATATCAAGCTGAAACTTTAACACTAGATTTGTGTAAGCCTAACTTAAAATATAGGCTCTGAATAGATTGATAATTCAGTGCAAAAGCGAAGTTATGGCGCTAGACAAACAGACATGTTTGTTTTGAAAACCCACAGGTGTAGCAAGTAGGTATTGTTAGTTGATTTTCATTTCATTTGAGCATATGAATATGTTGGGTATTTGACATCATTGAAAATATGACATCATTGCAGAGTTGAGGATGTACTATCTATTAAAAATAAATAGTTTTGTGAACGAGCAATTTTCAACCCTTAATATGAACATGTAGGAAAAATCAACAAACAAGTTCTTATCCTATGTTATGCCGAGTAAAGAACTTACGAGTCAGTAAAGAGAGTGATTAGTGATGAGGAAGCAGTTCATTATCCAACTGAATTTCTTGACTCTTAATTTCTTTCTCCTGGACTCCCTGCTCTTGAGTAAAAACTTAGAATAGGAGCGCCAATCATGCTGCTATTTAGTAGCAGTAACAAATTTCATGTTACGAAACGTGAGTGCCCCAAAACTGTGCAAAGAGACACGACTCTGAGTTCGTGCTCTGCTCAGATATGTCATAGAGGCGGACATTATGACTGGGTGTAATATTGGGGAGTCTGTGTGTATACCTAGCATACCATTGATTCCGAGCCACTATTTGTTCCCGTTGAAAGGATTGCAAAATCCTGTCAGAGTCTATTTCGCAATGATTTCCCCTTGTTAACTAAGTCGCAAAGGGAAGCTTTATCTAACACAGGAATTCAAGTTAGTGAGACCAAGTTTTTCTCACATTATCAACTGTAGTTTACTTGCTCAAGAATCAGAGGTTCCAACTGTTTGTTCTTCCATGAACTTGATGTACAGACAGCTAATGTGGTGTTTACAGAGGTATACACCATATACAGAGGTATATACGACACGAAACGTCGGCGTATTAACAGGAGTGAAATTCCTTTAGATCAAAAATCCTCAAGAAACCTATGTTTGAACTTTATATATATATAATTAAACGGTCCATGGGACTTAAGGTAAAAATAATAACAAAACTAATACAAAGATAGACACTTTCGAAAATTTTCGAAATAAACATTTGAGTTATGTTTGTCTCTATCTTTTTGTGACTTTTGTTACAGTTTACCATATATATATATATATATATATATATATATATATATATATATATATGTGTGTGTGTGTGTGTGTGTGTGTGTGTGTGTGTGTGTATGTCGTGCCGGCTGAAATAGTTCACCGGCCCGTACCGAGAAAAGAACACACTGATATTGTTTTCCTAATTTCCACTTTTTTCCTGGTGCTCATAGGATTGGCTCGGTCATTAAGGAGTTTATCCCTTTGCTCTTCTCCTTTTACCTCATCTATTTTTCCTGAAGCTCCCTCCTTATCAATCGCAAACCACCGAACCTCAGAGGCATTTTCTCCTATCACTTTCCTTTGAACCCTACGCTTGGGAGGGGAATGGTGGAGTGTGTACGGAGCAGATGCCAAACCTGTCATATCATCAACCCTAATCCTTTTTTTACTTCCCCCCGTAGCAAGATTAACTACCCTTGTCCTCCCCACACCTTATGCACCTGAGTTAATTACGTTTACCGTTTGCATTGCACCCAGTGTGATTCATTCTACGTTGGTATGGCCTCTACGCAGCTCAACTTACGTATGAATGGCCACAGGGCTTCCGTTGGTCAACGGCAAAACCTTCGTATTGCTATCTACTCTAATTCCCATGGACTGAACTTTAATCACTGTTTCCGTGTCCAAGTCCTTAATCAGATCCTTGTACCGTCTTCTCAGGTTACTTTAAGAGCTTCAGAGGAGGCAATTATCTGTCTTCTCAAAGCCCGCTCTCCTCCTGACCTCAACTTGTACCGTTAATTTTTTTTATTAATTTTTTTTAATTATTATTTTTATTTATTTATGATTTTTTTTAATTATAAATTTAAAAAAATTAATTTTTTTAAAAGTACATTGGTCTTTTTACCAATGTACCTGTAACTGATCTGTTGAGCTTACTCCAGGAGGAATTAATTAATTATTCCCTTCCCCTTCCATCTACCACTATAATATAGTTAATTAAGTTATGTGTGGTAGATTGTCATTTTCAATTTGAAAATAATTATTATATACAAAAATTTGGTCTTGCTATGGGTAACTGTTTATCCCCCCTCCTAAGTAATTTATATATGGAGTTTTTTGAGAGTAAAATGTTAAGCTCAATTTTGCCCAAAAATGTTAAATGGTATAGATATGTTGACGATATTCTTTGCATTTGTCCCAATTCTTTAAATAAAGTTGATTTCTTAACAAAATTGAATTCATTAGTGCCGACAATCAAATTCATAATGGAAGAGGAAGTAAGTGTTAATTTGCCCTTCTTAGATGTCCTGATCCATAGGTTACCTAATGAGTTACGCTTTAGTGTATATAGAAAACCTATGAATGTACTTGCATATGTTCACTTTTATTCTTCGCATCCAAAAAATGTTAAAATTTCTGTTTTTAGAAATATGTTTTTGAGGGCGTTACGAGTTTGCTCTCCTGAATTCCTTAATGAAGAGATTAACATCATTAGGTCAATTGCTCTTTCATTGAAATACCCCTCTTCTTATATCGATTTAGCTTTGAAGGGTGCTAAAAAACTTTCTCTAATACTTCAACAGAGCTCCTTTTATTGTCAAATTCTATATTTTTGCCATACCATGAATCATTGGACCCCCTTCCAAGATTAGCCAAACAACTTGATTTTAATATAGTGTTTTCTAATCGTAATAACGTGGGTAATATGTTAATAAAAAACTCTCCCAGCGAATTGGAGTGCGCTGGTATTTATAAAATTCCGTGCAAAAATTGCCATAAAATTTATACTGGTCAAACTGGTAAATCATTAAAGACACGTGTAAAACAACACCAATATAACGTAAGTAGACAGGAAAAAAGTAGTGCCTTATTCTTGCATATAAAAAATGAAAATCATCATATTGATTGGACAGGAGCTAAATTTATTACCTATGAAAAATCAATGTTGTTAAGAAATATTATTGAATCCTCTCTAATTAAATTTAATAGATCAAATATTATAAACATTAGTAACGGCCTCTTCAAACTTGATACTTTCGTCACGAGGGCAATAGCCTCTTCAAAGAGGGTTGACAGCTAGCAGATAGTTTTTTACTTTTTCTTACTGCACTCCTTTGTTTCCCCAAACATCCCTTTCTGGACATTAGTCCTTTCCTGTGCTTTCACCCTTTTAAAATATTACTCTTCCCTCCCACTCTTCTCAACTCATCACCAGATGTTTTCTGCATCTAGTGTTCAGTTGGGTTTTTGACTCTGACGAAGACCGCTTGTTACAGTTGAAAGATCTTAGTTTTGTTTTCCCATTTCTTATTGTGGTTTGATAATATATAATATATATATATATATATATATATATATATATATATATATTTAATTTAAATGAGAACACATTCATTGCTGACCAGCCCTTCAAATATAAGGAATACAAATCATTGGCACAAAATTAAATTAATCATGAATTGGAAAATAGAAATTGTCTATACTCACCACACAAGGAGTGTTAGTTATTCCGGCCTTGACTTTAAAAGCAGCAGATGTGATGTCAGGAAACGTTACCCGTTTCGGATTTTCTTCTATACAGTTTGGATCAATGAAATTGGTGCCATCTCCAACTATATCCTCTTCTTCCTAGAAATTTTTCTAATAAATGGCCAATAACGCAAGGTAAAAGAAAATGAAATACTAGTTTAATAATTTATTATTATTTAAATGAAATCAATAAATAGACATTGAGTAATAGTAGCGATCATAAGTTTGGATATGGACAACTAAGATCTTACAGAGTCGTTCGGGATCTATATCGTGAGAATATAAAAGTCTAAATTGGTTTGTTTTATATATACATTCATTAAATGTAAATATTCTCACGTTCATATTTATACTGATTTTAAATTAAAATAAAATCTCTATTCAGTTCAAAATAAAAAAAATCTGGAGTAGTCTACATTCAACTTTGTGTTTACTGTATGCAAATACAACATAAAACTTGTTAGCAATTAATTTATTTTTGGTTTTATGTTAAACTAGCAAACGTACCCATCTTTCACGGAATCAAAAATTCTATTATACTTGGTATTCCAAAATGTCATTAGAAATTATAGAATAATAGAAAATACCATTATTATTACAGTGTTAAGCAAATGACTCTGTATACACTACATTAGCTCATGTAGTTCATAGAAAAACAAACAGTTGGAACCTCTGATTCTTGAGCAAGTAAACTACAGTTGATAATGTGAGAAAAACTTGGTCTCACTAACTTGAATTCCTGTGTTAGATAAAGCTTCCCTTTGCGACTTAGTTAACAAGGGGAAATCATTGCGAAATAGACTCTGACAGGATTTTGCAATCCTTTCAACGGGAACAAATAGTGGCTCGGAATCAATGGTATGCTAGGTATACACACAGACTCCCCAATATTACACCCAGTCATAATGTCCGCCTCTATGACATATCTGAGCAGAGCACGAACTCAGAGTCGTGTCTCTTTGCACAGTTTTGGGGCACTCACGTTTCGTAACATGAAATTTGTTACTGCTACTAAATAGCAGCATGATTGGCGCTCCTATTCTAAGTTTTTACTCAAGAGCAGGGAGTCCAGGAGAAAGAAATTAAGAGTCAAGAAATTCAGTTGGATAATGAACTGCTTCTTCATCACTAATCACTCTCTTTACTGACTCGTAAGTTCTTTACTCGGCATAACATAGGATAAGAACTTGTTTGTTGATTTTTCCTACATGTTCATATTAAGGGTTGAAAATTGCTCGTTCACAAAACTATTTATTTTTAATAGATAGTACATCCTCAACTCTGCAATGATGTCATATTTTCAATGATGTCAAATACCCAACATATTCATATGCTCAAATGAAATTAAAATCAACTAACAATACCTACTTGCTACACCTGTGGGTTTTCAAAACAAACATGTCTGTTTGTCTAGCGCCATAACTTTGCTTTTGCACTGAATTATCAATCTATTCAGAGCCTATATTTTAAGTTAGGCTTACACAAATCTAGTGTTAAAGTTTCAGCTTGATATGTCTCATGGTGGCTCAGTTTATTTGTGACAAAATTTTTCGTAGAAACCGACAGAAATTTTTCTAAGGGTGAATTCGGTTTCTCCAATGTATGAAACGTAAAGAAAACTTGAAATGAGTCAGTTCTAAACAATGTACAGACAAAATCATTCTTCTATTTATATAGATGGCTATCGTGAAGAATATATTAAACTCTGTAGTAAAGTACCATCAAAGGCATAGATAGCCAATTTAATGATTTCATTTTACTTGATTATTTCATCATACCACTAGCGACAGGAAGAGTATTTCTGGCTAATAATTTTCATGCTAAAAAAAAATTTCAGAATCCTAATTTCTGCACAAGGTAATATGGCCCTAAAAACTAAAATTTAACTTAGAATAATGAAACCTGCTGAACTGTTGGATTTGTTTGTATTTTTGTTTGTACTTTACTGTAAGTAGCAAAAAAATCGTCAAAAAATTCAATATCAAGATTTTGACGGAATTATATGTTTCGAGGCCCCAGAAGTCGTTTTATGAAGTTTTTTCAATGATGTCTGTGTGTGTGTGTGTGGGTGGGTGGGTTTGTATCCAAAGTTTGTTACCACTCTACGGTATAGAATCTCTATTCGATCAAGTTGATATTTTACACAAAAATGAGCCTCATAGTGTAGATGAGTCCTATTGCTTGTGAGCAATTATGCATGCCAAAAAAGTCATTTTTTTTGCCAAAAACCTGTTTTTAGACTTCATTTTTTTCCCTCAACTAGTAACTCTAGAGATTACAATTTTGTTATAATCTTTGAGATTACAGACGAAATAAACGAAAAATAAATTATGATTTTTAAAACAACGAAAAAATTTTTTTCAATAAAATGTAAAAATTTTGACTTATAATTTTGTCAGAAAGCTTATGAGAGCGATACAAGCCATACCGTTTAACAGATGAAAATGAAACTATACCTAAAAATAGAACCTTATGTGCAGGATGAGTTGAGATAATTTTTTCCAAAATTACATTAACCAAAAGGGCGTCACAGTACAGTTTCTATTTTCAGGAAAAACTTTTTTTGACGCTAAACACCTCATTAAAAAACCGTGAAAATTTGCCCAAAAATGGAACAAACAATTAACAATTTACAAAAAAATTCACGTTATTTCAATCACGGGAAAGAGCAATAAAGCTTTAAAAACTGATGGTTTATCCTAGACCAACAGATCACCTGCTATACTTGTCAAATTTATTGATACTTATTTACATTGTTTACATTGACTTTGAAATTTTTTGAGTGAATCCACTGAAATAAAATTGATATTTAGATGCATAATGAAAAAATTTAAATAATCTATTGACTTATATATAAGAGGAATATTATTTTTACATGTAAAAAACCATTGCCATTAAACATAAATTTCTGTTGGTTTCTATGGTATGATAGACTTGTCTCACAAAATGTCCTAATCAATTTATGTATTGCACCCTTGATCAAAACTTAATATCAGATGAAAAGTTTTTGTGTTTTTGAATCATAGTATCTTTATATAATACTGAAGTGTGAGAAATGGACTCTTTCATCTAGAAAGAAGAGTTATGTTTGTTGACAAATATCCAGTTTTTCACAATTCTAGTCTCATAGTTCAGATTTATTATTTTTAAAAATTTGAAGCTTCCAGTTATAAAAGTTTTAAATTATACTGAATAGCCGGCTTTGGCCTTGATTTGAGTATGTAAAACTGGATAATTGCTAATATATTTTTTCTCAATATATATTCACAACAACCTTATAAAAGAGTACAGTGCGCAGAAAAAAGATAACACTGACTCAGAGTAGATTAGATTTTTATGATTTTTGATATTTTTTAAAGATCACTAGAATATCATAAAATTACCAATATAATAATTTTATAAAAGACCATAAATGTAAAACATTATTCAAAATTGAAATCATTCTTTTACATATAAGAAATGATATTATCCTAGATCTTAAATCAAAATTATTTAAAAGCGAAATTTTTTTTAGATTTTTCTGACATTTTTCAGATAAATTAGGAATATTTTAAAGTTTCAAATGGGAAAATTTGTCTTAAATCTTCAATGTAGAAGGAGGTCAGGTAACCTATGTAAGAGATCCACTGGTTATTGGAACAATAGTCATGTTCTCCTGTAAGAGATTATTTCGCAACACGAAATCTATACTTTCGCTTTTCAAAAATGTTATTACTGCTGTAGTTATACTAATGATATTATACGAATCAGTGGTATGATATACAATAATAAACATATATATTGATAAGTGGATCTATCACTATCTTTACTACCTCTTGGAATGAAAGACTAATAAACATCTCCCATTTAGACATTATATTGTGCTTAAATGGTACATTATATATTATATACCCAAAAATTATGACAGTACGTTTACTTATAATAAAGTTGAGTGTAGGCCACTCCAGATTTTTTTATCACAATTCAGTCACACTGAATTCGTATGTAATGGTTGAGTAAAGTAAACTTGAAGACCTTTTAAAGAGGTAATATGATATGTAAAGAGAATAAAATTCATAGAACTACACAACCTAACGTAAATCAACACCTTATTTTTATGATGATGGTATTTGTATTAATGAAAGTGTAATCAATGTAAATGTCGCACCGTTTAACAAATCTTAATGCCAGACATAGAGTTCTTGGTGTGTTTAAAAAACCTATTGTTTTAATTATTATTGAAACTTGGGAAAGTTACTTTTTCCTTTAATATGACAAAATGCTATTAATTTAATCTAAATCACTCAATGAATTAAAAAAATGTTATTAGGTATTGTCTTACTATGAATATTGTAATATGAATATATACTCATAAAACTCTGATGTTCCTGTTTATTTGTTTTCACACGCTCCAAACTGAATAAAATGTTTGAATTCCAGTGGGAATCGAATCTACGACCTTTACCTTAGAGGTCGTGCGGGCTATGCTCTGCGTCGAAGGGAGCTTTTTACAATAAGCTTCCAAAACCAGATATAAATAACATGTTTTGTATAACTCAACTAAAAATGAAGCCTTAGTTACTATATTATCTCACACTAATTTTGAACATCAATAGATTAAATAATATTAGTTTTTCGATCATAATTATAATGATTTAATTATGATTAATTTAGGAAGAGGAAATTTAATGAATAATTTTCTAAATTTCTGATAAACTTTGGTGAAGACAGAGTAGAAAAGAATGAAAATAATGAGATTACACTGCCCAAAGACATGTTTATCCATGTACATAATGTTGACCAGTGTATTGAATACATATACTCTTCATTCACCAACCCACAAATATTGTTCACAGAAAATCCTATTTTATGGTTAAGTTCCATTTAACGAGATACACAGTGAATTAATCATAGGTTCATTGAATAATTTCCAGGATAAATTAAACAATTTCTGTCATATAACTCGTGTGTGTTTGTGTTGGAACAGAACCCACCTATTACCCTCAAGAATTTCTAGACTCACTAGAGTTGTCTGGATTGCTTCAATATAAGCTAGAACTCAAAAAGGAAGCTCCTATCACATGTATGTATGAGAAATATTGATCCACCGTGCTTATCTAATGGAACAAGACTAAAAAATTAAAAGACTAAAAAAACTGGCAAGCACCACCAAAGCCAGTTAACAGATAAAGATTGAAATAATTAGCTCTATATTGGTTATACATAAATGTATCCACTGATACGTACTTATATATTTGCAATAAAAAAAAAGTAATTAATTATAATAATCTAACTTTATAGTAGAGTATTATAATAATAAATTAAATAAAGTATTATATTTCAGGTTTAGTTGTTTTTATAATAGGGATTACAAACTGAGTACTTCAGAAAGAAAATATGTATTCAACGACCAATGGTTACAAGCTATTCTACAGAGTACCAACTTTTACTTTATTAATTGCATCAACAAATTCAAATAAAATTTAATTAATATTTAAGTAAAATAATTTGTTTCTTTCCACCTGTAAAATACCTAAACACTAAGAGTTGAACTTTTAAAATTTATCTGGAAGAACTCTGAGGAATTAAGAATATAAAATCCTTTTTATAAAGATGGCGACTTACAGTAAAACTTACGGCTTGATTTTCTTCTTCCATCTATGTCACAATATATACTGTTTACAAGAATCACACACAGAACAAATCTCACTGATGTGGTATAATCTCTTCTGACCTAAAATGATACCGAAGATGATAAGATAGTCTCTAAAAAATCAGTGGTAGAATTTACCCGTTTCTTTCAATGCGTTTAGTTATGTATAGTTAATAACACTATGGATAAAACAACCCATTAAAAACACAATAATAGTGAAGTAATGAACAAAGCAATCATTAATTTTATTAAAATTCAAACTAATATAGCAAGCTAAAGAATGATGGTATTCGAGCAATGAATACCTCTGTCATACTTGGTATGCCTCTGAGAGTTTAGCATTTCTAATAAAGAGGTTTTTGAGATTTACTTTCTTTCTTCTTCAGAAATGTATAAGGACTGTTTCAGATGGTTTATATCCAGGCCTTCCTGATTTACCCATTTTTCGCAATTTTGGAGAGCATGCTGCATAGCTCAAAGACAGTAACATCAAGCATTCCTCTTCTCATAATAACAAAGTCATCTATGGAGTCTTTCTAATTAAAACCTAGATTATTTATAGTTCCAATAAGTTATTCACAAATCACCACTCCTCCCTCAGAACAGCCTTTAGTCGTCACTATTTCAGCTGTAGTAGACCTTATAACTACACTAATTATTATTGCCTTAGACTGATGTATTCTATTATATAGTTCTTGGATTAAAGTATCTCATTCGGTGGATTCTAAGGCATGATATTAAAAGCTCTTCAAAATCCAAGAATAAGCCCACTGTTATTCCTTTAAGGCGAAAGAAGTTTCTATTTGGTTATCCAAAATTTGTGGAACTGACTCTGTTGATATGCTCTACTGATATGTCTGTTGTCTCTTATGAAGATACTTATTTACTCTCATATTATGAAATACTCTCATATGAAAGTCTCATGTTACTTCAGATAAAACCTAACAGTAGTCATTTTTAGTGTGATATTGCTCCTACAATATTGTAAGATCACGAATTATTCGAAATAAGGCAATACCTAACACATTTTAAATGTATTGGTTCACTAGAGAAGTTACTTAAAATCAGGGCTGTGGAGTCCTAGTCGGAGTCGGGCCTATTTTCGATCTTGAAGAGTCGGAGTCAGAGTCAGGAGAAATCAGCCGACTTCGACTCCGAATCCTCACCTTTTTAAATTACTTATGTACATGAAAAAGGGATGATAAAACATGATTAATTAGTCAAAGTAGGAATTTTTCCCTTCGGAGAAAGACATTGGACATTTGATGATACAACACAAAAAGTTTAGTTTAATACAAATATCTGTCCTTACCTGTTCAGTGTTTCAGATGATTAATAATTAAAAATCTGGAGTAACCTACACCCAACTTTACTATAAGTAAATATAATATCAAACTTCTTGGTTATAGAATGTCCTATTTAGATATAATATAAATGCCTAAATAGGAGATGCTTATTAGTCTTTCATTCCTGGCGGTATTGATTAACTGTACAGATAATGATTAAACCAGTTGACATATAAACTGTTATTTTGGTACATCACAGAACTGAAACATATAATATCCTTTTTATTACCACCAAATAATAATAACGCAATAGTTTTCGTTTGGAGACCAAACATTCCTATTTTGTTTGAAAAATGACAGAAATATATAACAAAAAATATCACCGAGAAATTAGCTTAAAATTAATATCTGTTTTGGAGTATTGAACAAGAGTCCATTCCATATACTACAGTATTACCCAAAGATAAGACCATTCGTAAACACAAGAAAATATACATCCGATATTAAGCTTTGTTTCAGGGTGCAACATATAGATTGATTAGAATATTTTGTTAGACAAATCCATCATAACATGGAAAGCATAGAAATTATACGTTTGATTGGCGTAGATTTTTTAAATGTAAAATGTTATTCTTCTTACATTTCGTATTAAGTCGTGAAATCATTTCAAATTATTTCATTAAACCCCTAAACATCAATTTTATTTCGGTCTATACAGTTAAAAAATTTCTGAGTCAACGTAAACAATATAAATAAATGTAAACTAATCCGAAAATTGCAGCAGGTGATTCACTAGTCCAGGATGAATATTCAGTTCTTTTGTTTTATTGCTCTTTGTGGTAATTGAAATTTCACTTTTTTTTATAAGTTGCTAATTATTATTATCATTATGATCACAAAGTACTAATTATTATATTATCCACCTGCCATCTTTTTTTAATAATAAAAAGTCAGCTGGAGTCAAAGTCGGCTGTTCAAAAATAAAGGAGTCACAGCCCTGCTTAAAATTAGTAGCCGCTTTATCATAAAACGAAAAAGTACCTTTCCAATTGTTTAATATTACCCACGAAAAATGGGGTTTTTATAGAACTCCCCAAGAACTATATATCTGGCATGAAGAATTTTTAAAGAGTACAACATGCAGATTGATCACAACACAAAGATACGACTGATGGGAATGTTCTTTATGTAGTTTGGGGAGGTCTTGAGGGTTCTTATAAAGAAAAGCCAAAGGGTTAATAATTAAAAAAATAATTAATTAAAAGTTGGACAAGTCTTAAGTGTATTACTAAGTAATTCTTGTATTGTTCTGGTTGAGTTACAGGGTATAAGGCAACTATCCTATTCAAGAAGCTCGTTTTTATTTCAAAATAGATATCTTTTTGCACAATGACGGTGGTGTTACCACGGTCCACCTTGGTTATAATTAACATATCATCTATAATTAACGCATTGTTTTAATGTTTTACTTATTCTAAGTAGGTAAAGTGCAAGTGACCATATTTTGGGCTACCTGGTCGGTTACATGTCATTGCGTCTACAGAGTGCTTGGGTCTCCCTCTCTCTTTTCTTCTGAAGACGGTTCCCCAAAAATTTGAGTTTCTAAGTGTGTTTCTTTACTCTATATGTTACTCTTCTTACATTTTGAACTCGTATTATGTCCATTTCAGATATAAATTCACTATAAAATTGGAAAGACGAACATACGAGGTGTGTAAATAAAGTAGTGAGACTGATTTTTTTTTTAAATTTTCTATTCAAATATAATTACAATGTGATATTGTCACCTTCAAACTAGTTCCCTTCGGAAGCCACATAGCGCTGGAGACGGTCCTTCCAATCATTGTAGCATTGCTGGAACTCGGATTCTGGAATGGCCTTCAGCTGGTCGGTTACAGCAGTTTGTATGTTTTGTAGTGTCCCGAAATGAGTTCCCTTGAGGTGATTTTTCAATCTCGGGAAGAGGAAAAAGTCACAAGGACTCAAGTCTGGTGAATAAGGAGGCTGAGGAGCAACAGGAATGTTTTTACTGGCCAAAAACTCGTTTATTGAGATGGCAGTGTGACAGGGCGCGTTGTCGTGATGCAACACCCACTTGTCTTTGATGTTTGGCCGCACACGAAGGACTCTTTTTCGAAGTCAAAATGTGATGAACGGAGGTGTGATTCAAATTCAACTGTTCTCCGATCATTCTGACTGTCAAGCGTCGATCTGAACGCACAAGGTTCCGTACTCTGTTGACATTTTCATCGGTGTTTGCACTTGAAGGCCTTCCGCTTCGTGGTTCATCTTCAATCGACTCTCTTCCTTCTGAAAATTCCTTAAACCACCGAAAAACCTGTGCCCTTGATAAAACACGTTCTCCATAGGCCTCCTGAAGTTTTTCAAAAGTTTTGGTTGCATTATGTCCAAGTCTGAAGCAAAATTTGATTGCACACCGCTGCTCAACTTTGAGGTCACTCATTTTTAAAACGCTCAAGAAAAAACCATTTCACGAAAACCAACGCTACGGACAAACAAATGACTGTGGCGAGTTCAGATTCATACTGGAGAAGCATCACACGTGCACCTGACGCTACTCAAGGCCACGCATCTCCAGCGTTGCCAGATCGAAAGCGACGTTGCCAGTCTCACTACTTTATTTACACACCTCGTATAGTGAATTTATTTTTAAGTATAGCGATACCTGAACCTGATACCTGAATAAAAGTCATTACTAGTGTCTTTTAACACTCAAAATGAATTTCTAACCTTGTGTAAAATATGTGTTGAACATAATTATTTCAATTGAAATGATACATTTTGCAAACACAACAATATTAGTCTACCTATGGGACCTAATATCATCCTCTCTTTGCCGACCTGTTCTTAAGTTCTCTGAACAACGTCTTTTTGTTTCAAACCATCCCCTTATTAGATTGATTCTATTATGGTGGCGTTTAGTGAATAACGTTTTCGTTCTTTTTTAATGATACAAAAAGGCAGTTAAAAACCCATATTCAGTTTACGATGGAAATAAAATATAGCGAATCCTTAATATTTCTAAATTTAAGCGTAGCACAGGAGAAAAGTTCTTTAACATTTAATATTTTTTTATAAACCCACTTTTACAGACTCTGTAATTACGCTACCTCCTTCCATTAGTGTCACACCATTAAAGTGCTTTCCATTCTGTAATACCCAGTTGTACACTCTTCATTATCCATTAAAACCATACTAGAAAAATGAAAATTTTAAATGATTTGCAGGAAATAATGGTTATTCAGTGAAACTTAGAAACAAAATGTCAAACAAGAAAGAAATAAAAGTTTTATTAAACGCTTGTGTCTCCTCTAACATTTGAGATTCGTTGCCAAACCACTGGAAGAAGGCCATTATCATTCCAGTCTTTAATAAGAGAAAGACTGATCATACTCGTACCCAGACTGCTACATACTGATATCTCTGAAAGCATATGTCGTAAACTTCGAGATAATGATCCTGCAGACTGATAATCGAAGAAATTGATTTTCAAAAAAAGAGGTATTTACTCAAACGTTTAAAAATGATTTCCATAGAAAAATAATTACTGTTGCCATAAGTAGTTTTTATAAGAGCTTATGATAAAGTCTGGAAACATATGTTATTTCACAAACTAAGGCTGATTCATAAATCAGGAAAACTACTAATAAAATGGAACCACAAATTTTTCACACAAAGACGTATCCAGTGAAGTATATGAACACATCAAAATATAGAGCACAGCAATAAGGAGTGGAGTACCTTCAGGCACCCTACTAATAAAATGTATCACCCACACGTTTTCAAGCTGTCGACTATGCTCTGTACCAGAAATTATATTATTATACAACCATCTCAAGTAAATCGAAGGAAATTATTAAGTAAAGCCAAGTCCTCAGTGATTTAATTTATTTCGTTCCCGTCATATGTAATTCCTCAAAGAAGAGTAAACTAATTTAAAATGGAGAATTTCATCAAAATACATAACATATTGGTATTAAAGAACATTTATGTTTACCAGCTAAAGAACTACTACCCAGACCTATGTTTATTTTTCGACGACTTTGAAAAGTCTGTTAACGAACTTGAAAGGCCGGAGCAGAACCATCAAACTACAGTAATATTGGTCATTCAATTAATATTTTACCGGAAAAGGACAGAACTGACTATCTAAAAAGCTAAATTATATCGAAATCTCTTGAAGAGAAAGGTAATTGTGAGTAAAGTGAACCCTTTGAAAAATCAAATGCTTTTAAAATTGAAATAAACATACTGGGCCTAAAAGGGAATATCTGTAATTGTTGTAAATCTGGTCATATTAAAAGATACTGTTCGTATGGCCGTGGCCAAATGAACTACTGTGACAGGGTTATGGCTAATTATCGTGGTCGAAACCTTCCCAATAATCAGGAGCATAGTAATGGATATTGTAAACATCGCGGACATAGATCAAATTCAAATCACGTAGTAAACAATAGTCATCCAGGAAAAAAGTTTCAATGGAGCAATGGAAACCAACCTGTCAAGCACAAATGAAAATACTATGTGACATAAAAATGAAATTATTTGGTTGCTGCACAATGGGTCAAGTTATTCAAAATTATTTCAAAATAACGATAAAGATTTTGAAAACAAAGTAACATTCAAAGACCCTATTAAAGTAAAAGTTAGTGATGGAAGAATGTTTGGAGCAACAAAGGTTGGGAATATTAGTCTCTTTTCTTGTTTATGACACTGAATCCATAGTAAGTATAAAAACTTTGGAGTGGCCTATATTCAACTTTGCTATAAGTAAACATAATACCACACTTTTTAAGTACATAACATACAATGTTCCATTTAGGTATCACATAAATGTCTAATTGGAGATGTTTATTAGTCTTCCATCCACGGAGGTACCACAGATAGTGATTGTTCCACTTATCAATATGTATGATTATTTTTGTATATCACGCCTCTGATGCATATAATATCATTACTATAACTGCAGCAGTAAAAACATTTTGGAAAAGCCAAAGGTAGATTTCGTGTTACGAAATAATCTCTTACATTTATTATTAAGGAGAACATGGTATTTTGTTCCAATAGCCAGTGAATCTTTTACATAGTTTACCTGACCTCCTACACATTGAATATTTAAGACAAATTTTCCCATTTAAAACCTGAAAATATTCCTATTTTGTCTGAAAAATGTCAGAAACATCTAAGAAAAAATTTCGTTTTAAGATCATTATTGATTTAAGATGTAGGATAATTCACATTTATTATTCTTCAAAGACTGTTTTCAATCTCCAATTATGCTAACCACTTTGGTCTTTTATAGAATCATTATACTGGGAATTTTTCGGATTCCTAGTATTTAATAAAAATTACTTTTCTTTCCATTTGTCAAAAATCATATATACCAATTTACTCCGAGTGAGTGAATCTTCTTCCTGCTTGCTGTACTCTGTTATAAGGTTGTTGTGAATATATATTGAGAAAAACTATATTAGCAATTATCCAGTTTTACATACTTAAATCAAGGCCAAAGCCGGCTATTCAGTATAATTTAGAACTTTTATAGCTGGAAGCTTCAAATTTTTAAAAATAATAAATCTGAACCATTAGACTAGAAATGGTGAAAAACCTGGATATTTGTCAACAAACATAACTCCTCTTTCATGAGGAAAGAGTCCATTCCTCACACTTCAATATTATTCAAAGGTACTATGATTCATAAACAGAAAAAAATTTCATCTGATATTAAGTTTTTTCAATGGTGCAATATACAGATTGATTAGAGCATTTTGTGAGACAAATTTATCTTACCATGGAAAGTAACAGAAATTTATGTTTATTGGCAGTGATTTTTTTACATGCAAATTATTTCTCTTATATCTATATAAATAAAATAATGATTTTGTCTGTACATTGCTTAGAACTGACTTGATTCAAGTTTTCTTTACGTTTCATACATTGGAGAAACCGAATCCACCCTTAGAAAAATTTCTGTCGGTTTGTCTGTTTGTCCGCAAAACTTTGTCACAAGTAAACTCAGCTACCATAAGACATATAAAGCTGAAACTTTTACAGTAGATTTGTGTAGGTCTAACTTAAAATGTAGGCTCTGAATTATTTGGAAATTCAACGTAGAAGTGAAGTTATGGACGTTTAAAGCAAAAACGTTTGTCACAAGTAAACTCAGCCACCATAAGACATGGTGAGCTGAAACTTTGACACTGGATTTGTGTATGCCTAACTTAAAATATGGGCTCTAAATAGATTCATAATTAAGTACAGAAACGAAGTTATAGGGCTTTAAGCGTATTTTCCTAACTTCACAGACAAGTTTGTTTTGAAAATACACAGGTGAAGCAAGTAGGTATTGTTAGTTGATTTTAATTTCATTGGAGCATATGAATATATTGTGTATTTGACATCTTTGATAAAGTGTTTCCCAGAGTTGAGGATGTACTATCTATTACGAATAAATAGTTTTGTAAACGAGCAATTCTCAACTCCTAATACGGAAAGGCAGGAAAAACCAACAAACAAGTTCTTACGCTATATCATACCGAGGAAAGAGCTTACAAGTCAGTAAAGAGATTGGATTAGTGATGAAGAAGCAGTTCATTATCTAATTGAATTTCTTGACTCTGAATTTATTTCTCCTGGACTGCCTGCTAATGAGTAAAAACTTAAAGTAGGAGAACCAATCATGCTGCAATTTAGTAGCAGTGACAATTTTCATGTTACGAAACATGAGTGCCCCAAAACTGTGCAACGGGACACGACTCTGAGTTCGTGCTCTACACAGATATGCCATAGAGGCGTACATAATGACTGGATGTGGTATTGGGGAGTCTGTGTGTATACCATACATACCATTGATTCCGAGCCACTGTCTGTTTACGTTGAAATGATTGCAAAGTCCGGTCAGAGTCTATTTCGCAATCACGTTAACGTTAAAGTTAAGTCGCAAAGGGAGACTTCATCTAACGTAGGAATACAAGGTAGCGAAACCAAGTTTTTCTCACATGGTCAAATGTAGTTTACTTGCTCAAGGGTCAGAGGTTTCAACTCTTTCTTCTACCATGAACCTGAAGGACAGACAGCTAATGTAGTGTATTTAGAGGCATTTGTTTAACACTGTAGTAATAATGGTATTTTCTACTGTTCTATAATTTCTGGAATTTATTTTTATAATTTTGGAATACCAAAAATGACGGAACATCTGATTCCGTCAAAGACGGGTACGTTTGCTATGTATTATATATAACTGTAAACTTTTTTTTAATTTAATATTCGCTTAATAAATACACTGGTAATAATGTAAGGTATGGGACCAGAGTAGCCCAGTGGCTTGCGTGATCGCCGATGACAGTAGTGCAAATGTATTATAAATAAATGTAACAAATATTTTTTTGAATTTAAAATGTGGATAATATAAAAAATGGTAATAAAGTAAAGGGATCTAGCCAGGGTAGCCAGTAGCTTGCTTGCTCGCGGATGACAGTAGTGCAAATGTATTATAAATAAATACAACAAAAATATTTTTTTTTAATTTAATATTTGCGTAATATAAACACTGGTAATAAAGTAAGGTATGGAACCAGAGTAGCCCAGTGGCTTGCGTGCTAGCTTTTGACTGGGAGTACGTTAATTAGAACTAACTCATTTCAAGTTTTCTTTACGTTTCATACTTCAGAGTAGCCACATGTACCCTTAGAATAATTTCTGTCTGTCCATTTGTCCACAAAATATTGCCACCATGAGACATATAAAGCTGAAACATTGATTGTAGATTTGTGTATGTCTAACTTAAAATCTAATCTTTATATACAGAGGCATTTGTTTAGCACTGTACTAATAATGGTATTTTCTACTATTCTATAACTTCTAATTGTAGTATTAGTATAATACTATAATTGATATTTTGGAATACCAAGTACAATAGAATTTTTGATTCCGTCAAAGACGGGTACGTTTGCTAGTCTTATATAAGTCAGTAAAATATTTAAATTTTTCCATTATACTTCTAGATAGAGTTTAAAATTGATCCTCGCAAAAGTTGTTAGTTGTCCCAACTGATAGCATTGATTTGGATAAAAATTGGCAGAGTTGTTGGATTTCAGCTTAGAACGAAATTGTGAGTTTTAGTTTTATTGACACTTGTTTATGATCTTAAACATCAATCTCATTGTTTGCTTCACTTCAAAATTACCTACTTGCTGTTTCATAGTTGACAAGTTTTAACCTGTTTATAATAATAACAACGCTGAACAGGTGTGCGCACGAGGTTGTGTTACATGAAGTCTATTATTCAAAATCAGTTGCCACCTGCTGTGCTGCCTGCTGCCCATTTGGATGTAAAGTATTTCTGATAAAATTACTGGTTCTCACACTTGGATGAAATTGTAGTCTTTATTTTATTGGTGCTGTTTCTGATAGCTATTATTGAGGCTCATTGCTGTTTTATATTCAATATCACCTACTTAGTATTTTATTGTTCACTAGACTTTATAAATCAGAGATAACAATAAAAACAACTCCGTGCGAGGTGCACGCAAGCGCGCGCGTTACTTCAAAGAAACAGATTCCACCGTCCAGAGCAAATAAAATAAAAAAGAAACAATGAAAAGACCAGCAACTAAAGGTAATCTACCAAAAAAAAAAAAAAAAAAAAAAATACTACTTTCCAAAAAGAAAAAACATGCATAAGCAGTCCAAGACGATGACACAGCTAGGAGAGTCATATAAGTACTTCCAGTTCTACTTCAACAGGACACACAATACTTTGTTATCACCAAATAGGTTCACAAATTGTGTTAGCTGTAGAAGAAGAAACATCCCAACCTAGACACGACCACTACTCCCAACCCAACACAACAACGACCACTACGCGGAATGAAGAAAAACCAACTGAAAAGCAAGCAAAGCCTCCACCAATATTAATAAAAAACATAGTTGACAACAGTTCCTTTTACAAAACCGTAAGAGAGCTGATAGGAGCTAACCAGTTTTCTTGTGATACGAGAACAGACACAACTATCGTTCGTGTGAACACTGGAGACAATTACAGGAATTATACATGCATTAAAAGAGCATAACTGCAATTATCACACATACCAGTTGAAGGAGGAAAGAGCTTATAGAGTAACTTATAGGAACGCCCGCCCCACAGTTCCTACACAAGACTTAAAAGAGGAATTACAACCACTGGGTTTTAGTGTCCGGAACATGACTAATGGTCTATCACATTCTAAAGAGAAGCTTCCGCTTTTCTTTCTAGACCTGGAGCCCTCTCCAAAAAATTAAGAGATATTTATGGTGACACACCTATACGGATGCCGTATCAGGGTGGAGGAACCCTATAAAAAGAAACAAATCGTTCAGTATGCAAAAAAAACCTCAGAGCCAAAAAAGCTCCTGGCTTTGTGACCTTATTACTTCATTAATTCTCAAAGAACTTCCCAAAAAAGCTATATTTTTCATTACTTATCTCTTCAATTCAGTTTTGCGTACTACTTATTTTCCAATAGCATGGAAACTTTTCCATATCCGCATGATACCCAAACCTAAAAAACCTTCCCATCTGCCTACATCTTACAGACCCATTAGCCTGCTACAAATATTACGGAAAATACTAGAAAGACTAATCCTAAAACGCATTATTCCTATCCTACACAACCAGAATATAATCCCCAACCACCAGTTTGGTTTCCGGCGTCATCACACAATCATACAGCAGTGCCAACGGGTTGTAGACGCCATTTCCTTTGCGCTAGACTCTAGAGAGAGGCCAGTATTGTTCGGGTGTGCTCCTTTACGTTTCTCAGGCCTTTGATTGGGTTTTGCACCCACGCTTACTGTGTCAACTAAAAGACATCTTACCATCAACTTATTACCTCATCCTTCGCAGGTATTTGACTGATAGGTACACTTCCGGGTTGCCGAAGGACCTGCTCTTTCTCCCTAATTGACTATAAAATCTGGTGTACCCCAGAGGAGTGTACTAGCTCCCACTCTTTACCAAATATACACTGCTCACATCCCAACCCATCCTTAAACTACTATATTCACTTTTGCAGATGACACAGCAATATTATCCAGTGACTCCTACCCTATTCGTTCTTCTCAATCCCTCCAACAACATCTACCCAGTTTGGAATCTTGGTGCTAGAAGAAAAAAATTAAATTAAGCACTGAGAAACCCATTCATATTACCTTCATACTACGTAAACAAAGTTGTCCTCCTGTCTGTATTAACCATTCTCCCCTCCCAATTGCTGACTTAGTGTGATATCTGGGGATGTACATTGACAAGCGATTAACATGGAATCCACATACAAGACTGAAACGACAGAACCTAATGAGACGATATAAGACGTTATCCCGACTTCTTGACAAATGATAAAATTTGACTCTACAGAACAAAAGACTGATGTACAATGCAATACCTAAACCGACCTGGACTTACGGACTCGAAATCTGGGGATCAACCAAACGTTCAAACATCCAAAAAATCCAAACAGCCCAATCCATAATCCTTCCTAAAATTGTACAAGCTCCCTTTTATGTTTCAAACGACACCATTCATAATGATCTGAATATCCCTTTTTTCCACCAAGAAATCCAATCCCGATACCGCAAATTCCAGGAGTCTTTACCCACCAATCTAACCCCATTTATTAAGGAATTATCATCCAACCAGATTCCTACCAATCCAATTAAAACGCTGAAAAGATGTTGGCCCAGTGACCTACTCGTCAAGAAATGATAACTGTCAAGAATAGTTGCAAGTGATATGGACAAACTATGTATCATGGATCAGTATTACTTATTACCCCTTTAACGGTAGTTGTAATATACTAAAGTAATTAAAAAAAAATTATACTTCTAAAAATAAATTTACTTTAAGTGGATTCACTCAGAAAATGTTTAAGTCAATATAGATTAGGTTAGGTCAGGTTGCAGTGGTAGTCGCACAAGGAAACACACATATGCCGAGCGGATGACTCTTTCTGATACCACGCAATGAATATTGATTCTACAGTGGGAGTCCTAAATTTTGCCTAACTCAAGTGTATTTAGAGTAAGGATCTTTAACGAGTACCTGACATCGTACAGGCTCGGAACCGACGGTTTAACGTCCCTTTGAGGGACAACGACCTCATATTAATTCACCTCCCGCATGAATAAATCGAGGGCCAGGTGGGGATCGAACCCCGGTCCTATCAGTTCAGAGGCGAGTACGTTAACAACT
Source organism: Hermatobates lingyangjiaoensis (assembly GCA_026182355.1). Classification (NCBI taxonomy): domain Eukaryota; kingdom Metazoa; phylum Arthropoda; class Insecta; order Hemiptera; family Hermatobatidae; genus Hermatobates; species Hermatobates lingyangjiaoensis. The sequence continues at coordinate 5,869,803 of JAPFBL010001617.1, forward strand.
GAGCTAACCTGGCCCCAAGTCAATGAAAATTAATATCAATAAATTCGACAAGTATAGCAGGTGATCCGTTAGTCTAGGATAAACAATCAGTTTTATAGCGTTATTGTGCTTTGTCGTAATGGAAATTATGTGATTTTTTTTGTAAATTGTTAATTTTTTGTTCCATTTTTGGGCAATATTTTAAGGCTTTTTAATGAGGTGTTAGCGTCAAAGAAACATTTTCTGAAAACAGAAAATGTACTGTTAACGCCGTTTTGGTGAATTCAATTTTTAAAAAAATTATCTAAACTCATTCTTCTCAGAATGTTCTATTTTTAGGTATAATTTTATTCTGGTCTGTTGAATCGCTCTCACAAGCTTCCTGATTGTAAAAGGCAAAATTTTTACATTTTATAGAAAGAAAAATAATTCCCGTTGTTTTAAAAATATGAATATATTTATTGCATTTGACACCTGAAAGATAATGCCAAATTTTCAAAACCCTAGAATTAGCAGTTTAGGAGAAAAAAATGTAGTCTAATAAAAGGTTTTTAGCAAAAAAAGTGACTTTCCCATTATACATAATGGCTCCCAAACAATAGGACTCACCTACACTATGAGGCCCATTTTTATGTAAAATATGAATTAGATCCACCACAGATTCTGGACCGTAGCGTGTCCACGAACTTTGGATATATGGTCAGCCACCCGCGCACACAGACATCATCGAAGAAACTTCATAAAATGACTTCTGGGACCTCAAAACATGTAATTCTGTCAAAATCTCGAGATCAAATTTTTTCACAATCACTATACTTTACATATAGTAAAGTAAAAATGCATTTTATGTTAAAGAAATGAAGGTAAACTTATTAAATCACAAAGTCGAAGATCACTGACAATCATAAAATAGTATCCAAAGGGTATTCTCAAGAATATGCTATTTAGTAATAGCAAAGATGATAGATTACATACAGTAACAAATTATGTTTCAAATAGTAAAATAATTGGAAATGTAACCGATAATACATTGACATTTAAACAAAATTACACCGTACACTTGGACATGTAAATTTTAAGTATCTAGATATTATATATAAAAATTAGTTACTAGAAGGAATCAGAATTTATGAAGTGTGTCATATGGTTTGATACAATATGCATAATTTACCCTTTAAGAATAATAGAAGAAGAGCAGAAGATATACTGGAGATTGTTCACATTGATGCAAATGGTCCTCACAGAACAACTGGAAGTAATGGGGGAAAAGTACTTTGAAATATGTAAATGAAATTCAAAATTTAACTGGGAAGATGATTAAAGAACTAATATGTGACAATAGAAGAGAATATATGAATTGCAAGGCATATATATTTGCAATAGAAAACGGTATAAAGATAAAGTGGTGTCTACCACATGTTTATGAATTGAATAGAACTGCAAAGAGATATAATAGTGCAATAATGGATATGGGTAGATGTCTTCTAGCAGAAGCAAAAGTCGACAGACGTTATTAGCGATTAAAGCTACAGTTTGCCTAAAATAAAAAATAGGACATTGGCAAATACGTACTAATGAAGACACCTTTTGACATATTTTTAATGGGAAACCATCTGTAAATGAATCAAAAATGTATGTAAGTAGAGTTTATATTAGAATACCAGAAGGAATAAGATCAAAATGGGACAACCAGGCTGAATTAGGAATTTTATTTGGAAATAGGGTTTTGATAAATAAGAGTAATTGTTGCCAGGCATATTGACATTATGTGTATAGGTTGTGATGAAGATAAAAATGACACAAACGAGGAGTATGAAGAAGTGTCAAATGAAACAAGTAATAAGAACTCCAACGATTGGACTTGTGATTGCATTGTTTGGGAATTCCATTTATTGAAAATCAAAAAAACAAAATTGTGTTACTAGGTCATCTACCTTTCCAGAGTATAGTGCCCTATCCGAAGTAGTAACAGAAATAAATTTCCTAAGGAATATTAATGATGTTTTTGCTGAAATTGTTCAACCTATTAAAATTTATGAAGATGATTCTGGAGCTCTTCAAAATATCTAAATATGGGAATTTCACAAAAAAATTCTAAACATATAGGAAAATTCAATCTCATTATATTCATTTAAATGATAAAAATGGTGTTATTGAAACTGTTAAATAGATTCAGATTTCAACATTGCTGATATTTTTACTAAGTTATTCGAAAAGATTAAATTTAAGGAAATGTTGAAATTGTTATAAACTTTGTTTCTATAAGGAAACTTTGTTTAACTCTTAAGTTTTGTTTTCTAAAAGTTATGTGTAATGAAAACTTATTTCTGTTATGTTTGAAGTTTGAAAAACATAAATGTAAGGAAGTGTGTTGGTATTTAAGTATATTTATGTTTACCATGTGGCAACATTACTCAATGAAGGTTTACTTAACATAACATGTGCATCACTTCGACATAAACACATAGTTTTGATTATGCATTATGCTCCTTCAAAGGATCTCGGTCGTTTTAAGCAACTTGCACATATACTCTAGTGAAATATTTAAACTCTTCAACATTGACGACTCATTGCCAAGGCCAGTCACTCAAGATACTTACGCCTTTATACTTACTTTTATACAAAAATAAAATGGTTACCATCAAGAAAAATGTAAAAGAACTTATAATGGGTAAAAGCAATTACTATAATATTTTTATGTGAAATTATAATAATTTCAAATGAAATTACGTTAAATATAATAATTCCAGAATATTTTGCAGTATACTAATTTATTAAAAACTAAATTATTATTTATTTTTTGTAAAAGTAGGTCATATTTTTTACATAAATATTAATAAAGAAAAATAGGTACAAAAGAGTACAATAAATTTACTAATTGTTCACTTTATCATCTCCATTACTAGTACTTTTCTCATAAACAATTTCATCAGTTTTCCTGAATCCTGAAACAGTTATTATATTAGCCTTCTTCAAGCCCAATAATTCAGCATAATAAACACCTGAAAAATAAAAGAAGAAAAATTAGTACACAGAAAATAAGATTATGATTGTAATATTATAAAGCCTATAATACTACGTCCTACGACTCCTAATTACATAACGAGGTAAGATGGATTTATAAATTATAAAATACAACATCAGGGTATTCAAGATGAAGAATTTTATTTAAATTATCATATTTCAACAAAATACCATTGTTGAAAAAGTTGTAGAATATTAGTGATTGTAAAAACTAGTGTTGAGACGATTCCTAATTTTTTTTCCATTCCGATACCAAGTACGATTTGCTGAAAATGTTGATTAACGATTCCGATTCCTGCTTAGTTTCTCAGCTCAACTCAGCCACACAACTATCTTAATTAATTTTTTAATGAAGGTAATAAAGATATATATAATAAAAAAGAACACCTAGATCATATTTAACTTCACCAAGTAATTTTAACTAAATTACTAATTTATGTCAAATATTCAAAGTAAGTTACTATTCATATCAATTAAACACTACTCACACACTACTTACTAAACTCGCAAAATTAGCCACTGTTTAGAATAATAGAGTATAACCATACACAAAACTGCTATGTTTGAATTACCAGGTTTTTTATTTTTTTCTTCATCAGATTTCAAGCCATAATAGTGTGGCCAATCAAGTCTATCTGTACTCCACATATACAAAACAAAACCAAAAATATTCCAGCTAATTAACATGTAAGCAAGCGACAAACGCTTTTTCCACTGCAGAGCCACATCCTCATGAACTGGATTTGTATATCTTCTTACAATTCTATGAAACCAGCGAAACATATCCTGAAAATCAAGGCTATATAATATTTATAATCAACATCATAATACCTTAAATCATTATTTAGGACCATAAAATTGAGTTTCCAATTTAATTAACTTTTTTAGTAGTTATATTCGTAAAAGTTTAATTTTCGAACTTTTTTATGACTCCAGGTAATAAGTTTTTAATTTTTAGAGTACTAAAGTAACACTCACCTCTGAAAAACTTTTGTTACCCGAATATTCGGCTAGATTTACTTAACTAAGAATAAAAAACTAATAATATTTTACCAATATTAACAATTCACACATTATCTGCATTTGATTACAACACACATCAATATAGTATATATTTACTAATTATCCTATTGATAAAAACATACTTCTCTGCACCTACGACTTTCATAAAGCAATTATTATATCAATAACTGATATCACAATACAAAAAAAATTACAATATAGTACAATGAAAAGTTCGAAAGTAAAAGATGGATTTACATTTTTGGTAACCTGAAATAACCTACAACAGTGTTTCTTCACCAATGTAGTTTTACAAATCTAGGTTTTTGATTACAGAATAACAAAAAAATGTAATAATAACCAAAATTAATTGAGCATTTCTCCTCAATCCAAGCATTTAAAATGCTTGTAATATAAATTGATCTTTATAAAATTTGGTTGATTTGAATGCATTTTAAAATATATTCATAAACTTTCTCTTGGAACCATTAATATTTAAAAAAATATATATCTCATTCAGGAACAAACATAATTATTAATTAAAAAGGGATTTAATTTCAATAATCATTAAATTTTGCTAAACATAAGCTTTACAATGTAAATAATTTGGTTATTCACGGTAACAGTGATATCATTCGGTTCCCGCCTTCTGTTGTATTTGAAAACTGCATCTACATTTTAAAAACGACTACTGTCTACAAATTTTCAAATATGAGTGAAATGACAGAGGCTATGGCAGACACCGTTTTAATCGAATATGAATCTAATTTCCGACTTCTTTGTAAATTGCAGGTATGTTTCATTATTATTGCTATTATTATTATTGCTGTTACAATCTTAGTGTATTCCCAAGTTTAGCTTCTTTTAATTTTGTTGACGTTATTAATATTTTCAGTGTGATGAGTTGGTATTATATATTGTAGTCACCAAACAAAAAGAGCTCCATAATGTACAATTTAATAGATACAAGTATATCTCCTCATCCTATGCTCTGATCGGGTTGCTGTTTCAGCCCTCTGAGCCAATCAGAAGCAGGCTTCACGTGTAAGACTATCTTTCTACCAGACCTGTAAAAACCTTTTTGAATAAAGATCCAAATGTCAACGTTTAAAGTTTAATCTGGTATTCGAGACACTGACCGCATCCCGATACATCTATTCTTTTAATATACATAAACTCCTAATTTTATTAATTGTATAGTCTCTGCTGATGTGCATCATAATTCTGACCCTAGGAGGGATCGCAGTGGTATTACTTTGTATATCACCGTTTATTTTCCTCCTGCGCCTAGGCTAGGCACAGTTATCAAGGAGTTTTTCATTGTGCTTTCTTTATTCCCTTGTACTTCTTCTAGCTTCATAGAAGCACTCTAAATTTCCTACCGCAAAACTGCTAATCCCAGATTTATCTTTTCTCATACCTCTTCTCTAAAGCCTCCCAATACAGCCAGTGATATGGTTCAATGGGACGTCATGGCTGTCGTACTTGCCGTGTCATCAATCCCGTTCTCACCTCAGCAAAGGCACCTACTCTATTTATCACAAGACCTCTTGTACCTCTGGAAACTGCGTTTATCGATTGGATTGCAGCCAATGTGATGCTTTTTATGTGCTTATAGCTTCCACCAAGCTAAGCTTGTGCATGAATAATCACAGATCGTCCGTTGGAAAGCGCAGTGACTTTTCCGTTGTTATTCATGCTAGCTCTCACGGACTTAAGTTTCAGTGACAGTTTCTGTGTTCAGGTTCTTAGGCAGATTAATGAAACTAGTGCTAATGTCACTGGTAAGCCATGTCACTTTATGAGCTTCAGAAGAAGCCTAGTATCCTGGCAGGTAGTTCTAAATTTAACCCCAGTCGATAATTGTTCTTTTTTATTTAATCATTTTTTGATTTACTTAGTACTTTACTATAAGTAAAGTATAGTAATAAGATTATCTTTACTGTATTTTTTCACGAGATCGTGAAAAAATTCAATCTCGAGATTTTGACGGAATACTTGTTTTGAGGTCCCTGAAGTCGTTTTATGAAGTTTTTTCGATGATGTCGAAAAATGGTTCATTAAAAAACCAAGAAAATTTGTCCAAAAATTATACAAAAAATTAGTGTTTATAACAAAAATTCATGAAATTTCAATCATGGCAAAGAGCAATAAAGCTGTAAAAAGTTATTGTTTATCCTAGACTAACCGATCACCTACTATACATGTCGAATTTATTGATATTTATTTGCATTGTTTACATTGACTTAGACATTTTGTTATTTAAAACCTTTTTTTATGGGTTACAAAACAGAGGAAATATAAGAAATAATAATATAGATATCACAGAAGGAACACACAAAACCAACAGTGCCAAGTACTACCTTCATTTTAATGGTGCCATCCATTCCATGTCAAGAAGACCATCCCCAGATCCCTATCCATAAACCTTCAGCAAATTTGCAGCAATCTAAATTATCGTTGTCTCCAAATTGCCCAATTAAAAAAAAATGTCTACCCGTGGTTATCTTCCTAACTCTATTGATAATCATGTAGTTCTGATCCTACGAACGATCTCAGTGAAATTACTTTTCTCATTACTGCCTACTTTCCTTTTGCTTATAGACTGGGCACAGTTAACAAAGAGTTTTCCCTATATCTTCTTCGTCCTGTACTTCGTATCTTCAGGGAGACGACTTCTGTCTCCTACCACAAACATCCTAATCTTAGATCTATCTTTTCTCATATCCCTATACTGCTGCTCGCATATCGTTTAATGCGTACATCGTGACTGTCTTGTATACCTTATTATCAATCCTGTTCCTTGGCAATCACACTTATCCTACTCCTCACAAAGCCTGCACATCTTGTAACTTCATTTATCTATCGGACTGCACCCAGTGTGAAGCTTTTTATAGGGGTTTAGCTTTCACCAAGCTAAGCTTACGTGTGAATAATCACAGGTCTTCCGTTGGTGAGCTGAGTGACCTTCCCGTTGTCATTCCTACTAGTTCTCACGGACTCAGTTTCAATGACTTTTCCTGTACAAGTTCTTAGGTAGATTCTTGATGCCAACACCACAACTAAGCTGATGAAAGACTGATATAAGTTGTCCTTTTAGAGTTCCCGGGACTACTCTAAGACTTGCATGGGGCACATTAGACTTGGATGAGGGTGATAGTTCAAAAAGCAAACTCTGTAACCTGAAATCCTATCCTAATCTAAAATTTATTTCTTTTACCAACTTAATTTTGGATGTCAATCTTTTACCTAAATGTCCAATACAATAGGTTTCGAAATAGGTGAATTCTGTAAACATGTGATTCATTCGATTCTGTTCTTTTTCCAGCTTAATGTATTAACGTTTTCTCAGTAATGATTCTTATTGAAAATACCCATGCCCCTGCTTTTAAACGGGTATATGTATGCTTACCATAATGATAGCCATTCATCAGTATGCTATCCTTTTTTTAGATATCTTTCCTTTCATTGAAATGTAAAAAAATATTGTAAGAAGGAAAAAAAATTTAATATTTTTTATGATCTTCTAGGACTCTGGTATTGCTGCATCAGATATAAAAAAACTTGAAGATGCTGGGTTACATACCATCGAATCGGTTGCGTTTGCACCCAAAAAAATGTTGCTTTCCATTAAAGGAATAAGTGAAGCTAAAGCAGACAAAATAATGGTACCCACATTTGAATTTCTTATTTTAGAAATAGTATTATATTTATTTTTAATTATTGTGCTCATAATTCCTCTAGCAATTTTAATATCAACTAAAAGTTGAAATACTGAAAATAATTTTTATTAAACTAAGATAAACTAATATCAGTTAAGTTATTTTTCATAATAAATTAATTAGTAATTTAGTGATTGTGGGTAAACAAAGTTATTCGAAAATATTAAAAAATAAAATTTATTATTGGTGCAAGATATGAAGAGTCCCGAAAAATAATAAAAAGTTTGTAGATTTTATTGTCAATTTATATATTTATAAATTCAATAGAAAAATGAAAAAAATGTATAGCCTGCCGAGGTAGTTAGTTGTCAAAGAACTGAAAAGAAGGAGGAGCAAAATCTAGAAATGAGTAAAAGAAAAGAGGGAGAGGGAAAAGAGTGCCTTCAAACACTTGGGAAATTACAACCTGGTAAGATTAAGACTATCTTACCAACAACCTATTGATCTAATTTGAACATACCTAGGCTGATATTAATCAAACAGTCAAAATTATGTTTAATAAATGTGGACTGTATAATATTACCTTCATCGATATCTATAAGAATAATTAAACTGGTTAATATGTTGAAATAAAGTGTTAAACAAATATTAACCAAGTGCAAAATATTGAAATGAATCAAAATTGTACTGTGAAGTGAAAGAAATATTGCTAAACTTTTAGATTTTTAATCTATCATCAATATCACTCTTAAAAGTCATGAGTATTGAGTAAATTCCATCAATTCTTGACATCAAAACTAATCCAACGTTTGGAATAAGGTGTAAGTATATGTTAACAAAAAAGTGTTTGAAATATTTTTTTGCTATTTTGATTCCAGGATCTAGAAGAATGTCTATTTCTATAAAAATTAACGTAATTACACTTTTTCTGATAACGAACATTGACAGATTTCATATAGAAACTTCGGATTGATTTATTGTTGTATAAACCAACTGATACTTGTAGAAACCAGTTATTTTTGTCTTAAGACCTTCACTCCATTCCAGAATTTCTTGTTTTGGTTTAGACGTTGATTTTTATTTTACCTGCTCACTGTGCAATTTACCTTACTTGTATAAAAGCTAGCTTAGACCTTTCCTCATTTTCTTTTAAACATTCGTTTTTCCATCTGAAATGACTATTTAGTATGTTCAGTACTAGACGGAAGTAAAATCCATTATTAGGATGAAAGACTGACGTGATGGCAGGTTTGCATGAAGGGGTAGTGCGTGCGCACGGATCTGGAGGTGTCGCAAGCCTTGCTGTTGGTGGCCAATGGGTCTCACTATTAAATCATTATTTTTTGAATTATGACGTCTATTTATATATTATTTATAAATAATGCTATTAATTAAATCATGTTTTAGGTGGAAGCTATGAAGTTAGTACCGATGGGATTTACAACAGCAACTGCTGCACTTCAGAAAAGATCTGAACTTGTACAAATTACTACAGGATCAAAAGAACTGGACACTCTTCTCGGTGGAGGTATTGAGACTGGATCAATAACTGAAATTTTTGGTGAATTTAGAACTGGAAAAACTCAGTTGTGTCATACCTTAGCCATTACTTGCCAGGTTAATATAGTTTTAAACAACTTTATTGTTAAATTATAAATTTATAAATTATTTTTATAAAGTTCAATTTGGATATGATCAAATTTGAAGTTTAATGTTTATTTGCCCTTAGGGGTGGAAAGTCCTGGAACTATTTCGTTCTGATTAAACATATTTTGTAAAATAAATCTGTATACCTTTAATTAGACGATACTATTTAAGCATTGGTTAACCATTTTATTAAGACAAAACAGGTTACTTAAGAAAAATTCTTGGAAGCTTATTGGTAGGGTAATTCTAACTAGATAGAAGTTAATAAAGCAAAGTACATAAACAGCTGTAATAAGCTATTGTTGATAATTTATTTTGAGTCATATTTAATTGTAGTTCACCGAATTGAGTGATGACTACTTCTCTGGTGGTTTTTTTCCAGTTTTTGAAGAGTTGATATATTGATATCATTTGTTCTTCAATCCTTGTTGACTGGTCCCATCCACCTGTAGGTTGTGGTCTAATGTTTAATATGTACTATGTATTACTGTCTCATATTGTTCTGTACTGTACTAATCGTTCTCGAAAGTTTCTGAGTACTTTCGTTGTGGACGTTTCTTGTGTTCAAGAGTTCCAGAAGATTGTCACCAACACTGTTTTGAGTGCTTAAATTTTTTTTCTCTTTGAATTTAGATATTCTATAATGATAAAGTCTTTTGTGGTTTGACCATTCTTTATTTTTTACTTTTCTTATAATTAAGGTATAGAAATCATTTAAAAAAAATCAATTTCGTGATGTTAAAGGATTTATGCGTTTCAAGGTTACTTTTTTTTACAATATCCGGGAATATAAAAATGGGTATGTATTGAAAAAGTTAGTGGCCAGACTAGTTTATGTGTTGTGACTCAAAATTATGAAATTATACGTATAAATAGTCCTTGGTGATGAGAATTCTATATTTGTTATTCAGTATGGAATGATGGGGATAGTACTTTACTGAACATTACAACAAAGTACAAACTACTCGAATATAAGAGAAGAACAAATGCTAGATTTTTAATGATCGACGAGTTGGTAATAGCGGTGGTGATGTTAAATTATCTTACCTTCTTTCTGAGGTCTTTCAAGGTGTTCCACTGTTCTTAAAATTATTTTAAACACATAAGACATGGCTGCTGGTCACTGATAAACAATGTAATTCACATTTGTTTCTTTTCAGCTTTTAAAATAAGTTGTGCAGTTTTATTATATAAAAAATTATACCGAGTTTTTTGGATATAATTTTAACGACATACTTAATATTTAGCTTCAGTAATAACAGTTATGCTCGACCGGAATGATGATGAATAAGAAAGTTCGTATCTGTCTGATTATGATCAAATTTAAACAAATTGTTATTATTTTTCCCATAGGCAAGAGTCTAAACATTTCAACTTTGAAAATATTTAAGAATCTCTTTATTGCAATCGGTGAACTACGGTTAATTACCTAAAAAGAAAAACGCCAAACACAATTTTAGTTTTTAAATTCGAAATTAGCTCTTAACTTTCATAATTCTTAAAGTTCGCTCCATTATTGAGGTGCACATGAAGTTCGAGAATAAAACATGTCTATCAACATTTTGGATGAAAACTACTGCAAAACATAAATGGTTGCAACATGAACTGAACTCCAATGAAGTTTCATAATTACTATATATTACTATATACTGTTTCTCAGTCTCACTATACGGCAGTCAAACCGAGCAATATCTGTTGTGCAGAGAGATGGAGATCTGTGTCATGAGAATAGTTAGTTTCCCGCCACCGAATATCAATACAGAGTTCGTTTTAACAGTCCAATTTATATATGTCTGGTTATTCTTTTCGTTGGTATGCATGATATTATATAACATTATTTAAATATTCCTTGGAGTCTTGAATTTAACTTTATCTTAGAATTGATATTGTATTATGTTATCTTTCTCTACTTGAATGTTTCCCCCATGGAAGTCTAGTACCTTTAGGTTCTTAGGTTACAACTATATCTTTTACTAAAGTGCAAATGTAATTTAAAATTTGCCTATAAACAATATATTCCATTCCGTTTGAGAGTAGAAATATTTACATTAAGTGTGAATTAAGAAGTATTTATTTACATTAAGATGTAAATTTTATGTTTTTTTTTTCTTTTTTTAGCTTCCCATTGATCAGGGTGGAGGTGAAGGCAAAAGTATTTATATAGATACTGAAAATTGCTTTCGACCAGAACGCTTAGTTGCAATTGCGAAAAAATTTAAAATGAATTCAGTTGACGCTTTGGATAACGTTATTAATGCTCGAGCATACAATACAGACCACCAGACAAATCTTCTCTGTATTGCTGCTGCCATGATGACAGAGTCACGGTAAATTTGAAGTAATTTATGCTTTACCAAAAAAATGCTGAACATTTTCTCCTCTAATTATTTAACATAATATTATGGACATTGTTACAATTTTAAGTGATACATTGAAATCTATTCTTTATTTAATGTGCTAAAACAGAATAAATTGGCGCTTAGAAGTTTTATGAAAATTGATTTCCTGGGTGTTAGGTATATTTATGTATGATATATTCATTTATCATGATGGTATGTTCAGCTCTTTTGTGTATATATTTATGTATAATTGTTCACACTTTTTATTTACTGATTTCGGTTTGATTATGGAATATTTGAATAAATCTATCTGACTAACAGAATTAAACTAGACTGTTTATTTAATTTTCTTATAAGAATAAAGAAGTATCATTCAACTCGAAAACATGTTCATAATTTATTGAAAATAGTCATCATACACGAACATAATAGTCATTAAATATTTAGAAATTTTAATACTATTTTGTTTGGCTTCATTCTTTGATAATTGTTTTAAAATGTAACTATATTTTTGTTTAAGCTATGCTCTACTGATTGTGGACAGTGCAACTTCATTGTATAGAACAGACTACTCCGGAAGAGGAGAGCTTTCTGCCAGGCAGATGCACATGGCAAGATTTTTGAGAATGTTGCTCAGACTAGCAGATGAGGTGTATTATACATGAATATAATAAGATTTCAAAATAAACGGGTGAAACAAGAATCAGTATTCCAACTACAAAAAGAAATGACTCTGACGAAGACCGCTTGTTACGGTTGAAAGATCATAGTCTTTGTTTAACTATAGTCTTAGTCTTTTGTTCAAACCTTTTCTTAATGTGGTTTGAATATTGATACATGTATATATATTGTTATAATTTTTAATCTACTTTTATTACTAAATATCCTTTTATACTTTTCTCCAAAGACAGCCCCACAGCTGGGAGTGTTATTTTTGAAATTTTAATATTATGAATATTAAATGGGATATAATTCAAAATATAGTTCAAAATATAGCTTCGGCTTGATACGGTTAAACTTGCGTAAGAAATTTGTAATCTGTTCTCTCTAATTGCTTAAAACTAATTAACGAACATTTATTTACTATAATAATGTTATCTGCTTAACCCACAGTTATAATATTGTGGATATTTGGTGATAAAACACCAAACATATTTAAAGTAAACAATCAACAGATCTGAGAAAAAATATATATTCAATTTAATAAATTAACAAGTTCAAGCATATATTTATAATATTGTTACATATTTTGATAATAATGGGACAATTAAAGAAGCTTTACAAAAGATAGTGGCTAAGGCACCTTCAACAAAAACTAAAAAGAAATTTCTAAACCTGACTTGGTCCGCGGTACGATTAATGAAATATAAATTTTATAAAAACTTAATATATTTCTTAATTAATTACAATAACATAAACATTTAAATGAAGGAGAGATAGTCACAAGTCATTAATGGACACAAAAGGTGTAGTAAAAGTAAAGACCCACCGTGGATTGTTTTATAAGAGATATCCCGTCCCATCATCGACCTGGGCTAACTCCAGCGAGAGTACAAAAACAGAGCTCAAAGATTTCAGAAGCAGTGAAGGAAATCCTGAACTTATTCCAATGAGAGAAACAAAGACGGTACAAAATGTGAAATTATATTATTCACATTCTAAAGATCCAGTATGTAAACAGCCCCCATAATTTTCGCAATGAATGATCTAGAAATCCAAGTCAATACGATGATACCTAGTTGCACGGAAAAGACTTCATATAATTACCTAAACGGTGAGTCTCAGATCTCCAATTTGGGCTAATAAGGAGGTAGTATTTGGGCCTTGTGGGTAGTTATGGAGGTTAAGTTCCACTATGGTTCAATGGTTTACTCGGTTCGAAGCTTATAGAACTGTCTTCCCTGTCTAGACGGCCATCACGTTCAAAATATTACAGTTCACGCAAAAAAATATAATGTAAAAACATCTATGAATTTTTAATGGCTATAATTTTGTCTTGTCAATTATCCATGTTGAATAAATTACTGCATATTTATGTAAAATCATAAGTTTGGATACATATATGGAACTAATTATAATCAAAACATAAACTACATCAGGAATAATCAGTAGTTTTGGAATAACTTGCTGTGTAGTATATTCCTGTTATACTTCTGGAATACTGAAAAGAAATATAATGTGTTTAGTTTTTTTTTAGAATTAGTGGTGTTTTTTATAGGTTATGCGACAATATGTATGTGATTAATCTAAAAACCATGACTAATTATTTATCAGAATTAATTACTTATGTAAAAATAGCCTTAATATATTCAAAACGTTATTATATTGAATTTGTGTTTTAAGGATGAAAATTTGGTAAGAATATTTTAATTTAGAATAAATTTAATGTGTATTGGATTTTCGTGTTTTAGTATAAATTATGATAATCTACTTACGTATATATAAGAATCCACTTCTTTTCTTTATGAAAGTTTTTATCGCTGCCAACCAGCAATCTCTCATATTTATATAACCTCATATTTCGTCCCACATCTATGTCAAAATTGTTTACTTTTTTAAATATGCTTAAAATAGTCACTCGACCATTTAATGATCGCCTATTTAAAGCATTTGAATGATATTTGTTGCAGTTTGGAGTTGCAGTGGTTATCACTAATCAGGTTGTAGCTCAAGTTGATGGTGCTGCTATGTTTTCTAGTGATCCTAAAAAGCCCATTGGTGGAAACATCATGGCTCATTCATCAACTACAAGGTTTTACTCAAGTCTTAGTTATTTTTTAATTAAATAATTTAGTTTCAATATCGTAATTGAACCATTATAGATAAATGTATAATTTTCTCTTTGTATTTATGAAGAATAAAAAACCTTCAAATAAGGGCTTATTAAAAGTTTGGTCCTTCTCTTATTATTAGAATTATGTGTAGGATAATCGTTTGTAGAAAAACCGTGTTTTATGACGGTTTCAAATGAGTCAGACACATATCTCACGTCCTATCATCAGAAACTATTGCTGAAGGAATGAAGTTAAATCATATTTCATATATAAACATGTACTTATTATACTTCTGATTGATAAGGAATTATAGATGTCCTTAACTTTGTCTTCTTTTCAACACAAGTATTAATTGTACGACACTGATGAAGACGGTTACTACAACAAAAGATCTTAGTCCCACTTCTGAATTTCTATAGTTTAGACATTTATACATAAGTTGTAAAGAAACTACCTATTCTGGCATAGCATCAATGATCCTGAGCCAATATCTGCATCGCGACAGGATCTGCATTGTGTGCTCTATCCCTCATGGTTTGCTTTGGTTTTTAAACTGATTATGAGCAGAAGAGCGTGTCGCCACCGGACATACATGGTCGACTTTAGCTGTTGAACTAATAATTTATTATAATTTATGGTAATTGTTGATAAAAAAAAATGATAGCCAATTACTATAACGCATATTCAGTTGTGTTAATTTCGAGGACACTAGCTTTGATTACCTTTATTCTAGGCTATTGACCACTAGGTTGGGGTTTCCACCAGACTCTAGTCTTAGTAAGACTATACAAAAGAGTTTTTCAAATATGGTGGTGATGGTAACTACACTGTTACCATTCCTCAGTAATTTTGGTTAATTACCCTAATTAATATATTGGACTGAAGGGGAGGATTGAGTGTGTTACCGAAGATTAGTGAGTGTTATAGTAGGATAGAGAGCGATAAGAGAGATAGAAATATGGAGTTATAATTACGTCCAAACAACTCTATTATAGGAAGATGAATGAATGTTATAAAAGAATTGGAGTAATTTCCACTACGCTATATCATAATATATGGTGGAAATATATCGCTATATCATAAGAGATGGAAATTTATTAAGAGGCATAATGTGATATGGTACAGAAGTATGAATCAACATCTCTTAGGAGAGAGAATGAAGGTGAAGAGTATAAGAGAGGTGCAACTTACAAATATTAGCAAATTACTATGTTAAATTAATTTATTTTCCAATAACCGATTGAAATGATTTATTTTGTAGACTCTATTTGAGAAAGGGTCGAGGTGACAACAGAATTTGCAAGATATATGACTCGCCTTGCCTCCCTGAATCAGAATGCATGTTTTCAATAAATTCTGATGGAATAGGTGATGTGAAAGAATGATTTTCTATGGTAAATAATTGCTTTTCGTTTACATTTTTTTTTATACAAACTATTAAATTATTGATTTACGGACCTATCAGAAAAACCAATTTCCTCGTACAATGCACTAAATATGTTATTATGGTGAATTGCTTGCTTCATGACACCTACCTAACTTTTATCACATACTGAGTGTTATAATTATTGGTGTTATAATTATTGATTGTAATTTCCGATTGCTGATAATATTAACGTTATTTCATCTTAATCTATTGTCATTCATTTGTTTACTTTATTTTTATTCACTGATACCAATCTATTATTTTTGGTTGTGGAATTGTATTATGACCATGATAGAATTTATGTAAATATACTATGTAATTATTTTTTCCTTTTATTATTCGATTATTTCTATGATTTTTTAAATGTAGACCAATTCAGAATATTCTGAATCTCGTATATTTATTTGTATATATAGAGTTCATTTAATGTAAATAATGTATATTGGAAATATTTATAGTTGATGTATTGTTTATTCAGAATTAACATAAACTCTAAATGAATAGAAATGATTTCCGTTTAACTATTAACCCTGTCCTTTTTTTACTTTGTAAACTTGAGAACGTTTTTAAAGTGTTACTAGTAACTTAAATTTAGTTATCTTGTAAGGTTTTTTATTTCAAAATCTAAACTTTAAACTTGTCTAAACTGTTTAAACAAGTTACTATGTGTTTGTCTTAGTATTTTGGACTAACCTTAGGAATAACACTGCGTGTTTGAAATGCGTTGTTTTCATAAAACATTCTTGTGTGGAGACATGTTTAATTTCCCCAAAATGTGTTCTATCTAATAATTGGAACATGCAGGAGGAGGTAATGAGAGGGCAGAGTAAGAATTTTTTTTGCAAATATTCAGTTCGATCAGAGTGGTATTCTCTCGTCTGTCCCCCCCCCCCCTCTCACTCTCTCCCTCTCGCTCTCGTTCTCGCTCGCACATACACACAGGCAGGATCATAATCTATATGAAGAAAATATTTAACAATACATTTTATTTTTTAAAGAAGCCACTTTGGCTATTTAAATAGTTTCCAGATCATTTGAAAATATGACCGTATAACACATAGTCCTGATAAATATTAGAATAAAAATTGTCAATTTATTGAGAAGGATGGTAGGTCATTTTCCAAACAATGGTTTAATAAAGTTTGCACAAACTAAGAAATAGTGTAAAGAAAAATTTTCCATATCAGAAATGATGGATTTTGTTTTACATTCGTAACTACACTTGTAAAAGAAGATGGTTTCTCTAAATGAAAAAAATTATGCCGAAAAATTGGACCTAACTCTGCGTAGACCATGAGAGTAGTCTATAGAGCTCATATTAGGGAATATTTTAATCTCGTGGTTCGACTCCGACATAAAATTACAATAGATCCAGAACTACAAGAGTAAATTTCTGCTAATAAGAAAAGATAGAAAACTATAATTGTACGGATTGTCTAGATTATATCCTTTCTGGTAAAGAGAATCTGGCCTATTTTGTTGATCGAAGAAAAATATCTGCCGTTATTAGTGGTAGGGGAAAAAGTTAGAAAAACTACAGGTAGCTTTCTAAGAACAGCAAACTTATAGCTAAAAGCGAGTATGATGAAATCTTAGCAAATCACTAGTAAAGAGGAAAAGAGAAACCAAAAGGTGTTGCCTACTTCTTCAACAAACCTCAAAACGAATGAATTAATCTTCTGGGTGATGTTAAACGAAAATATAATTTCTTAAGTTAAACCTGCAAATATTTCAACAGAATCCTCGATTCTACTCCATATATTGCCAATAAAGATCAGGTTTCTTTAATGTTTTGTCTGTACCGATGAAAACGGAAAAGTAAAAATAAGTGAACATTTCGAGGATTTTTTTTTATCTATAAAGGGATGATAGAATTTCAATAAATGGATGTTGTGGTCAAGGATATGATTATGCAGCTGTCACGGCAGGAGTGAGAGAGTAGGCTTTCAACAAAAAATCTTGATATTAATGTAAACTATGAGAACGAATTTGTCTTGTGTCAGTGCAAGTGAGGTGCAACATGTTATATTTATTGGCTTTCTGAAAAAAGTATTCTCTTTTTTCGTCGTCTAATTGTTGTTGAGAAGTGGTAAAATAATTTGTCATTAAGATAATGTGTTAGAAGATGGAGTGTAATTAATAGTACTTCCTGTTAGTAACAAGAAGAAGAGTGACAAGTTTTTTGCTAGATTTATCAATTGGTAGAAGGAAATTTCTCAAGGGAAACTAAATCTGATGCAGGATCGCTGCTGATTACAATCCAATAGTTCCCGTTTAATGTGTTATCAATATTTTGCTATCCAGTTGTATCATCAGGGAAGAGAGTCTCAAAATATTTACAGGATCTGAATTTGGGATTTTTAAATCCCAAATTGGGATCATAACGAATGATTAAATTATCTGAAATACAATACATTGAACTTATAAATGGGAAGTTCAATTGTACGGATAAGAAAAACAGAATAATACCTGAAGATTCAACAAAAGATAGGTGAGTGGCATTACCAGAATAAATGAATAGGGAAGGGGATGGTACAGAGAGTGAACAGAATTAAAACAAAGTTTTTGGACTCCCAATATAGAATTTTCATTATGTGATATCACAAAGGGCCTATGTATGTCCTCTTGTGTGACTGTCATTGCAAGCTAACCAGAGGTCAATAATAATAAACTTAATATTTCTTCCTAAGATTAGGAACAATAAATAATTCTTGTTTATTGATTACTGTCCTAATTTTTAAGATGAATTCGTTTTCAATAAATTATGTATATTTACCTCAGAAACTTTAAAGATCTATTTTAACATTTCCGAGAAGTGAGTACAGGTGAAATATATTAGCTGTACCGTTTAGCGTTAAATTGCTATTTGCAATAATCTAGAAATTCATTAATTTTTTTATCATGCAGGACCACATAAAGATAAAACTAAATACAACTTTCTAAATTTATAGAACAACCAATAAAGCTTACAAAGCACGATGGCATACTATCTTCTGCCCTAAAGTTAGTTCTTTACTAAATATTGCTCAAAATCTGTATGGCTCATTTCCATACCAAGGTTTACATATCTATCAAATTTCATTAGACCCGTTAAACATTGGTACATGCAGAGCGACTTCTATAATGATTATAATATATTTAGTAAAGTAAAAATGGTTCTCACGACGCACTAGACTTAGCAGAAAAAGTGATATAAGAAGCATCAGTGAATTTGTCGAAAAATAAATTCTACTTGGAAAATCTAAAATAAAAGGTGAAGATTGACCCCTTCAACTGTTTACTTCTGGCTATATGCTCAACTTCATATTATTATATAAATCCATCTTAACCAATAAATAGTTGCTGTTCATCTTACTTGAAGATGTTCTAATGGTCGGACGACTGATTACAGTAACTACACTTATTTGCCGGTTTCCTGGATTGAAAGTAAAATTCGTAGAGATTGCTTAAAAAAAAGGTTCAAATGCATATTTCTGAATGACAACGATTAAAACAAAATAGTGGACTAAATTTGGAACAAAAAAAAAACTAAGTTTTTATTTGTTCCGTACTGGTACGCGAAAATAATGAATTTCCAGAGATGTCTGTGAGGAAAGAAGTTAGGGTTCAGAAGGTTTAGCCCATTTTTATCGTCTTATGAATAATGAGGGTACGATTACTCAACACTAAGTGAATTGTTACTTCTTATTCCCTAACAATACTCAATGGACATATAAAATACCCTTGGTGAGAAAATCAACGTTCGCACAATTGCATAATTTCAATGTACAAATAATAAAATTATTGTTATACTAGGAAGCCATAAAATTCCCAGTATGATAATAACGCACTAATTTCAAATGGTAATGAAGAACTTCACGTAAATATTGACAAAATCTAGTGGAATATTAGACATGTTGAAGTTAATGACAAGGAAAGATTGACTCTTTTAAAGACTTTGAACCAAAATTTCAAGATAACAGTGCCATTTTCAAGCTGGGAGCTCTTAGAAAGCGGTTTAAATGCAACAACATTGCACAAGTGGTCTGTAAAAACTAGCAATGCCTTGGAAAAACCACGCCATGTATTGATTGGATTTCAAACTGATAAAAAGAATGATTTAAAGAAAAACATGCCTATATTTGACGATATTAAATTTAGAAATGTCAGAGTTCATTTAAACAGCATAACACTTCCCTACAATGACTTTAAAGTCGACATGGATGCTAATCAGTATGCCATACTCTATGGCCTTTATTGTAAATTCAAATCAGCCTATTATGGAGACCAACACGAACACATGATGAGACCTTTCTCAACATGTCAGACTTTAAGAGTCTCGGACCGATAATTGTCATCGATGCATCAAAACAGAATGAAATTTTGAAAAATAGCCCTGTAGATATTCGAATTGAAATTGAAACTGGTGAGAATGTGCCAGCAAACACTGTTGCCTACTGCCTCTTACTTCACGACAAAATTATCGACTACTACCCACTGACGGGAACAGTGAATAAATGGGAAGGCTTAGTCTAACTTACCTTCAGTCGACACCAGACATTTGACAGAGCAGCAGCAGCCATGTATTTGATATTAGACTTTTAAGGCTTCCAGAGTGGAAACAATGTGAAAAAGTATATTGTGAAAGAGTTGACTGCAGCCGACTTTATTTCTGGTTCAACGACTCATTATGTTTTCAAGACACCCCATATTCCACTAATGCATTGTAATAAATGGGTCGTAAAGTACCATCATGGATTAAATCCAGTTCAGGACATGTTAAATATGATGAAATGGAGCGTATCCTGCACACTTTAGCCGACAAGTAATCAGCCATCTTTGTGAAAGGATTTGAAAAAAAGGAGTTTTTCCAATCTATTCTACCAAGCTCAATTATACTAAACCTACAAGATTTTGGCTGTCGGAGTGTGAAAAAGTTACAATCAGTTCATCCCGAGTGTTAGCATCACAAATTATTTGCTCCCAACATGGTTTGCAGTCTTACAAGCTGAATAACTGGTGTCATGACAATTTCAATCTCATCGACTTGGAAGACTCCATCGAGCCAAGAATCAAGAGTTTCAACCCATTTTGGATATTTAAGCCTAGTGTAAGAGAGTTGGCTAAATCTGGATTTGTCAGCCTCTCTCATTTAAATGACTCTGTAAAATGTATATATTGTAATGTAATTCTTTATGATTGGAAAGCAAATGAATGTGTTGAAGATGAACATAAAAACTGGTCCCCTGAATGTAAAAAATTTGAATATGTTACTTAGTTTTAAATAAAATTATTTTTTAAATATTTTTCCAGTGTATTTATTAACCTAATCATGGGGTAAGGGAAGGATAAAGTCAAGAACAAAAATTATAGATTATCAACATTTTATTGATCACATTGTCTCTCTTTGTATATTTTATATCGATGATTCTTCTCAAGGATGGGTGAGATGGCTTTTGATGCGGTCATGATGCGTCTCTTGAACCGATCCATGTCTCTGGTGTATTCTTCCCATTGTCCTTTTCTCGCCAACCGGGCACGCGTGTGACAACACTGTTGGTCTCCAACCGTCGCTTCACAAGGGCGGTTGGTGTCCCTTTCTCAACTCTCCTGATGACGGTTCAACCGAAAATTAGAGACAGTCAGTGTGTTTGTTCCTTGGTTCTGTGTTTGTGATTCATCGTGAAACGTATATATATATATATATATATATATATCTTCTGGGCGGTAGATCTGCTCCTGGGCTTAAAATCAATCGTTGATTGTTCCTTTATTTATTTTATTTTATTTATCTATTTATATTTTATATAAATTGCTATTAGCTTTTAATTTTATTTTAGTTAAATGTTTTCATTCATTTAATTTTTATTTGGCTTTTATCTCTTTATCTTACTTGACTCCCTTTCTTTTGAAAGTTGGCTACACTGTTTGAGTGCTTCAGTTTGAACGCCAAGCCAGTCGTTATCAGCCTTTGGAGCTATTCACATCTATTCCTGACGACGACGACATCGAAATATAGTAGTGAGTTCAGTGATTTCTTTTCTGTGTGTTCTTTTGAAAAAACAAGACTAAGATCTTTCAACCGTAACAAGCGGTCTTCGTCAGAGTCAAAAACCCAACTGACGTTTTCGACTCTGACGAAGACCGCTTGTTACGGTTGAATGATTTTAGTCTTGTTTTCCATTTCATATTGTGGTTTGATCATATATATAACGAAAAAAAATTAATTTAAAATTTCCGAAATATAAACACTAGTGATAAATTAAAGGCATAGAGCCAGAGTAGCCCAGAGGCTTGCGTGCTCGCTGATGACAGTAGTGCAAATATATTATAAATAAATGTAACAAAGATATAATAAACTACTACATTACAAGTTAAAAATGAATAATTTTAGTAACAAACTTGAACACAACTGTCAGATAAAATAAGAACGTTCTAATTAATGTTATTTTATGTTAGGTAAATAAATTGAATATTTCAATTTACAAGTTTTGTTTGTTTTAAACATATTTCATTGTGTATATAACTTGAATTAATTTTTATTTATTTATATGATAAAATAAATGATATTTTTTTACTTTAATTGATTTTTATTATGTTAAATATACTTACTGTGTATATATATATTGAATCATGTTAAGAATAGTAAATCAAAAGCTTGGGCCATATAAGAATCTGTTTCCGTACCTTAATAACAAGAAACAGCAATTAAAATTATCCCTGTCAATCATGTTCAGTGAATTAATTTCAATACCTATTGTTATAATTTCTGAGTGACACAAAGAGTCACGAGTAGTCTAGTTTATATATATTACATTTGCACTACTGCCGTCTACGAGCACCCAGGCCTCTGGCTACCCTGGCTTACTGCCTTTGCTTTATTACCATTGTTATTATTCAAATTTTAAATTCCAAATTTTGTTGTTACATTTATTTATAATATATTTGCACTGTGTTATCTGCAAGCACGAATGACGAAGCCACTGGCTACCCTGGCTCCAATATTTGGAATTAAACGATAATTTTCTTTTATTTATCATGATTCAGGTAATAAATAATATATATTATAATTTAAGGTCCCTATCCCCACGGAAAATGGGTGAACAAACAAACTAACACACAAACTTTATATATAGAGATTTTGGCAAAATATGGTCAATTATTCAACGAAAAAATAAAATTGTTTATATTTACCATTTTATTACAATAATTCATATGCTTCTATCGTTTGGCATAATCGTTTAAAAATTTTATGACGATAGGCATCTTTAGAAGTATATTATTATACACTCTTTCAGTATACACCAATGGTGTATTATTTATTCATAACTAATATGTACCTGCCTGTAATTTTCAGATTATATTGTTGTTTGTGAAGGTTAATTAGTTGCCTTGCAGGTTACCGCAGTTTGTCATTTTAGTACAAATTGTTTACTTTGTATTATTAATGGCTTCATAATGTGAAAACGTTTTAAACTGATTTTAAAGCTAGCTTAACCATTGGTTTCTTTTTATGTAATTCAACGGCTTTCCAATTCAACTCTTAGATATATTAAATCCTTGGGACAGTGGCTAGGTAATAAATAATTCTAAATTCTTCAATCAAAGATCTTCTTTTTTAATTTTATTGGTGATAATTTATGTAAACCATATACTAAACTTGATGGATAACTAATTAAAATATTATAAGGCTTAGTTAAAGTTTAGAATGATAGAGTAATTTTGATGTGATACTAGAAAATTATGAGAGAGATATATGAATTATTTTTCCATGGATTTTGATTAAATAAAGATGTTCCACACGATCATTTACGAAATCTCCGTTACTGTCGACAAATATGTTAGAATTGCGTTTGGAAGTTAATTGAAGTTGCTTCTAATTGTTCGTTGTTTATTTTGTAAAAAATGTGTGGATTGATTTCAAGGAGTTTTATTGCCCAGGTTGTGCTTGAGCTTATTGCTATCTTTATTCTGATGAAGTGGTTTTGCAATGAAGAATGCGTGTGTACATTTAGCCAATAGCTAATATCGGTTCTTAGTTACAGTTTTTCTTTAATATTTAATTCTATGTGTAAGTTGCACTGAAAATGATATACTATTAAATGCACTTCAAAGTTTAATAATCTCGTATCAAGTAGAGTGCGTGGTTCTTCTACTGTTGGTTAAAGTTTCACTTAACATTAAAGAGGAAAAAAGAAATTTTAGTGGTGAAGGAACAAAAATAAAAATACCCAACTGGGACTGGCACTAAAATTGATATATGAAATGCTTTTACATGAACCTCCTTCGAGCAGCAACTAAACTATCACTTTTAGATTTAAAGTGTATACAACTCCACTCGACCATGATTGCTAAATCTTAAACCCATGTGGATAACTTAGTTTCCAGTTTCCCCGCACTGTTAAGTCTATAACATACATTTTAAAATGCCCTTACCACTGGAATACTATAGATTGTTTGGTTAAGATGTCTTTATATTTGTATTTGGTTGCTTCTAAAGAGTTGCAGTCATTATTCTAATACAAATACATGTAGCTATTGTATTTAAATTGTTATCATTCATATTATTATATTCTGAGCACTGATCTTTTCAGGTATTATTGTTGTTACAATTATATACATACATACATGTATGCAAGTTCATTATTTCCGTACAATGATGGAAGAAACATACCAAGATCGCCAAGAAAGCGAAAAGTCATCCTTGAAAGTATGGGAGTTTATATTTCAATTTTATTTTCATAGCTTATGTATTTTAAGGAATTATTGCATTTTCAGTATATTTAGCTTTGCAAACTGGATTTTCTTTCCAAAAGGCTACCTGCTATAAAGGAACATTGCCGCGACTTGTATATTAATAGAATCGGTTTTAGGTGAAATTGTTATAAATGTAATCATTTGATTCATTTCAAACCATCGTCATTGCCAAAGAGATATTTTTCAAAAGGCTGCTGAAGACTTTCATGGTCCTCTACTGTGTCTTCTCTGTCCTAGTGTAGCATCTACTCTGTCCTTTTACCACAGCTTTTCCCTAGCTGATGAGGCAAACTGAAGCCCCATAGTTAAAGCTGAAACACAAAACTCAAAGATATGGTTGTCAAATTGTATTTCTAGGCGTAACATAGCAGTCAACAAAATTATTTTAGTCTTTACTTTGAAGGGTTGCTTTTTTGGCAGTCTTATTTTTTGAGCTTATGCTTAAAATTCGAATTAAATAACAGCATGTTTGAGTCGTCTCTACTTTGACTTCACGACGATGACAGGAAGTCAACTATTAACTTTGGCACCTAGTGATGTGGAGAACCTTGGAAACCTTCAGCAGCCCTTTGGGGATATGTACTTTGGCAAATACTGAAGGTCTGCAAATCCAGTAAATATTTACATTTGTATTCAGTTTACCAACAATGCGAAGATTATGAATTTTCAATAATTATAAAAACACCACAAATATGTAATGTAAGGACTGTTTTTAACCTCGTGGTTGTTTAACCATTACTTAATTAGCAACGAATTGTTATTTAAAGCAATGTTTACCCATTATATATTAAATCAGGTAATGCGGTTATTAGTTAGTGTCGTAGACTACTCTTTAAAGTGGAGTTAAACAGAGTACAAACGATTACAAGAAAAGAACAACGAACAACTAACTCACTTCAATATTTCGACTTAAGGATGATATTAACATCATGGCTCCTTTTCTACATTCATCCACACTAAACGCACTAATTCCCAGCAGATCTTACACCTCAAGAGCTGCTAACCAACTCATATGAAGAGGGCTATTCCGAGATATGAGAATATTTATAGAATTTGTCAATCCTTATTTATAGAATTTGTAACAATCTTGCAGACAGAAATCATATTAACGTTCTAAAAGAAAAACTTATACCACGGGGTTATCCCCCCACCCTAATTGATAGACGTGTTGTGCCAGCAAAACGTACTTCACGAACCAGTTTCCAAGAGGTATCTTAGTAATACTACCTCAATTGCTGAAACGCAACAATCCTGATATAATAAATTAATTTATGTGATAGTACTTAACAAACATTTGAATATTAATCCGGTCTTTGCAGTTTCTATAGTGAAAAGTATATACCAAATTAAATTGTGTCCATGGTTACTTCTTATAAAAAACCATACAGAACATGTACATTTAAGATAGAGTGTTGTAATCAATTCTCTAATTCTATAGCATTAATTACAGTGTCAGTTTTTGTAAACTCTTAATTTTCCTCTTGTGTTTTTATTTGAAATATACATAGTTCACACTTTTTAGGCGATATACGGTGAGCAAATAAAAGAAGTTATTGGCTCGGGTTCCAGTTGGGAGCCTTTAAAATGCATTTTGTCGCTGACTTCAGAAGGCAATTATCCGAACAAAAATGATAATAATCCTTTAGTAGAATTGTATATAGCTTGCCCTCTACAATATCCTGATGTGTAGGTATTTTGTTTAGATTTACTTTCTCAAACATTAAAAAAAATGTTAGTGTGTATTTTTTTAAATTTATTTAGGAACTACATATCCCAACCAAAGATAAATTTGGCATTTCAGATTGTATGTGTAATATTAACAACTTTTTCTCTTTCCTTGAAATCTTATATCAACTTAAGAACATAAAAATAATTTAATATTTATTGAAAATAAATCATTGAATTGGGTGAATATATTCATTTGTTTTTGTATTTGAAGTAAAACTCAATTATTGCCGTATTAGTAAAATGTAACGTATAAAATTACAGTCTTATTTTTCATTTCGAATGAAGTAACTTTTATCCTAGAATTATGGCTATAGTTTCTTAAGTTTCAGTCAGACATTTGAAATTAAATAATCTTATTGTCAAGTATTTTGACAGAAGAAATCTATGCAATGAACTATATGATGTGACTTACAGACAATTTGAAATTGCAAAAAAGAAACAAAATGGATTCCATTAATAAAAGTTAATGTAAATATGTTCTATACTTAATTATGCTGATTTATTACAATTACATCAATTTAATACTATGTAATTAATATTCGATACTAAGTTATTCAAAAAAAAAGTATTAGTTATGAAACTAACCTAGACTTAATAAGGTTTTTCACATTATGTATTAAACTGTTTTTAGTGTTCCTGAAATTTCTTTCACTAAATTGAAGGGTATATCGAATGAGAAAACTGTGACATTACTAAAGGAGCTTACTGATTTAGCGAATAAATTAATTGGTGAAGTTATGATTTTTGAATTAGCACAACATACAGAGGTAAATGATTTTTACTTATTCTTATGTTTGTTAGGAGACTCTAACTTTAATCATGGTTTGTAATATTATATATTCTTAGTTGATGAAATCAACGTTATTGTGTATTTGATTCAGACCCAACCAAATTTGGTTAACAAATATGAAAATTTTGTATATTATATTTAGATGGATTAGAGAAAAACTAACAATTTATTTTCCGGTTCAACGGTGCCCGGGTGCGACTTTTACAAATACTTGGGACTCTCCTTAGAACGACAACTATCTAGGTTTCCCCATGTATTAAGTTGTGCCACAAAAAGAACCCGAATCCCCAAAAGATTAACGGCTACAAATTAGGGGGGGGGGGGGGGGGGGACTCAGGATGTTCTATTGCCACCTATAAAACTTATATCCGTCTAGTGCTTAGATATAGCACTAAAGTTACTATAACTGCAAATACTGTTACCACAAACATTTTAAAAGTCGTCCAAAACAACGCACTCAAAGCAATTTGCGGCGCTCCCAAGTCTACCCCAATAGCAGCAATAGAAGCCCAGACCAAAATAAAACCTATACAAGAATATCGTGAAAAATTTGCCCTTAAGTTGTGTGAAAGACAAAGGAGAGTATACAAACAGCAATTGGAAACATATAATCCAACGAATCTTCGACTAAAAACATAGGTAATACAAATAGATAGCATAAGTACAAAGAGCTACTTAACAAATACATAACACATCTGCTGAACCAGCTCCACTCCCCAGTTCAGGAAATACTGAATGAGCTAATAAAAATATAAATGTAGATATTGTAACTCGTTGGCCTAACAATTGTATTGCATTCTGTGTGAGACTTTTATTGTATATGACTATAAAGAAATACAACAATCAACAAACTGTATATACATTTATTTTCTTACTGTTCAGATAAGTCAGATTTGGGTGTTTTATTATGTTATTATGATTTGCATTGTACTGGTAAGTTACCAGATAAAGTGGCTAATTTACTGGTTAAGATCATAGTATTTTGAGCCAGTAATAAAATACATTGCCTAGTTACAACTTCAATAAACTTAATGACGCATAAAATAATCAGGATTATTAGTTAACGATTCCGTTTATGGTCTTGATAGTCTCGGCCCGATTGAATAATATAACAAGGTTAATTCTCTTGTGTGTATTCTACGATTTTTTACTTATATCTACGGACACTTAAGAAAATTTATGGGCATATATAGAAAAGTCTAAGAAAATGCTATAATGTTACCCGAGATTGTATAAGAGGAAATTTAATTAACTGAAAAGAGGCACATAACCTCCTGTCATCAAGGAAGGGAGGGGAAAAGTGTTCAAATTTAAAGGAACATAAGAGCAATGAGTAAAATACCATTCAGAAGTGCAGTTTTGTTCATATAAAAAGTGAGCTACGAGAATTTTAAAACTAATTTAAAATGGATGAAAGATTAGAATTTTTAAATTTTATACAAACAATTGAAAAAATGTTGGGTGATTTGGGATATGTTTATTAAAACAGTATGCAGAATTTTGACGCAGTGATTTGATATTCTTGTTAACTTCCAGACTGAGAATTCGTTATTATAATGTTGAGTGTATGTGTCTATTTTTGAGTCTATGTTTCTGCCCTGGTCAAAGTTGGGGGGGTTACGAGGTGTTAGAGAAAGTATGGATTAAAATTGTTGAAACTGTTAAATTTTACTGATTTATACAAATACTTTAACATGTTCTCTTATCCTATAGTCAAATAACCTCATTGTTATTCCGGTGTAATAAATCAGGTCAGTTAGCAAATGAAGCTGGTTTTGTTACTTTTCTTTTCCAGGCAGGAATAACTTTGAATATCTCCTATTAAATTTCATTATCATTTCTGCTACCTTTTTACTTTACTATAAGTAAAGTATAGTGATCGTGAAAAAATTCGATCTCGAGATTTTGACGGAATTACATGTTTTGAGGTCCCAGAAGTCGTTTTATGACGTTTTTACGATGATGTCTGTGTGTGTGTGGGTGGGTGGGTGGGTGCGTGTGTTAGCATTGCTTGTTACCACGCTACGGTCCAGAATCTTTGATGGATTAAGTTGATATTTTACACAAAAATGGGCCTCATAAAGACGAAGATCCCTATTGTTTGGGAAGAATTATGCATGATGGGAAAGTCACTTTTTTTGCCAAAAACAGTTTTTTTTAAAACATTTATTTCTCCTAAACTGATAACCCTAGAGTTTTGAAATTTTCACATTATCTTTGAAGTTACAAATGCAACAAACGAAAAATATATTCAGAATTTTAATACAACAGAAAATAATTTTTTTTTAATAAAATGTACAAATTTTGACTTATAATTCAATCTCAAACCTTGTGAGAGCGATACAAGCCATACTGTTTGACGGACAAGAATGAAACTATGCCTATAAATAGAACATTATGTGTAGAATGAGTTGAGATATTTTTTTTCAAAATTACATTCGCTAATGGGGCGTTACAGTACGATTTCTGTTTTCAGAAAATGTTTTTTTGATGCTAAACGGCTCATTAAAAAATAATGAAAATTTGACCAAAAATGGAACAAAAAATTAGCAATTCATAAAAAAATATCATGAAGTTTCAATTACGGGAAAGAGCAATAACGATATAAAAACTCTTTGTTTACCCTAGACTAAGAGATCACCTGCTATACTTGTCGAATTTTTTGTATTTTTTTACATTGTTTACATTGACTTAGAAATTTTTTGAGCGAATCCACTGAGATAAAATTGATTTTATAAAGGAACAGTTTAAATTGTTTATTGAATTATATGAGATGTAAGAGGAATAATATTGTGCAGGAAAATGATAACACTCACTCAGAAAAAAATCGTATATATGTTATTTGACAAAGGGGAAGGAAAATGATCTTATTAAATACTAAGAAGCTTATTATTATTATTATTTTAAAGATTAAAATTCCCAGTATGATAATTCTATAAAAGACCAAAAATGTAAATGATAATTCATAATCTGAATCTTTCGTTTAGAGATTAATAAATGTAATTATCGTACATCTTTAATTAACAAATCACCTTAAAACAACATTTTCTTCGCAGTTAAAGATGTTTTTCAGAGAAAAAAAGGGTATTTTCCTGTTTTAAATTTAAAAATTTTACTTTAATATTCAAAGTAGAAGGATGTCAAGTAAACGATGTAAGAAATCTACTGGCTGTTTGAACGAAAGCCATTCTCTTGTAGGAGAATAAATCGTTTCAGGAAATGTTCACTTTGGTTTTTCAATAATGTTATTACTGCTGTAGTTATACTAATGCAATTATTTGCAAATAATAAATTATTTGTGATGTACAAAAATAAGCTTATAAAATGATATGTCCTTCAATCACTATCTGTACTACCTCAGGAATGATAGCCTAATAATTATATCCCATTTAGATGTTTACGTTATGCTTAAATGAGACGTTATGTTTTATATACTCAAGAAATTTGACATTAAGTTACTCATAGTAAAGTAGAGTGTAGGCCACTCCAGATTTTTTTTTTTTTGTACCTACGTATTAGAGTGAGTATGAATGTTTATTTTGCATGTTTGTATAAGTGAGTGTGTATAATGTTTCAGCACTCAACTCATCATATCTATTTTCAAGACATAAATATTTCTTGAATAGTAATAATAATCTATATTGTTCGTAACTTAAATTGAAACCTTTTCTTAATTTGAACTTCCATGCCTACTGATTTAAAAAGATTTATTTTATATTTAGCAGTAAATTAATATGATAATACAAATTATAAGCATTACAAATAAGAAAGAAACATTATTTAACATTTTAGTACCACTATCATAAGAGAAGAAATACTAGAAAGATTTCTTGTAAAATCCGATTATGAATACATTATTGTAAATTTTATTTACACTTATTTAGTTTATTACATTTCCCACAATTTAAAAATCAAGTAGTATCATTCTTTATGAATTTCAGAATAATCTTAATTTTTTGTCACTTTCTATTTAGATGCGTACATACGTATATTGTATTCCATTGTTTCCTGAGAATAATTTGCAGAAAATTATAATGTCTATTGAAATAATTACTTATAACATGTTTATAATATTCTATATATTTATCAGTAGTGCACATTTCATTTTATAACCACTCAAAAAGAGGTTATTAGTATATGACTTGTAAAAAAGGTCATCAATGGGCCATTTACACAAAGGAAGAATGAAAATAGCTCGACACAAAACATCTTTTATGTGGAGACTCGGTGATTCTTTGCCTCATTCTAATCATGAGTAAATACCACAAAATAGAAGATTATATAGCTCGTGAGTTAAAACATGGAAGGTTTTATAAACTAAAATTCACAATCTTATGTGATTATACCAGCAATTTTAAAACCAATGTAGGTTACAAGAATAGAATTTAAAAATAAGTTTTATTACTGTTCTTCAGTTTTTAACCTTATAATCATTGACTTCGGAAACTTATGAATGTAATAAAATCTATTTGATGGATATTATAAAAACCAATAAATTGTATGAAGGATAAAAAGACGACTATATAATTGATGATATATAACAAGATTTTACTATAAACATATGAAATAAAATCAACGTCTAACCCACAGTAAGAAATCAGGAATAAGACTAAGATCTTTCAACCGTAACAAGCGGTCTACTTAAGAGTCAAATCTTAACTGATTTCTTCTCTGAACAAATCAGTTGAAATATGACCATGTCGAAGACCGCTTGATGCGGTTGAAAGATAGTGTTACCAAATATCAGGTAACGATTCTGGCTAAAATAATACAAAAAATGAGCTAAAAAGAGCTCTTATTTTCCAAACTGAGCTAAGAAAAAGGGTCAAATGGCAATATAACGAATATAACATTCTAAACAGTATTTTAATAATGTTTTTTTGAACAAGATTAAAATTTTGTTTATCAAATGTAGTTACTAAATTCAATACTTCATGAGAATTCATGAGTCGCCGAATCCCGGATCTGTTCCGCGACAGGTACCATCCAAGGTACCACAGGTACATCCACAGGTACATCCACAGGTACATCCATAGGTACATACCTGTGGATGTACCTGTGCATGCTACCTTGGATGGTACCTGTCGCGGAACTGATCCGGGATTCGGCGACTCCTGGATCGTTGGTGGTATTCAGAACATCCCCCGTGGGAAATGTTTTCTCATTTTTCGTCGAGAGAAAGTGCATTGCGCGTGAGCACTCTTTTAGTGCGTCTTCTTCTAAGTTTTTTATTTTTTGGAGCAATAGTGAGAAGTTCTTAACCTTCACTCATCGAATTTTTCAGCGTTTTTTGCGTTGTTTCGATTTTACTCCCCCCCCCTCTCCTTTTTTTTCATACACCTGGCCCCTACCCATTTTTATTTTCTTACCCCCCCTGACAGTTTCCCATCATCTCCGGTCCTCTGGGCCAATCCCCTAATCCAGAAAATTTCTGGATTGTACTTTGCCCCCACTTTTAAACGCGTTTTTCTCGGCTCCTGTTGGAGCTACAGGCACAGGGAAAACGAAATTTTAACCAGGAGAACAAGGAGCATCCGGCGAGATGAGTGGGAAGTCTCCAAAAGCCGATCAGAAATCAACCTCCTCCAGGAATGATGAGCAGATGATCAAATCTCCTAGGGCAAGTTTAACTGAGGATAAGACGCGCGGGTATAAAAGACCAAAATCGTAAAAGATAATTCAGAATTGAAATCTTTCGTTTGAAGATTAATAAATGTAATTATAAATTATCTTAAAACGACATTTTCTCTTCGATGTTTATGACGTTTGTCAGAGAAAATAAGAGTATTTTCCTGTTTTAAATTTAAAAATTTGGCTTAAATATTCAATGTAGAAGGAGGTTAAGTAAACGATGTAAGAAATCCACTAGCTACTTGAACAAAAGCCATGTTCTCTTGCAGGAGAATATTTCCTAGCAATAATTTTTTTACTTTGGCTTTTCAAAAATGTTATTACTACTGTAGTTATACTAATGAGATTATTTGCATCAGTGGTGTGATATACAAAAATAAGCTTATATTTTGATAAGTCGATCAATCATTACTATCTGACTACCTCAGGAATGAAAGACTAATAAACATCTCCCATTTAGATGTTTGCATTATGCTTAAATGAAACATTATATCTTATATACCCAAGGGGATTGATATTAAATTTACTTATAGGAAAGTTGAGTGTAGGCCACTCCAGATTTTTATGATTTGTTTCTTAGATTTAATTGAGAGCGAAAGCACTAATTTGAACTCGTTTTAGTAAAATATGACATTTCATGAAACAGTTTATCCCAACACGTACACTTATAACCTTTTTTCCGTGCTGTTTTTGAGGTGGGAGTGTGACTTGTCCTTTAATTAAAGTTTGCACGTATTTTAGTTATGAATAAACCGCATTATTAGGTTGAATCTGTATCGGAAATATTCCTAATATGAGTAAATCCCACATAATGTACAAATTTCTAGCTATAAAGTTTGTCCAATTTTACAGATACTATAATTTCTGTGCATAAATTTAAAATTGAATATGTATGTTTAATTATTATAATCATTCTGTTGGTGGTAGGTCTCTTTCAAAGAACATTATGTGAAAAGTTTTTTAATTGCCCTACTTTTACTTCCTTTCTCTGTTCTCAATCGTAATGCATTGTTATATTTAAATCTCTTTTGAAAATAAAAAAATCAATGAGAATGCTGTTTGATATCTTCATAATAGTTTAATTTACTTCACAAGAGACATTAGAAATTTCTCCTGAAAATATAGTTCTAAATAATTAAATTCACAACTACATTTTTCGTTGTGATTCTTTTTTTTTTTAGAAATTTTTGTACCAACATCAATCGTCTGCATATAATTCTTTTTATGAAGAAATGATCAGCAGAAATCGGAATCAAGAAGCTTTAGAACTGAAGAAGAAAGTTGATGCTGAAAACAAAAAGGTACTGGGAAATGTTTTTCATTATTTGATGGTTGAGTTTGAGCAAAAGTATTTTACGAATTTTTTTTTTTACTAGTTATTTAGGGAATAGTATGTATGATTTTAGGACAGTAAGCCCGTATCACTTTTTGCGGACCAGTAAATCTCTTGTGGCGAACAGCACTGTTTCGAACAATGAAAGTTTCACATGAAGCGTTATAGGGATAGATATATATTGAAGTAAATATGTAGGGAATCAAAATAAAATGTTTTACAGCGTCAGTCAAAGTTATTTAATAGCCACACCTCGTATGAGTTGAAAATTTGTATTGTACACAGTGTATTCTCTACTTTGTTAATTAACACCTTTGTACATTATTTTAAAATAAGTTACAAAAAATAATTTTCTTAATTTTATGTGAATGCAAGTTTCTTTTTAGAGGGAAGAAATTATTCTGGAAATAAATTGCAAGCAACAGGAAATGAAAAAGGCTCTTCGATGGCATAGGAACTCAATCAAGGATGGAAATGAACCAGTAGTAACGTCTGGCATTAAAACTGAGTGCGTAAAACGTTCTGGTATATTTTAACGAAATGTACATGAATTATGTCTTAAAAAGAACCGTGAATATATTCCATAAAACAGTAATTATGTCAGTTGATGTTATGAAGTTCAAGTTATGTTAGTGATACAATACAATTTGTTAGACTTGAAGAAATGTGTTTTATTTTGAAAGTAAATAATGTGACGTGAACTCTTTTATATATATATATATTGCAGAAAAATCCCAATTAAACTCGTGATGCAATCAATGAAGTCCAAAACTACAAGGAAAAAGAAAAAGAAAAGAAATAAATTCTCTGAAGTCTTTCACTTTCTGCCATCAGAGAGCAAACAAAGCAAGAGAAAAGAAGGCGACAGAAAAGTTAACCAGGTGAAAGGTAACAAAACAACTGGAAAACATTTGTTACAAAATAGTCTATATATATATATATATATATATATATATATATATATATATATAACAGATTCAATAATATATCGACCGTTTGATAGAATAGGTGTGTTCTCTAATCGGGGTTCGGTCAATTTTCCAGGATAAAAAATCAAACTCTCGTTGCCAACGTTTCGGTTTTATTTAAAACCATTTTATAGGCAGAAGTAAGAATTTTTTAACTAAGAAAATGAAATTTACATTATTTAAAGGAACAATAATGTTAACCGGACAAAACCTTCGACTAGACTAATAAAATAACATTGTTGTTCCTTTAAATAATGTAAATTTCATTTTCTTATTTAAAAAATTCTTACTTCCGCCTATGAAAATGGTTTTAAATAAAATAAAACGTTGGCAACGAGAGTTTGATTTTTTATCCTGGAAAATTGACCGAACCTCGATTAGAGAACACACCTATATATATATATACGAGTTCAAAATTCAAG
This sequence comes from Hermatobates lingyangjiaoensis, assembly GCA_026182355.1. Classification (NCBI taxonomy): domain Eukaryota; kingdom Metazoa; phylum Arthropoda; class Insecta; order Hemiptera; family Hermatobatidae; genus Hermatobates; species Hermatobates lingyangjiaoensis. The sequence continues at coordinate 5,905,264 of JAPFBL010001617.1, forward strand.
GAGAGTAATTCAAGAAGACTCATTCACAGGGGAAGGAGAGACGGAAGGAGGATTGAAGGATATATTAGAAGACTATATGGCGAATATATCCGTCAATCCTCCTTCCGTCTCTCCTTCCCCTGTGAATGAGTCTTCCCTCCTTGTGACTACCTTCTTCCCTGCTGTGCATTAACTTAAACGTATACTCATAGATCTGTTCCCAATCCTATCCTCTTTTCCTTCCACGTCGACTGTTTTCCCCAGTCAGCCCCGCCTCTCCTATAGACGTCCCCCTAACCTTGACAACCTCTTTTCTCACAGGGACTTGACGTCCAGGAGCGTCAACCACCCGTCTGTGGGCGCTAAGAGTTGCGAAAGACGGGGGTGCCTGACCTGTCCGCTTCTCAACCCCCTTTCACACTTCACTCCATCTTCCTACAACCAGTCCTTCCCTGTTGCTAATGATTGCTCTTGTACATCCAAAAATTGTGTTTCCAAATTGGATTGTACTCGTTGTGATGCGTTCTACGTAGGGCTGTCCTCGAACAAGCTCAGCCTCCGCATGAATGGTCATAGAGCATCCGTAAACAACAATTCCAATTTACCTGTCGCCATCCACGCCAACTCCCATGGTCTGCCTTTTAATGACTGCTTCAGTGTGCAGATTTTGCGTCAGATCCCCCCTGATAATAATACCGTAACCGTTAGAGCCTCTGAGGAGGCACACATCTGGTTGCTCTGGGCGCGGAGTGCACCTGGACTTAACCTTAAAAGATAATTTCTTATTTATTTATTTATTTTCCAATATTCTTTACTCTCTAGTATTTATTTCCTCTTTCCTCTTTCGTATATTTTGTTTGTACTTATTTTGTCTTCTTCACTTACTATTAGTTTGTTTTATCTTAATTTATTTTCCTAGATTCTTATTCTCAACTAGTTTCCTATATTTACCTTTTTATTTAGTCTCTACCTTTTATTTACTATTACAACTATAAAAAAAATTTGGATTTTTTTTTCTCTATCATTATTTTTGATTGATATAGTTTGTTTTTATTTTCTATTGCTTATAATTTTTTATCTAATATATATATTTACCCAACTAGTACTGCTTGTCTGAATTTCAGTTTATTTCTTCTCTTAATTCTATATTTTAAGACCGGGTACTGGGGGCAACACTGGCGGTTGCCAGGTTGGTTACTTGCTGTTGCGTCTACAACGTGCTTGGTCTCCCTTTCTCTTTTCTCCTGAAGAAGGATTACCCGAAAATTTGAGTCTGTAAGTGTGCTTCCTTACTCTGCGTGTTACTCTTCTTGAATTTTGAACTCGTATTGCGTCCAGTTTGTATCGTGTTTCATTTAATTAATTGATATATATATATATATATGTATATATATATATATATATATATACTAATAAAATAAAGGATACAGTGATTAACCTTCCTTCTGCTTAACTTTTCTGTTACCTTAAACAATTTTTATTATTTTTAGAAATTATATTATATTTTTTCTATTAGTTTATTAATTATTTATTTTCTTACTGTATATCTGTATATTTTGTATCGTTTAATTTTATTGTATATATATATATATATATATATATATTATTATGCTATATTGTAACATATGTTTTCCTTATAACTTTTCTGTTGCCTTCTTTTTTCTTGCTTATTTACTCTCTGATGACATAAAATGTAAGACCTAAGAGCATTTATTTCTTTTGTTTTTCTATATATATGATCAAACCAAAATAAGAAATGCGAAAACAAGACTAAGATCTTTCAACCGTAACAAGCGGTCTTCGTCAGAGTCAAAATCAACGTCTAAACCTCACTCAAACTGTGTGAGTCAGAATCTGACGAAAACTGGTTATTTTGGTTGATAGATCTTAGTCTTATTTCTTATTTTCATACTGCGGTTTAGACTTTAACATATATATTGATAAAAGTATCGATCGTGAAATAAAAACAAAATAAAATTTTATAAGGACTCGGTCAGTTATTCAGATTCAAATTGAACAATTACTGCCAGCGTTTCAGTTTTATATAAAATTTTAAATTTTATAAAATCTGAGTCCTTATAAAATTTTATATCTTTCATATTATACCTATACAGTTTTATGAGTATTTTTAAAAGACTAGAACTAAGAGGCTCGTTTTAATGGTTATCTTACGCCTCTGATTCATAGAAGTTTCAATTATCACTATGACATTATAAAAAAGGCGCATAATGATAATTGCTTTACTAGTTGTCTATATTAGGGATCTTCAACCTTTTTTTTATATTGTGACACATTTTTAATGCCCAAAGTTATTTGCGACCCGTTAGTGAGAACAATAATAAAATCAACCACCAATAAGACAGGAGGTATTAAAACAAATTTCATCAATAGTCTTAATGAGATTGCTGTGTCTAAATATTTTGCCATGAAAGATCGAATCTTCGTTCTATTTTAGCGATGGCAGGTCTGAACACCATTTCGATATCTTTCAGTTTTGATTTAATAAAAGTTAATATTGAAAAAGCTTTTTCGCACAAATAAGTGGAGGCAAAGGAGAGAAGAGCAATCATGGCTAGTTCTTTTTTGAGAAGTGCTTTTTTAAAGGTGAATTACATGAAAGTTCGGCAACTCTTCTTGTGCTTTCAATGAAAGATGGCTTACTTTTTCTACTTCAACTCCGAATTGATTTTGGATCTCCTATGAAATTGATCATGTAGAGAAATTAAAATAGTTCAAATGTGATATTCATTTTGGGAATATCAGTATTATGGAATTGGATTTGTTGGTTTGCCCTTACAAGGTCAACAAGAGAAATATTTGATCCCCTTCTAAAATGTGGGAACCATTGGTGGGTATCTGTCAGCCGATGTTAACAGTGTTTAAGTGCTATGTAATTCGTAAAAAGTGTCCAATTATAGTTCTTTTTAGCTGGAAAGTAAAGCTGGTTGGTCCATGACCTCTTGGACGGCTTACATAAACCTTGTTGCTGCATGAATTTGAATTCCTTTTGCAGCTTTCAATTTATATGGAGGAAGTTGCTTGAGATTAGCAAAGACAAGTAGAACTTTCGTATCAATAAAAAATTTGATGTTATGAACTCTTAGGTCTATGTATAAGTTCAAGGCCTTGGAATAAGGAACATAAAAAAAACTTGATAGGAAGTTTGTAAAATGGATCGCTGAGGTCCAAGGCTTGTCTTTGCGTTTTCCATAGCCTCGCATCCCTAGGGTTAGGTTTTAACAAATATTTTACTTTCTGTTAGTGCGTTATTATTGTTTTCTACCATCAGTTCGAAGTGACAGAAAAATTGATGTCAATAATAGATTTACTAACTTCGGCGATGGCAAGAGGCCAAGTGAAAAAAATTTCTTACCGTCTGTTAAAAATGTCGGTCCATTTGCTGTGAAAAGTTTTAATTTCCTCTTATCTTGTTTCAGCAATACTAGGCTGAACAACAGAAATTTTTGTACTGATGTGAAAGAAATTAATATGATTCGTTCACTGAAAAAGTGGTGGCTTAGCTCTACCCATAGTCCTTTTAAGGATTGATGTTTAAGTTTTCCGCCTTTCTTTAGTTGTCAAATATTAGTTACTCTATGTGAATCTAATAGCAAAGCTGTAATTTGCTGATTTGTGTAAAATTCTCTCTTGCCCTTGACCTGCTATGATTTTTTGGAGGTCTTCCCAGTAGTTTATCTAGCTGAAGTATAAATTCCATCTCCTGTCATTTAAGATCTTGCAGTTCTGTCGTTTATTTAAGACAAATAAGCCTTATAAATACGTTCATAATTATAGTGTAATTTCTATATGACTGAATTACCTTTTATGTATAAATGCATTCAAAATTATAATATAACTTCAATTTACTATTGTCTAAATATTTGTGTTATTTTGTAGTAACAGTGGCAATAATGGGAGTCCCAAAATTGTAGAAGTTCCTTGCCCAAAATCTACTTCTGAAGAGGTTTGTCATTTTTTCATTTAGTTAATAACGCTAATATTTAGCGTTTAAATTAACATTTAGTTAATATGACTCACAAGATTATTCTTGTAAAAATGACAAATTTATATTCATGTTGTTGAAAAAGGTATTTACAATGCTCTAGTTATTAGCGTTACTATTAGAGTAATATTAGATGGAGTTATTAGATAAAATACATTATCGAATTGATTTGTAGGCTTCTCATTGTTAGAAGTATTTTAAATGAAAGGTATGATGTAAACCTTTTGTGTATCTTCTTCAGTAATGATTATTGAATATTTTTTTTATTTTATTTATTCCAGATAGATGACTGCAGAGTTAATTTTGATGACTATGCCCCTTTAACAATGGTATCCAGTGGACAGTCTAGATTCGAAAATGAATTTGAACATATTAAGTGGCTTGGCCGTGGTGCTTTTGGTGATGTAATTCAAGTGAGTGTAAATGTGATTTGGAGAAGTAAAAATATTAAGACATGCTATAAACTCAAAGACACTATCAATATGTACATATATTTATAATTCATTTTGATAAGGCAGTTTGATACCTCTTTTGGTTCATTATCTCTTCTGGTCTTTCCGGTTAACTAACTGTTGCTTGAAATATCGACCGTAGTTAGTGTTTGTTCTAATCTGTGTTATTTTTAATTTTAATCTGGTTGGTCAGAGCTTGCATATTTTGAATTATATATATGTTTTATTAAAAAGTATGCCGATGTTCATTTTTGTCCTTTTTCTGTTTGATTTCTCCAGTTTTCTAATCTTAGTTTTCAAACCTTCTGGTAAAATGTACATTAATTCTCCAAATGATTTATTATGGTGATGTATTTCTCAGAAAAGTTAATTTGCAATTGCCAGAATTGATTAAAGGTTAATACAGATTAAGTAATACAGATTAAGTAAAGATTATCTACGAATGAAAAATTAAAAACTGATTTGGTTAAAAAAGAGATTCTGATATTGTATCGTAAACTGTGATCCATTTTTAAAAAAAAGTAATTTAATTGCACTTTCGTCACCTTATATATATGAATGTAGGTGTAGTGTAATTAGAACTTTATTAACTACAAGGAGAAGTAGATTAGAAATAATTGATTGAGATAATTTACGGCTACGGTTTATGAAAAGAGACAGTTTGAAGAAATCAGTGATAGAACATGTTCATCATCGCATTAGTATATTTTCGCAGGTTTTATGTAATTGGTTTCTAATTATGGTTAGAATAATGTTGATAAATCTTGTATGATTGATATTTTATTATTTGTTTGTGTATTTCGTTAATTGTAGTATACTGTTTCTTATTATTATATCGCCATCTTTATAATTTCATTGCTATAAAAGACTTGTTAATAAAAGAATTTTTCAGTTTCCCATTTTTTAAGCTAAATAATTACTTGTTTACATCGGAAAAGAAAAATAATTAAAAATATCCCATACTCTGTGGATGATTTTGTTTCAAAAGAAAATGCCTTAGAATATACAAATAGTATCACACGATATTTATTGTAGTTAAAAATATTCAATTTAATGGTTGTTTACCTGTAAAAGTCCTATTTGTTTACCAACAAAATTTAAAATAAAATGAGCCACAGGGATCAGATGTTTTTAATTGTTTTTTTTATTTCCAATGAAAACAAATAATCATGTATTTTAAAAATTAGTAATTGAAAAAAATTTTATTGGAAAAAACAACCGCAATTATAAATGCAAATGTTCTTAGGACGCAGTACTATAATCACCCTTAATAAATAAATATAAATACAAATATAAAATACTAATGGGAATTAGAATATAATTATTAAAATATAATAATTATTATAATTTATTATTTTATTTAATTTTAAGAAAATTTATATTGTGTTCGATAATGTATTTTTTGAAACCCCTTTAGCAAGTGAGAATGGTGAAAATTGATTTTGAAAAGTGTACGTACGATAAAAAAAAGTTTCATACCATTCCTAGACGTCTAAGAGTATTTTACTTTCCACAAATTGGTTGTCGAGTGAAATATTTGTCTGTTACAATTAGTTGATGCTTAACATTTTGTTACAGGTTCGAAATAAACTGGACGATGGTTATTATGCTGTAAAGAGAATTCAATTAAATCCTGTAAATAAACAACTAAATAGAAGAATAATAAGAGAAGTTAAGTTATTGTCCAAGTTGAATCATGAAAATGTTGTCAGGTATTATAATTCATGGTTAGAAAGCGTTACGAACATAGAGGACAGTGAAATCAGAACAGAAACTGTTCAAAATTTAAAAAAAAAGGTATATTTTAATAAATACGTTTTGTTGATTTTATGATAATCTTCTAGTCTAATCTAATAATTGCATTATTTAAACTTATCGTATATAGACTATCAAGAATAATTTTTATTTTTACTTTATTAATTCTTTGTGAAATTAGTTTTTGAGCATACCCTATGAATTGGTTCTTCACTCCAAGCTCTGAGTTATGAAAACTATTTCTTTTTAAAGTTAAGTCTATTACAGTTTACATTGTAGCCTATTGGTGCTTCAGTTCTAACCATTCTTCCTGTAAGCGAAACTACTAAAACTGAATGGAATGTTTCCAAAGAATTTACAAATGAAATAAATGTTGAAGATGATGATGATGACAGTTGGATATCATTTAGGTTACTATTTTAAATTTTCATCCATTATTAAATTGCACTTTGTCAATGATTCGAGAGGTTCTGATTCGATTAATGTCGATTTTCAGAGTTGATTCTGATGAAGTTGTGGCAGATCCTTCTTCTGTTGATAGTGTGGATTGTCCTGTAACACAACTTCCTTCGCTAATGTACATGTATATACAAATGGAGCTCTGTGAAAGTAATACACTTAGGTAATAACGTTTGTATTTAAAACAACAAAGAATCAGTAATCTTCTCTTTAAATGTCTATAATTGTCATTTATATAAGTAGTCAATGATCAAACCACTATATGAAATGGGAAAAAAAGACTAAGTTCTTTCAACCACAGCAAGCGGTCTTCGTCAGAGTCAAAAACCCAACTGAAATATAAGATGTAAAAACTTCATGGAGAGGAGTTCAAAGGAGTGGGAGGGAAGAGTGGTATTTTAAAAGCGTGTAAAGTGCAGGAAAGGGCAATAGTCCAGAGAGGGATGTTTGGGTAAACAAAGGAGTCTTGTAAGAAAAAGTATAAAACTATCCGCTAGCTGTCAACCCTCTTCGACGAAGCTATTGCCCTCGTCAAGATAGAATGAAGTTTGAAAAGCCTGTTACTAATGTTTATAATATTTGATCTATTAAATTTAATCAGAGAGGATTCGATAATATTTCTTAACAACATCGATATTTCATAGGTAATAAATTTAGCTCCTGTCCAATCAATATAATGATTTTCATTATTTATGTGCAAGAATAGGGCGCTGTTTTATTTTGATGTTTCTTCACGTTTTTAGAAACGTAGCCGTTGGCTCCGAGCCTATACGATGTCAATACTCGTGAAAGAGCCCTACTCTAAATTTAGGCAAAACCGAGGACTTCCAATGTAGGATTTTCATTGTGTAGTATCACAAAGGACCCGTCTTTGGCTATGTGTGTTCTTTCATGGGACGGCCACTGCATCCTGACCTAACCAAACTCATGAATTGTGTTCAGTGTTGGCCCAGACTGATAAGGTTACGGTAGTACACACTAGATTATTCTCAGAACTAAAGTTCTCTTTTCTTTAGTTTGTTGGAAAATAGACATTCAAGGTGTGCATTTGCACTTCTTGAATGTCCTGTTCACAAATCTCATACTTAATCCCGACATTTCTTAACGAATAGTCCTTTGTTGTACATAACCGAACCCGAATTTTCTTATAAATTTTCTTAAAATTAGGTAGTTGGTATCGTTGGTATCTTATTCATATTAAGTGCGTTATAATTAATATGCGTTGGTATCTTATTCATCATTTGGTTACGTTAGTGTTTCGAATATTGGAATGAAGTGCCAAAAAAAAAAAAAAAAAAAAAAAAAAAAAATAGTGGTTCTACAGGAATAGGGAATTGAAGTTAGGAATCTAGCCCTTATAAATAAAGGTAATGTTCCTCCGAAATACTGGTCAATGGATAGAGTAATAAAGGTACATTGGCCTTGTTGGACTTGTTTAACTTAAGATAGCATTAGTCTGTCTATTATAAAACTTGTTTACTTACCTTATTTAAATTAAATTATTATGTTCTGTTAGATTTTAGATTCTATTATATTTTTAATACTGTTATATCCAACCCGGTAGAGAAATACAGGCTTGTTTTTGTATTATGTTATTTTCAGTTTCATGTTACATTTAATTGACAGCTTGCTTAGTATTGAGGCATTATGTTGCTCAGTGTTTGACGGAGCTGTGTTGCCCCCTTGTGCTGGCTTTCCATTAAGTCTATATTTATTTGATTAGGTCTGTGCAACGGTCAACAGTGCTATTTCCCTAAGCGAGACCGTTGATTCTCTACCTGAGTCAGGGAATCTCACATGAGCATTCTGAGGATTACAGTTTAAAAGTTCGGCTTCGTATTTATTTTCGGCATACATAAATATGAAGTTCGGCATACATATTTTCTCAGGAAGACTCTTAGGATCTTGTAGTAACCACGAAGGTAAAGCCGAGTCATTAGTAGTTAATCTATTATACTTGAATAAACATTCATTTAGAGGAGAGAACGTATAGAATAAAATGCGTTTTCCCAGCAAGTAACAGGCATGTCATGTGATCACCACATGACATGATCACCACAGCAGGCCGAAAGTACAGTTCTCCATATTATTTTGTTATAACACTCGCACTAGCTGGACTGTTACTTCTCGGATTGAATAGGGTTGTTTTTGACGTAGACACGCTATATTTCATCAAAAAATTGCTTTAACCCGAGACTCATGAAGGATGCTTATCTGCATGTATGTATCTAACCAGGCTTGTTAGTAATCCTGGATGACACAGAGATATACGGGGCTCTTTGAGACTGTTGATGGAAGTTATAGTAGAACAATAAGCTCGAGTTATTGCATCAGGTGCGTCGTTTTCTTTCCCATGGTGATATTTTTTATTGAAATTGTAGTTAGACAGTTCTAAGCGCCATCTGTAAATCTTATCGTTCTTTATTTTGTTACTATAACGAGACTCAAAGATATAAGACACAGACTTCTGGACGAAGTGTCTGTCTTTAAGTTAATGCCTGATCTTTCTGACTGATTTAATTATAGCACAAGCATCTTTTTCCATAACACTATTGCTTCTTTTATGAATTTTCTAGAATAAAAGGCTACCTGTCTCCCAGACTGATTTAGGATTCCCGACACCGCAATTGCTAGCATCTGCCTCTAGGACAGAGGAGATACTATTGTCCTCGTGATTAACTGCAGAAGTTGTTAATACATCTTTTTTTTCAATTGTCTTAGACAGTTTTTTCTACTTTATTTAGAGGAAACTTACGAACATGATCTGTGAAACTATTAATGGTTTGAAAAGAATATATAACGATACTTCTTTATGGTTTTCGTTAATAGTTGCTACCACCTGGGATCTCTAGGGTATATTACTCGGTTCAGTTATATCATCAGCCAGTAGTTTTTTAGTCTCTTTTTCAATAAAAATGTTATCCTTCACACTTTTGGATAGAAGTCCACTTATAAAAGCGTCTATAGTATTTTCTTCTTTATATTGGCAACTGTAACATAAGAAAATTCACATTCAGAGGCTGACTTATTCAGTGCTAAAATATAAGCATCAAGAGACTCAGTGCTGTATACAAGTAGCTAAGAGATACCTAGCAAACATTTTCCTTTGGGTTTTTGGGAGTGTCTAAAGCAGTGTCATAACTTACACATTCACACTTAATGGACATAATGCTTCTCAATGATGCATTGAGAATTAATACTGTATTATTCACTTTCAGTTAATGACAGAAACCTTTCATCTGTGAGAAAAAAATGTACATTCTTACAGTTAAGTCTGGAATTTTAATTTGAAAGTATGTATTACATAAGTACTTTTTTCCCTGTGAACCAAGTGTTAATAAATTGTTTGGAGGTGTTTTCAAAATTCTAATGTTATTATATTTAAAAAATGTTGAACATTAAATTTAATGAAGCATTAACTGTAGTGAGCGAGAGTGGGGTAAAAGACGTGTGTGTGAAGACTGGTGTAGAGTTGGCAAGTGAAGAACTATACTAAAGAGAGAGTGATAGTGCCTTGCAGCACCCAACCATCCAGTTGCATCCTCTTTCCATCTGAATAATATTGATCTAGACCCTACCTATACCTTTACTTGGGATCCCTACTTCAGGAAAATATCTCTCGGAGAGGCAAGTTTGGGCTGAGGAGAGCTGAAAACAACAGAGATGTAGAATACTAATTCATTATTCTTAACCCGTCGAACTTTATGTTCTAACCTATTTTTTGTAACTATAAAACTTGAAATTTCCAGGGTTCTATTATATTATAGTATATATATATTTCTATACCAATTAAATGAAACATATCAACGAACTAAACTATATAGACAAAAGGAACACACAGACATGAAACAGAAACTCACTACTATATTTCGATGGCCTCGTCATCAGGAAGATAGAAACGAGTCGTTCCACAGGCAGACCACGACTGGCCGGTGGTCTTGAAGAAACACTCAAAAAGTGTAGCCAACTTACGGAGGGAGGGGAGGCAAGGATAGATAAAGAATTAAAGCAAAATAAATTATAACAAATAAAAACAAAAACTATTAGCACAAGTAAAAAACCCAAACAAAATAAAAATAAGTAAGTAAACAAAAGAAAAATTAAAAGACTAAAATAAATAAAAAGAATAATGAACGATTGAGATTAATCCCAGGAGCAGATCTACCCCCCAGAAGACTAATAAGAGCTTCTTCTGAAGAGCTCTCAGAGTGACTTTTGAATTGTTATCAGTTATCTGTCTCAGAACCTGTACACGGAAACAGTCATTAAAACTGACTCCGTGAGAACTGGCATGGGTAGCAACGGGAAGGTCACTGCGTTTACCAACGGACGACCTGTGATTATTCATTCGCTGACTTGGCTTGGAGGAAGCCAAACCCACATAAAAAGCATCACATTGGGTGCAATCCAAGCGGTAAACGCAGTTACCAGAGGTACAAGAGGCCTTGTGAGAGATAGGGTAGGTACTGAGGAAGGAAGTAAATGAAGGAATGGGATTAATTATAGTCTTACTTGTCTATTCAAAAGTTTTGTCTGTTTTAATGTCGGGTTTTTGTGGCTCTATATCTCAATAAATATTTATTCTACTGTGTCGTGGTATATAATGATCGATACGGAGGATCTTGTATCCTATACATTGATGCTGTTTATTTTTTTCTAGTTTTAATTTTTTTTCATTCTTTTCAGGCTGTTACTATATGAAGTCATTAAACGATTTTTGGCCAATTTTTCTCTTCGAATTCAAGTTGAACTAAAGCGCTGCCGAAACAGCCCGAAAAATTAACCAGGCATTTCGATTGCCAAATGATAGTGTTAATGAAAGGACTGTTCGACGTTGGTTTGTGAAATTTCGTTCCGGAAATTTTAACCTCGAAGATGAACCCCGAAGTGGTCGATCTAGAGTAATCCAGGACAAGGATTTGAAGATCCTGGTGGAGATTGACCCGTCACAAACCTTGCAATGGATGGCAGAAAAACTGGGCGTCAGCTACCATGCGGTTTGTTTTTGATGGTGCCATCTTTTCAAGCACTTAGATAAATTTCTCACCCGTAGAACCTGTGCCAATCAGGACCTAGCAAAAACTGTCTTCGTCGACTTCATCAAATCCCAAGCACCCAATTTTTATGCCGACGGAATTAATCGACTTGTGTTACGTTGGCTAAAGTGCACTGCTGCTAAAGATGCTTATTTCGATTAAATTAAATAAATATTCACTGAAATATTACGTTTTAAAGTAGACTCATAAAAACGGACAAAACTTTTGAAACGACCCATATTACTCTTCAAAGAGAGGAGTGTCATAATACCGTTTTTATAATTACTTCTCATTATAAATCTTATCGTTCCTCAATGATACCATTTAAAAATAAACAATTTTACGTCAAAACCATAAACGATAGTGAAACGATAAACTTAAAACTACACTAAGTATGGAAATCTTAGTGTAGTTTTCAGACCTCATGGACATTAATATCAGATTATATTACTAAAGCATGTTATTAATTTGGTTTTGTAAAAGCTGGTTTAACACTGGTCTGATGTAAATACCTTAATTGCAGTGTACTTAAATGCAATACATTTTTAGGACTGCTATTGATAATAATTTGTACATAGATAGCACTAAAGTTTGGAGACTGTTTAGAGAAATAGTAGAAGGTCTTAATCACATTCATCAGCAAGGAATTATACATAGAGATTTGAAGCCTGTAAATATTTTCATCGGTTATGGTGACAGAGTAAAAATTGGAGACTTTGGTCTTGCGACAACTTCTCTGTTGCACCGGTAAGAGATATTTTTTTTTCTTTTACATTATATGTTGTTACATAAACAGTAACAGAGTGAAGCCATAATAGTTAGTATTTTAATAGCATGCGTATATACAGTATGTGAGTAAAACCTCCAATCGGCAAGAAAGTAATAAACCATCTCAGATTCATGTCTAAAACAAATCAGAATCTTGTCATGGTACGAATAATTTAGGGTTCAATGTAATTAAATTAAATTTAATTTTTAGTAAATACAGGCTTTCCAATTTCGAACATTAAGGAAATCTTTGTGTTTACTAGAATAAAACTTCGATGCACAGCAATAAGTGCAAGCACGCTCTATGATCAACGGTGATCCCAGTAACTCCACATCCGATACGACGAACACAGTTGAATCTCGACTATGTTTAATTAGTCGATGAAGAAATAAACCTAAGTTATATTGAAATCAAAAAGTAGAGAACCATATAATTAAAGACTAACTACGGTCATCCGGGAACCAGTACTAATAGGGTGGTGAGTTCATTTACTAGGCAAACAGTCCACCAATGGACTCCTTTTTGTCATCCACAAAAAAAGCAAACTGAGATGAAAGACCAATAGTAATTCCCAAGCCGACGACAGGAGTTGGAAAATTAAGAATGAATAACTTCGCCAACAAGGGTAAAAATATATTAGTTAAAGTATCAAATAAACATTATTTTACTCAATTTAAGTGGAAGTTATTACTATTATTTTTTAATAATAATAACTATAGTTTATTAGTTATAATAGAACTAATAATTTAGGCCAACGCTCCCCACTTCTCTCTGACATTTTCTCTTCCTACCAACTTAGTCACGTACACTGCATATTATCTTCGCACCAAAAGAATTCACGAAGCTAAATGCAATTCCATATTACAATACATATTGGGTCTTACGCGTTACAGAAATTGTTACTCTTTTTTGGATTCTGCTTATGCTAAAATATTTGCTGTTTTTCTGTGCCGAGATATTGAAATATCTCATATTGACCTTATCGTGACAAAGATTATTAAAAGAGGGTAATCTATTATTTAAATATTGAAATAGTTAAACAGAAACATAAATAAATATTAAAGTGTACATTTCTGAATATTCTATAGTTTTTAGCATAAATAGTACGTATTTTAAATTCTGTAGTTATAATTTTATTTTTTTAACGGATATATTCCTTTTTTTACTCACGTATAATATGAAATTAAAGTTTTTTTGCAAGTAGATATGGATTGGGAAATTTACGAACAATATTGTTCATTTGTTTAAATTTCACTACCTTTTGGAATATTTGTTAAGTTAATCAATTGCTGTAGAAATATTTTAGATTTAGATGAAAAAGAAATATTATATATATATATAATTAACTAAATTATTGTTTACTAGTTTTACCGTGAAGATTTATTCTTGTTTTTAGGCAAAGAGACTGTATAGTGAATGATAATTTAAATGAATATATTGATATAAATATTCCGAATCAAGCTTCAAATTATGGTTCTTATACTGGTCAGGTAGGAACCGCATTGTACGTTGCACCAGAATTAAATCAGAGAGATGCCAGAGTTTTCTACAACGAAGTAAGTTTATTAGCTTTAAAATGCCTATTTTTAATAATCCTTGATTTGACAGAAGCCTACATGTAAAATTTACAATAAATGGATCGAAATACCATTGGGCCTGAGTTCTACTGTTGTAAAAGCTGTGAGGTCGTGTTAATTTCAGATTTTAGTGTAGTAAGAGTCAGATTTGGTGATAGGTTTCATAATTTCTGGTAAAAGAGAATTGGGTTCTTATTGCATCATTGATCATTCCAAAACTTGGATTGAAGATGGCCCAGAGGTCTTATTTCATATATATTGTTAAATATTATTATTCATGTAGTGTAGTAACACTACCACCTAATATGTGGTAGTATTAGGGATATATGTACCAGAAATATATTTTCTATTATGATGCTCATTTGTTGTGCGTTTGAGAAAAAAATGTTTACCTACTACATTACAGCTTTTTTGTTGAAAAGTTAAGGAAAGTATGCCGTTGTGTATGACAGTCTTTCTACAGTACTGTATTGTGCTACAAATATGTTTGGCATCCTTTAAAATTAACATTCTTGGAAAACTTTCTCTGCTTTATACTTCATTTGTCTAGTTTTTTTTTTGCATTATTTAAGAAAAAATATTTTCAATTTACAGAATATACCACTGAATTATTACTAATTGAATTGTATCTCGAAAAACTTATTTTACTTTCATAAAAAACAAATCTGTTTGAGTGGACCTTCATCAGTTCATGAATGACAGTCTAAAGTCCTTTATTTTATTTTCACGGTGTTTGTTACTTCAGGACTTGAAAGTCATTAAGAGGGCAGGGCACGTTATTTCTCTAACCACTGTTATAAACGTAGAATTGTCGCTTCCTCTTCTCTTTGGTCTATCCAGAGGGAGGAGAATCTATAATAGAATTAGTAATATTTTTCAGAGACTTTACGAGGTAAGACGGAATGTATTATTACTAATTCTATTATTACTAACCTCAGTGGAACTAACCCATTAACTATATAGAATCTATAATGTCCAAATAGTGTGTCAGGTTTCGAGTCTCACGCTTGATTGACACTGGTAATGTGCTGGCTTCTAGTGTAGACTTTCATCTGGGTATAAAAGAACTAGGTTCGTTACTTTTGATTTGTGCAGTTACAAGAAGATTGGGGACCTAATCACCACTACAATTACACAGAAATAGAGGTTATTTGAAGAGATAATAAATATTCCATGTGAATCACATATCGGTACGTCTTAATTTATTGAGAAAATAGTTTTTTTATGGTTGGATACTTAAATATGATTTGAGCCATCAAAGCTCTACTACAAATTAATTTTTTTTTTGAGTGTGACTATAGCACTGAGTCTTAAAAACTATTGTACTTCCCCTCTTCTGTACTAAATTACCCCAGCAGTTAGCTTCAACGCCTCCAAGAAGCTCAGCACTTTTGCTGGTTCCAGCGGTTAAAGTTTTCCTATGGTTTTTGTTGAGTGTACCGAAGCACCTACCTCTGTGCAGAAAAGCAGAAAAGTTGTCTTACAGTCAGTCAGCAGGTGCGACGGTGTTTCTTCCGGTCTAAGTGTGTGTTTTTAATTTCTCTATGTTTCTTTATGTACATTGAAGTGTATATATATATATATATATATATATATATATATATATATATATATATGATCAAACCACAATAAGAAATGGGAAAACAAGACTAAGATCTTTCAACCGTAACAAGCGGTCTTTGAAAGGGTTTTTGACTCTGACGAAGACTGCTTGTTACGGTTGAAAGATCTTAGTTTTTTTTTCCCATTTCTTATTGTGGTTTTTATCATTGATTGTTATTTCATGTGTTTATGTGAAAGCTTTATATATATATATATATATATATATACATAATATATAAATGACTGGACTTTAATCGCTACTTCCGTGTCCAAGTCCTTAATCAGATCCCTGTACCGTCTTCTCGGGTTACTTTAAGAGCTTCAGAGGAAGCAATTATCTGCCTTCTCAAAGCCCGCTTTCCTCCTGGCCTCAACTTGTACCGTTATTTTTGTTTTTTTTTTTTAATTTATGTAATTTTTTTTCTTTTTTTTTTCATTGCTTCATTTAATATTCTTCTCCTTCTGTTATTTTTATTTGCTTTTATTTGTTCTTTTTTAGTTATTTTTCTCTCTGTAGTTAGTAGCTTACCTAGGGCGGCCAGCAGAGTGCGTGCGTGTTCGTTACATTTTGACCGACTGCTCAGTTAGCTTCAGTTACTCAAAGGGACTACTTCTGCCCGATGACGATGAATGTCGAAATATCGCTGTGAGTCTTTTTTGTGTGTGTTTTTATTTGTTTTTCTCTTTCCTGTGTGAACTATATATATATAAACATTGATAAAAGTATCGACCGTGGAATAGAAATAAAACTAAATTCTATCGGGACTCGGCCAGTTCTTCAGATTCAAATTAAACTCTCATTGCCAACGTTTCGGTCTTTATTTAAAACCTTTTTCATAGTCAGAAGTATACATTTTGAAAGAAAAATTATTACATTACCAATTATTTTACAAAGAAACATAATCTGTGGATTTCAACAACAACTGTTGTCTTCTCTGAAAGGTGCTTCTGAAAAGAAGCCTCTTTGGTGAATGGCTTTGAGCCCGATAGTGGTGGGACTTTGAACAAAGACGCCATACTCATGTCCTCATCTGTGACCTGAGGATGTGTTTATCTCCATTGCCTCCTCACTTCCTCCACTGTCTACTTTGTTATCCTTATCGGCCATATTGTACATGGCCTTTAAATCCAATGCTGTCACCAACTTCCAAGTCCCTTATGCATTGTAAGTCACTAGGTTAGGTTGAAAAGGCAGTCCCACAAGGCTGAACATTGCACACATAGGCTGAATATTGGCTGTTTGTAATACCATACAATGAAAACCTACATTGGTAGTCGTAAAATTTTCCTAGCTCAAATGTATTAAAGTGATGATCTTTAACGAGTACCTGACATCGTACTGGTTCGGGACCGACTGTTTAACGTCCTCTCTGAGGGATGACGTGCTCAGATTTGGTCACTTCCCGTCTGAATAAATGGAGATCAGAGTGGATATTGAACCCTGGATATACCAATCCAGATGCTAACACGTTGGCACTGAGCTAATCTGGCCACTTTTGTAAATCACTGACATCTGAAACAACATGAAACATTCGTACATCGATTCAAGCTAGCAACTGTATATGTAAATAGAAATCTTCATTTCTATCTTCATGTCTTTGATTTTTTTTTTTTTTTTTTAGAAAGTGGACATATTTAGCCTCGGTGTTATATTCTTTGAAATGTGTCATCCACCTTGGTGTACTAAAATGGAGAAACATAAAGTATTATCAGAAATACGGAAGAGTAACCTTGTTTTTCCAGAATCCTTTCCTTATGAAGAAGGATCACCCCAAAGAATTTTAATATGGTAACCTTTCTGTATAAAAATTCCTAGAATTTTAAACAACTAATTGATTCGAAAATAACCTTGAAAAATCGGTACTAATAACTGTTCGCATATAAATTAGTATTATTTATTGTTTAAATAATTGAAGCATTATTGAATTGCTTGGTCGATTTTGTTCCTTGAATATTATTTTTTCTTACAGGGTAATGTAGCATCATTTTTTTTAAAAAATTCAACATAACCTATATTCTAGTCGTTCTCTTTTATTGTTCTCTCTATTGCAACTATCTTTTGGTACTCAGAGTTGTAAATATACAATAAATGGTTCAAGTGTAGTGGCAACACTGATGGAAGCCAGTGAAGAACCAGCTGTTGCCGCCATCTTTCACTTAATTCGATTCTTCACTTCGTCGCATACTTTAGTATCTGCTTTGCGGTTTTGCCGCCGACGGTCTGGCCAGATCATCGTTATAGGTAGAGACTTTGTATTCCGTGTGGGGACCTATGTAATAATGTTATATTGGATAACTTCTGTTGTAAATATGTATTCAAACACAATAAATAGTTATCAGAGCCCCCCATAAAAGAATGGGTGAAGTGAAGTTTTGTTTAAAGAAAACATTTTTATTTATAATATTCCGTAAGTGTACACCATAAGGTTTCAGTTCTTTCTGAGACGTTAGTCTATTTAGACCTCCTTCAAAACTCCCACCTTGAGTGTATCACATGATATTCATATTCCTTTAATGTTTTCATATAAAAATATGTGTGGATAGACTTGACAACATGTAAAATTTAAATTATGGAATCTATACTTCTTGTTGTCATAGTCTATTTGGATTGTACTGAGCTCTATTTGCAGAGTTCAGATCAGATTTTTTTTTCAGTTGGATGTTGAATCATGACATTAAGAAAAGACCTACTTCAAGTGAATTACTTACCACTAGTCACATTCCTCCTCCACAAATAGAAGAAGCTGAAATGAAGGATATGATCAGTCGTATATTGTCAAATCCACAAAGCCGGAATTACAAGCATCTTATTGCATCATGTTTTAGTCAGGTTAGCAGTGACAATGTTTATAATTTCTAAATAATTATTTATGTAAACCTAACCTTCTGAAACATATAAAATATTAAGTATATTTATAACCTGCCCATACTCACGATAAGCTAGTTATAATGGTCTATTTTGTCATTCTAGGATATTAAAGTTAACTTTGTTAAAATATATACTTTCGGGTAATTAATATAACAAAATTCATTTAGAAACTGATTCATTATATATATAAAATAACTGATTGTATCACAATAATGTATTAAAGGTTAACAGATGATTTAATTACTTATAATGGTTTTTGCTTGAGAGTACAATTACATTTTTTGGTGTGAAGAGGAAAAGTACCTGATGTTATCGGGTTTCAGGTTTAAGGTCAAAAAATTATTACGCACCTTGAGAGTTTCTGAAGACGTACGGTCTTCGTGGTGCTGGGATAACTCTTGGTCTAAATTTCAAACAGTTCATTTTTGTTATTATGATTTAATTCCGTTTGAAATATTGTTTATCTCTGTTTTTTTAAAATTTCATTTTAGTTTAAGTTTTTTTATTTTTTACCCCTTTATTTCTTTTTAAGGGTTTTATTTGTTTTACTTATATTCTTTAATTTTAATTACTTTATTTTTTTTGTCCTTCCTCTCCCTGAGTATGTTGGCGGCTCTTTTACAGCAACCTCGATGAAAGGATTCTTCAGTGTGGTTTCGCTCCTCTAGTGAATCACATCTCGTCTCGTAATGACGACGATTCGTTGAAATATCGAAGTTACCTTTCCAGTGTTTTCTAAGGTAGTTCTGGGCAGTTCCCAAAACGGCTTTTATCGTTTGGATTGCACTTGGTATGATGATTTTTACGTTGGTTTGACTTTGTCTAAGCTGAGTCTATGGTCATTGGGCTTCCTTTGGTTAGCGCAGCAGTCTACACGCCGCCATCCATGGAAACTCCCATGATCTCAAATTAATTATTGTTTTTGTTCCATGCTCTTAACAGATCCCTGAAGTTAACCATAATGTTAGTTCAAGAGCTTCAGAAGATTAGCAGTCATAACTACCCTATTTCTCACTCTCCTCCTATAGTTCTTGTAACTGCGTTTATCGATTGAACTGCATCCTTTGTGATGGTTTTTATGTGGGTTAGGCTTCCACCAAGCTAAGCTAATGTATAAATTTACATATCTTCTATTGGAAAGCGCAGTAACCTTCTCTTTGTCATTCGTCCTAGTTCTCATGAACTCAGTTTCAATTACTGTTTCCGTGTACAGATTCTTAAGCAGATTCCTGATCTCAATGCTAATATCACTTTGAGAGCTTAGAAGGAGAATTTATTTCTTGAGTGGTAGATCTACTCCTGGGCTTAACCTCTATCATAAAAACTACTGAAATACATAAAGTGATACTAAAATATAGGCATAAAACATAAATGTTAACGAATATCTAGATACCAGAGGGTATGATCTACTGGTCGCATTAGACGTCTAAGGAGGTTTTAATATACCCTAAAATATTGGAAAGCCTTAGCCACCGCAACTATTCAAGAAATTTGTATAATCGATTCTACACATGGTGTTTGTTCTACGCAGTTCCTGCTCGTCAGAAAACTTTAAACAAAATATAAAGCACTAGAAAACTAGAGAAAGTACGACGATTATTTGCCTTGAGGACGAAAAAACGATTCAGAACAATTTCATATAATACCGCCTGTTTATGGGTATCACACCAATTAGCATACTTACCGAGCAAGTATCAGTTCCAGACAATATTAAATCGAGGAGTCATATAGAAGGCATGAATGGAACACTACTGGACAAGTCCCATTAGAAGTCAATTTGGCGCCATTCTCGGGATTTGAAATGCATCAATGAAGACTTCGTGAATTCAAGTTTTTACTGACAACAACAAAGGAGGTGACTTTGTAGGATATGGCTTTTGTAGCCTACAATGAACGAAGCCTGCTAAAGGAACACTTCAACCTTTAAAGAAACTATTAGCCTCATATAATAACATGAATTTGTATTTAATTTTAAAATTGATCGATAATTTTTTTAATATTAGATGTAATTGTAAATCATGTGCTGTGCTGTCAATTGTATGTAATACATACTGCAGAGTATGCTGTAAACAAATAAATTCCCTAATGGCAAAGAGCACTGCCTGTGAGGAAAACTAATACAGACACATACTGACAATGGCATGAACTCACTCAGACACAGAAACCAATTTGTTAAACCTTTTCTTATTGAACTCAGAGGACCTCAAAGGTGTGTTTTCTTTGAAAACACAATATCTAAATGCTAACCCACAAGCAATACTTTCATGACTTTATATTTAATATGAGGTAAATCAAAGTAAATTATGAATTTGATAAAATAAAACTTTGCAACAAAAAACTTACAAAATCAATAATGGAAACAATCTAGTATATAATTTCTTCATCTAATCATGAAGAACTAAGTTATTCTACAAATGAAAGAAATCCTACAGAATAACAATTTTTCCAAGTTCATAATCGATAAATTAATAAAACGAAATTTATGAAGAAGTGCTTCAACCATATAATATTTCTTATTGAACTCTTTAATTGAACTTATTGAACTCTTTAAACAAACGCAGGCTCTGCTCTGGCATTAATTGCTACATGTTATAATTTATATATTTAAGCATATCTTCAAAAGATAAGTCACGCAATGCTTCTACTGTAGGAAACTACATATATCCATATAAAATACAAATGTTTTATGAACATAAAACTTTCGGCTGTAAGGAATTGCTTAAAAGCAATGAAATAAATTGGTTTCAATGAATTTCTTATAAGAGAAGGAGATTGTTTGTTCTGGGCAAGTTAAGTTTATATGTGAAACTAATTTAGTTTTAAGTCGAAGTTTTTATAAATTTCGCTTGTTCTGCAAAATCTAAGGGTTGAAAATATAGATTTCCTATTTAATTTTCGTTTAAATTCATGCATGTTATTAGTATCACAGTCATAAGTGCACTGGTTAAAAAAGGTTTATAAATAAATGGAGACCCTCGTAATGATGAATGTTCCTCATAACGTCCGAAACAGGTCGAACGAGTCTAATCAGTGTAGGAGGTAAGGTGGTGTATTCATTTGTTAATGTATTTGGGTGTGTTAAATGTACAAATCATTTTGCGGATGTTCTCTAGTACAAATAGAAAAATGTCTGTGAATATATGTGAGAGAAACAAAAAACTGTTTAAAAGACAATGTTCACAATGCAATGTTGTAACTCGTTTAGATAATGTACTGCATTTGACAGTACGTCTTTACAGGAAGTACATTTGTACACATACTTATAACATAAAAGTATTTACATATAGTTATTCATTTAGAGAAAAACATCTTATCTTGGGTACATTTAAAAGAAAACATCAAACTTTATTTAAAAATAAGAAGAAAAAATGTTTTTATGCGTAAAAACCTAATGATGAGTAACACTTAGTTCAAACCTTGTTACTTAAAATTGCAATTTCATACTATCGGAATTATAACAAGTGTTATTGGTGATCCCCATGTATATTAAATTATGAATGGTTGATACTGCCTTACCTCGTATTCTCATGTTAAAACTTCTGTGGTACTAACAATATCCATGTAAGCTACATAGGTATTTACAATAATTTCCTTTTAAATAAATTAGTTTAGTTATATTATGAATCAATAATTTTAAAATTGAGTCTTTTTTATTGCTTCAGACTACGCCAGCTGTTATTGACGCTACGTTTGATATGTCGTGTGGACATTCTGCATGTTATAATCTTCTCATTGAGACCACCAGTGAAGATATAAGGAAAATCTTTCGTCGGCATGGTGCCATATCTCTCTCTCCTCCTTTGTTTACACCTTTTGAAAGAAAGTGTGATACAGTCGTCAGCTTAATGACGCGTTGGGGGGGAGTAGTATACCCTACTCATGATCTTCGTACACCATTCGCCAGGTCCGTCTGAGAATGTGTTCATATAGAATTAAAACACATGCATTTCTTGTAGCAATAATTAATAAAGAAGCCCTGGTAATTAAGAAATATTATCTTGTACAATTACATTTTTCATACAATTTAATCCTGAAAATAAAAATGGTGATGCATAATTATAATCACCAATATCTTCCAAACTGATTGTATTCACTTACATGTTAAAATTAAATAATTAATGAAATTACGATTAGATATGCTGGATAAACTACTTTTGTAAACTAGGTTAATTAAGACCAGAAAAATGAATTGATTTTTTTTTAAAGTCCATAAATCATTATATATATGCATAATTGCTTTTATGATTCAAGAAATATATTTTTTGTTTAATAGAAGATTAAACAAAGAATAATTCACAATTAATGACTCAATGGAATTCATTGAGATTCAGTCTTGAAGATTAGTAATCCTATTACTGATATACCTTACCAAAATAACAATTAACAATTTTAAAACAGAAATAGTAATTCTTAGTTTTCACTATGTCTTACTTTAGTAACAGGTAAAATGTTTTACCCATCTTGTAATGTTACTAACCTCCCACTGAAAAACTAAAAACAATATTATTTATCAAGTTTTACGTTAATTCTTTTGAACTTTTATTGTACTTGTTTATATTCAGCAGATTTTTCTTTCCAGATTTCTTTCAAAAAATCCTACTATATCAAATTTGAAGAGATATGCTATTGAAAAAGTTTACAGAGAAAGAAGGGTTCATGGATTACATCCTAAAGAAAGTTACGAATGTGCATTTGATATTGTCACCTCTAATTTCGGTAATTATTGTAACGGATTGATTATTCTCTCCTCATACTCTCTCACTCTCTCTTTCTCCTCTTACATAATTTATATAATACTTTAATAGAAATAAATATTAATTTGTTTTCAGTCAGTATTCTAGGTTCAAGTTACACTCTCAAATGTCAATATTTCGGTTTTTACTTGCAACCTTTTGTCAATGCCGATTTTCATTTTTGTTCTTTTTCTGTTTAATTTTTCAAGTTTCCTAAATTTAGTTTTCAACCCTTCAGGTAATATATACATCAGTTCTCCAAATGATTTATTACAGAACTCCATAAAATTAATCGAAGTTATAAAATTAATAATTATTATAATAATTATGCATACAATTATTCTAAACTATAAAACTATAATAGTTTTATAGTTTAGAATTATAACCTCGATTGATTTTATGGAGTTCAGTAATAAATCATTTGGAGAATTGATGTATATATTACCTGAAGGGTTGAAAATTAAGTTTAGGAAACTTGAAAAATTGAACAGAAAAAGAACAAAAATGAAAACTCTTTAATATATATATATATATATATATATATATATATATATATATATTTTAAAACGTCCTCTAATTGGGCCTTATTCCACACAGCTATCATCGCTTCCCTTTTGTCAGCATTCACCCAGTTTTTTACTCTTGCGGCATCCGGCTCCATATTACAAATTATAATATGGCTCCTCATGTTATAAGCTGGAAGATCCTTGGCCATCATTTCGTAACCCCTAATACCTTTAATGAGTTTAAGGAGAAGGTGCTCCTGTAATGTTCAATGGAGCCGTTCCATGCACCATGGCAGCCAAGAGCCGCCCAGTGTTATAGCAGGGCTCCTTTGACAGTTGTAGCTTTGTTGTTCTCAAGACAAGTTGTAGGCAACAGCCATCCTACATCCATCTTTGAATATAAGTTTACTCAAGTCAAAAACAATTGATGTTCATGTGAGAAGAGGTCTGTGTCATCTTCTGTTCTAGGTTCTACTGCCGTGGTGGTACATATCTGTGGTATAATCATAGCACACCGGTGATACTTCCCTTACGCACGTACAATACATTTCCTTAACACTTCTGCTATTATTTTCTCATTACCCTTCCAATAATATTTCTGACTCAACTTCCATGTCTTTTCCTGAGCTGCACGATGGAAGGATGCCCTCGTGGTACTCTGTTGCAATCTGTCGCTGCCTCTCCGTTCTTTCTACTGTCTCTGTTATTCTTACGCGCCATAGGATTCGTGAGATGTATGGCACGGATATAAGCTTCATTCACTTTATCTTTTAGCTCTTGAACCTTTGTGATAAGAAGTAGGTTTTCTCTCTTACTGCCATCCAATTTAATATTTCAGTTGGGGTTTTTAGGGTTGTCTGAGTCTTTCCAAAATTACTGTTCGTTTAACTGCGGGCCACGACCTTTTCCTTTTGCATTTCACTGGACGAGTCCGCAAGAGGTTTATTTCCTCCAGGGTCACTGCAATTGTCTGATGTGACAGTAGATCGGTAACCTTGTTCTCTGTTCCTTTAATTTGATTAATTATGAAACTGTACCCTGTTGCTACTCCGAATTTGTATATATTTCCATGACACTATCACTCTTTATACCTCAACATTGTGTTTCTATACTCCAACCACTGGATAATTGTTCTGTATCTCTTTTTCTCTATAGAGTCACATTGATCTAAATGTTATCTATATCTGTTGCTCTATATTTCCTCTCTCTTTTCTCAATCGCTCTTTGGTAATCTCAAATCTTTTATAAACTGACTCGAAATTATCTCACCTCCTGTATACACATAGTTGGAAATAACTTTTCTTTTTTGTGTTTTATCTTCCCGTAAAACATCTCCTTTTCTCTCTTTCTCCCTCTATCTATATATCAGTACCTCTCTGGATACCTGCATTCCTCATTAACACTATTCAACACCGGTTATCTCTTCTAAAAGTTTGGAAATTATCATTATTTTGCAGTAATCTCCCTGTCACTATCACTCTATATATCATTTGAATAACCTTGCATCCCACTCTCTGTGAACAATGCTGTTGGGTCCTAAAGCTTTACATATCACTCGTTCTCCTCTTTTTTCTTTTTTAAACTCCTTATTATTTTCCCAATTCTATTAGCTTTCCCTTCTTATTAATTTTCCTCAATTAATATTAGGACAAGTAATATTGAATTTTATGGTCTGAGGTATAAATTAAGATGATAAACTAATTAAATAAAAGATGTTGTGATTAGTAATTATACCAATTTTATCAATAATTAACGTAAATTCTTATACATTATCTCTACATATCGTTAAAATGCAATAGTTTAATAATATGACAACTTCCAGCAACCTGATCAAAGTTAACGTTCTACTGTGCTATATGGACATAGATTCATGAAGATTCAATTGAATACTTGAAAATCAGAAGAGTCTAAGTACCAACAAGTTTTTTTACTTTACTATAAGTAAGGTATAATGATCCTGAAAAAACTTGATCTCAAGATTTTGACGGAAGTAAATGTTTTGAGGTCCCAAAGCGGTTTTATGACGTTTTTTTGATTATTTCTGTGAGTGTGGGTGGGTGGGTGTGCATCCAAAAGTTTTTATAGACGCTACAGTCCAGAATCTTTGATGGATTAAATTAATATTTTACACAAAAGTGACACTCATAGTTTATAGTTTAGGAGCAAATATACATGATCGGAAAGTCACTTTTTTTCCAAAATGTGTTTTTAGACAACATTTTTTTCTCCTAAACTACCCACCCTAAAGTCTTGAAACTTTGGCATTATCATGGAAGTGACAAAAGCAATAACTGAAAAAGTCTTCAGATCTTTAAAACAACGGGAATTTTTTTTTCCAATAACATGTAGAATTTTTCACTTTATCATTCAATCTGAAAGCTTGTAAAGACGACACAAGCCATACTGTTTCACGGATCAAAATGAAATCATACTTAAAAATAGAGCATTATGTGGGGGATGGGTCCAGGTAATTTTTTTCAAAATTATCTTAACCAAAGGAGCGTTAGAGTACATTTTCTGTTTTCAGAAAATGTTTTTGACGCTAAACTGGTAAAAATAAAGAAATTTTGCTAAAATACTGAACGAAAAATATTCATGAAATTCCAAATACGGTAAAGAGTAATAAACCTATAAAAACGGAATATTTATCTTGTACTGATGAATCAATCTCCTGCTATACTTATCTGATGTGTTTACATTGACTTAGAAATTTTTTCAGTTTTCTGGTCCAAATTTTCGAATAACTTAATGATTTTATTATATAAAGCTTAATATTACTACGTATATTTTACTGTATTTTGGTTAATAATTATAATAACTAAGTTTCACAATTAGAAACTATTTTTTTTTATTTTTAATCCTCAAAGGCAATTTTGCTACACATAAAATCTTATACATATTAATAAATTTCAACTTAAAAACCAGCATCATAGTGATTTTTATCATAATCGTGGGATCATATTTTTACAAAACGAAAAAAAAATTTTTTTTTCAAATAAAGTACCCCTAAAAAAAATTCAATTTTTGTACCAAGCTTGCGGTTATGTCTGAGGGGTAGCAGGTACTTGAATATGAAATATCGTGTTTATACATATTTTCGTTTTCAAACACACACAGAACAGTCACACACACACACACGTTTACATAGGTAAAGGCACAAAATGATATCATAGGGAATGAAAAAGCCGACCAACTAGCTAAAGAATCAGCGCGAGACGATACAAGCAATCTAGAATATAACTTGTATCCATACTTATATCTAAGGCAAAGGGCAAAGCCCCCCGCCCCCCGCTTGCCTTTTATATCCGTTAACATTCAAGAACATCCTTGAAAATATCAATTTTCATGGAATTCCCACCAAGGATCTAATTTAAGACTGCTGTCATTGGTCCCAGACTTCCATATTATTACAGTACTTGTACACATATACAGTCCATCAAAGAAAACCAAGGACTTTTCAAAACAAAAACGTATAATTCAAATTATAGAAAAATATTAAATTAAATTAACGGCTACGCAAATAAATAAAATAAATTTGCAACCCCATTAAAAAAACTAGTTTTGAAAAATTTAAGATAAATTTATTTTTAATTTGAAAATATTACAGTTGAAAGACCGTTTAAAAACAGTATTGTACAAAAAATAAAAAAAAATTACGTCTTTAAAAACTCATTTTGATATAACCTTTCAGATTTGTTATCAGCATTTTATTTTAATTTTTTTATAATTTTACCCCCTCAAAATGCCGCCCCCTGGCACGTACCACACGGGGGAGGGGGCAAATTAAAACATCAGTTCAGCTATTTTTTTATCGGAACTTCATTGAAAAAAATTACAACATCTATTTATCAGTTGTTTAATGATTATAACAACATGTACTAAAAATCGTTACTGTAACTTTTTTGAAGTTTTTCTTTTTTCAGATCTGTTACCAGAATGTGAGCTGATTTACACTATCTGGGAGATAATAACTCAATTCCCTTCTTTAAGTAGCAAAAGCTGTTGCATACGATTAAACCATTCATTAATAATAGATGCTGTTTTGGAACATTGCAATTATGAAGTGGACGGTTCTGAGAATAAGAGATGTTTATTTAAAGTAAAGGTAAACAATACTTGAATTATGGTGTTGCAGTTTGTGAAAATATATTCAACTTTTAACTGTGGTAGTATTTCGTAAGAACTAAAAATATTTGTATTTGTAAAGTTATTATGCTAGTATATGAGTATCTTGATGGAAACTGTCTATAATATAAAATTAAATTTGTTTGGGTTATAAAATGTAGTAGTTTTTTATATTTTATATTTATTTCGATCAATGAGAGTAGGGTTCAAGTTACTCAGGGTGGTTGACTGTGCTTAATACATTCTTCTACCATGTCCCGTCCCCTTGTCTTAAAGTTAAGTGGCTTAAAGTCGAAGTTTTATTGTATGGCTGATGTCTATCGATCTTAGTAGCTATAAAGGATGTTAAGGTTAACCTCTCTGCTTCACCAATTTTTTTCTTCATGTATAAATGAAACTTCAATTACTTTGAATATAAGTTGGTAACTAATGTAACGAATTAATTTTCTTTGTTTTGTCACTAGTGAAGATGGTTTTGATACTTTGACGTTTGATATGAATAGATTATAGTTAACAATTATTGTTTTACATACCTTTCTATTGTTCCTTCAACTTAAAAAGAACAGATTCTTCCTTTATGGTGTTCTTTTATCTGGAGATATATAATTAGATGGTTTCCTTGCTGATGTAGTTCGACTGATGGCCCATTTGCTATTGAAAGTTTTGTAAATGATGTGGTTTTCAAGTTTTTAATAATGATTTTGTCACCAACTGATGATACAAAATTTTGTATCATCTGGGTGTTTTTTCGAAACCTTTGTTACGATTTGGATGTCTAAGACATCCGGGAGAAAGAAACTTTTCTTTTTATTATGGAGTTCATATTTCTGTGAAATTTTGGTTTGGTGCCATATTGCAAGTGAGCCGTCTTTAATAGCCTTAAAAATAATATCTTGTATTGCTATAACCCTTATAAGAAAGAGACAAATTTTCCCTTTAAGTACTGCAGTATAGGTTTTTGTTTTTTGACGAGATCACCCACTGTTTCATCTACATAGACATATTTGTTATTGCCTTTTTTTTTATTTAACCTAATTATAAATTGTATGGTACAAATAATTAATTAAGTGATTTCTGCTTCTTTTCTTCCTTTGGGGTTATTTAAGGTTATTTTGAGTGTTTAATTACTGGATCTTGATACACTACATGTGGTTAGAAATACTTATCACTAGAGAGTTTAATAAAGTTATTCTTTACCTTCGTCTTTTTAAAAATAGTACCACAATTTTTGAATAACAGACCTCTTTGGAGGGCTTGCAATTTCAAAATGTTACTGCTCTATCAACCTACCTTGACAGTTTCGTATATAACTTTGTGTGGCTGTCTAAGAATTGCTAAACAAAATACTTAAAGTATTCTTTTTTTTATCTCTAGAATTATAAAGGGCATATATAATATCTATAAAATGATGGTAAATTAAATAGTAATAATAATAATATATTAATTTTGTTATAGAGATTCAATCAATTCAATATTTGTTGCAGAGTGAATTTGATTCGAAGTTAACAATGAGTGAATGTATTGGATCGAAGGATATACCAGATCATGTAAAAATGCATTTAGGACATATTTTAACTATACATGGATCTCCAGATGACGTTAAGAATCAATTATTCCTGCTTTTGAAGAATGATCAACTCAAAATCATGTGCTCTAGAGGCTTTAAAGAAATTGAATCTATAATTAATCACTGCAAATCTTTGGGTGTTAAGGTTTATAATTTCATTATAAAATACATATCATTCTTAGTATGGATATACAAAGACTCAAAACCATTCCTCTTTATCAGTATTAAATATATCTCTATGGTGATAATTTCTTTATAAGTTTTAACAAATTTATTTAGGATAATATTCTTGAGAGCTTTTGGGGCCTGTATTTGTGAGTTTGTACGCCATGAAGAACATTGAGAAGAAGTCTATTCTGTACGTTCAACCCGCAACCCCCTATTGTCACGTGCCTTGCTGAATGTCGTTTGCTAACTTGCTTTGGCAATTTTCTTCTTCACAAAGGAAGATTGTGAGGAAATAGAAGCGATAAGTAAAAAAGTTGTGAAAGCAGAATCTGCTATTAATTTCAACACACTATATATATATTTTTGATGTATAAATGGACAAATAAAGTTCAATGTAGACAAAGAGACATAGAGAAATTAAAAACACACACTTACAATCTCTAATTTTGGGTTTGAACCGACTTCAGGTGAGATAAGAGAGGAAAATCAAGCGCACTGGTTTAGAGACGGTTGGAGACCAACAATGTTACTGCACACCCGCTCAGTCACAGAGAATAAGGTTTAATTTTAAATTATTGTTGTCTACCTTATTCTCTGTGACTGGGCGCGTTTATATGTATATATAAACTATATTCACAAAAAGAACACATATAAAAGAGATCACAGAAACTCATTACTGTATTTTGATCAAGATGTCCAGGTAGAGAGATAAAAAAGTGAGTCGCTCCGAAGACAAGTGACGGCCAACTTTCTTAAGAGAGTTTGCAAATAATATATTAGTTATATTATCAACATTAAATATAACAGCATAAAAAGTTATGTTACCATCAAGATTACGATGTAGGTTTAACGCCTCATGATACAGCAAAGTAGTGGGTGACAGATAACAGAACTCCAGTTGACATAGGTGGGTTCTGTTAACGATGTATAGGAGGAGGTTTATAAATATAAGAATGCGGGGTATTTTTTTTGAGTTTAATTTTAATCTAAATGTCGTTATTTCAGATTTTATGGATCAAACTCTTAGCGCTTTCAAAAACATGTATACAACTTCTTACTTCTGTTGTGATTTGGATTGTTGACACTAATAAAGCTGGTATTTACTTTTATGACTAAGGCAGATTTATTCATCGGTTTGAGCCAGAAACTTTATATTTCATTGACCTGACGATACCATGTAACATTTTGGCCATCTTTCAGAATTGAACTTAATATCATACTTCCGAAAAATCCTGTATGAATCACTAATTAGGAAAGATGAACAATTATCCATACTAAAAACAAATTTTAGCTTTAAAAATAATTTTCAAATTAGAAATAACTATTCACAATTCATAATTTTGTTTAATTTAGTAATAGTTATATCAGGTAATGGAAAATAATTTTTAAGTCTCCTCCTGAAGGAAATTAATTGAATATTTAGTATGGTGCTTTGGTTTTACATCAGAACTAATCAGTTTATATGCTTATCTAATCAGTTTATATTTCTTATATCAGTTTATATTAATTATATTATCGTTCATTAAATAATGTCGTTGGTAGTATAGTTACTCATTGTTATGTTTAACATAGCTACCTGACATTCGGATTAATGTTTTCAAAATACCTACTAATCATTTGGATTGAGCATATGATAGTGTTTCTTGGGTAAGGACCCTAAGTGGATCTTAAGGAACTTTATCTTGATTATTGTTAATGAACCCGTAGATTTATGGAAGTAGAAGATATTGGAAGATAAATTTGGTAATTAAGTTGTGTTGACTTTTTTAAATTGTTTTTATAGTTTAATGAAACCAAGTAAATACCCGATCTATAGGTTTTCACTCTACGGTGGACCGTAACTTAGTATACACATGTATATATATTTTTTTAAATTATAGCTACTTTAGGTCAGTCTTTTTTGAAATTTTAATGGAACCATCGTTATTTAATAACCATTAAAACGTTTGACTACATGAGTCATTTTTTATTCCTCAGTAATCCGATGATCGTGCTTAATTTTTTGTTGACTCAAGTTTTTGTTGTGCTTAAGAGATTGACACGCTTTTTATTACTCTCTTGATTCCAAGAACTAAGAATGGTTTAATGTTTGTTGTTATATGTTTCTGAAGCATTCTTGCATGCATACCTTTCTCAAATGACCTGCACATAGTCAAATACTGGTTCTCTACTTGAGTGATGATGTCCAGGTGATTTCTTTGGGGAAGAACAGATTCCCCAAATGCTAATTTAAACTTAATCGCTATATACGTTTTGTATATTGAAGAATACATTATTTATGTAATTAATTTAGCATATTTTTAAAATATGTACTTGAATATCAAAAGTTATATCACTTTATTTCTGACTAAACTTAGAAGTTATTTATTAAATATTCATGAATTTCAAGAATACCTACTTCACAATTGTATGTATTTGCTAAATTACTCATACATAGTTTTGGAAATTCTGTTATTTTATTTTGTACTTATTCATGTTGTAATAAAATTTATTATCACTTGTAAACAGTAGCTGTGAGCAATGACAATAATACTCATTATCAATCAATTAATTGTAGTTTTATGGTGTAATACTGGCTATTTAACTTATAATCATATAATTTCTGGTAAGAATATTAACAATAATATTTTTTTTCGTTTTTCTTTAGTGCTCTTTTGAGACTGATATGGGTGTTGTTCAGAATTCACACTTATTTTCGGGGCTCATATTTCAAGTAGATATTGATAAAAAATCTAAAAAGAACACTCAAGATAAACATATATTAATCTTTGGTGGAAGATATGACATCCTTATAAGTACATGCAGGTAAAATTTGTTACTTTATTGTGGCAAGATATTTGCCTAATATCTTATTGTTAAGAATAGTTATATTAACCATTATTACAAATTATTAATTATGATAAAATATTTTTCATATGCTTATTAATTATTATGATTACAAGTTCTTAATTTATTGGTTGTATTATAAATAACAACTGTTTTTGTTCTCATTCGCTAGATTTGGCGTATAGAAATTTGACTATGTGTTTAGAAGAATATTGCTTTTTTTTCAACCCTTTACGTTGGGGTTAAAGAATTCTTTGATAAACTTTGCAATTCCTCACGGAATACATTTGAGTTCACTCTTATCTAGAGTAAAGATATTTGCACTTCAGACTGTAAATGTTTTTCACTATCAAATATTATGCGATTCAAGTTTATGAACATTCATTTCTTTTTCTCTCTAAAATGAACTGTAAATTGAGTAGAATTAATGTTATAATTCGGCTATATGAACTAAGGATGACAATTAGAAGACTAGTATTAATTCCTTGAATTGTTTACTATTGTTTCAATGTGTGATTTTGGCTTAATAAATGAGGTTTATCCGACAATTTCTATTACAGGCAGGTTAGAATTATTAAAGAAGAATGTGTCCAGAGTGTAGCAGGATTCTGTTTAGCATTGGATAAATTGATATTTTGCTTAAGTGAGCAAAAACGGCCGTCAGCATTTGATGTACTAATTTGTACTACTGGTCAGACTTATATCACTTCAGATAAACTATTTATTATTAAGGATTTATGGAAAAATGGTATCAGGACATCTTTTTCCCAAAGTGCACAGGTAAACTGCTTTTTAATTTGCACACAAAAATTCAATTTTTTGAACTTATAATGCAGAATTGAAAAGTTAAATCCTACCTAATCAAGTTACCTAGTTCCTATGTATTGACAACATATTATACACCTCTTTCCCAAATCTATAAATAAAGGTGCCTTTTAGCAAAATTAAATTCGTTAGCGCCAACAATCCAATTCACAATGTAAGAAGTATATGAACCGTTTTCTTTGAAATTGATGTTACTCCATTTTGACAAAAAATTAGGTACCGATAAAAATGAATACAATTTACTATGAACCTTTTATTTATAAACCTTTTCCAAAAAAAAATCTGTTAAAATTAAAGAAAATTTTATTTTGCTGTATATTGCACTTTATAGATGTCCTTATCCATAGATCCCCTTACGTTTTTGTGTGTATAGGAAACCCACCAATGTAGTTGTTTGCATTATTTAAATTAATGTAATGTACTATTTAAATCCTGAAAATGTCAAATGAATTTGACAACCGTTGGTTTAATGTAATTAAATTCGTAGTTATCTTTCTAGAAATATATTGATCGAGAATCAACTATATTACTATATATGTATGAACGCAGTGACAACATTGAACATTTGTAAAGAGAAACTAAGATCTATTAGAAGGGTTTAACTTAGTTCAAAAAATGAAGTGTAGTTTTCGCATTGTTTCAAATTTCCTCTTGTTTATTGTGAAATCTATATGTGTGAGAATTATATAAAGTGTGCAGCTCTAAAGCATGCAAAATTAAAAGAATGCATATGTTTCAGAATTTAGATGATTTACAGAGATACTGTTTGGAGTTTGGCATTCCTCACATAGTTATTTTGAAAGAATCAGATGTTAAAGACGGTTACATTCGTGTACGTTCCTGGAATAAAGAAAAGTAAGGAATTATCATAGTTTTGTTTCTTTTAAAAAATCAAAAATTATGTCTTATTTCTTTTATCATAAATTATTGTTTTTATTTTTTAATTTCAGATTTAATGAAAGGAAGATCCTGCTTAATGAACTTCCAGAATATTTGTTAAAAGCTGTAAAAAATCCCGGTTTGGATAATGCTTTAAATACGAAACCAGAAAAAAAATCAATTGGATGTGTGGAAAATTCTAATATTACAGTTTTGTCTTTTGAAAAACTTTCTCCATCTGCGAAACGCCGTTATGAAACTCAGGTTAGGTCTGCAATGACAAAGCCATGACGTAGAAATCATTGATAGTGAATATCTGAGAGAATTGGTTCATTAGCATACAAATCTCATCGTACAGGGTCCGAGCCAGAAGTAGTAGGACTGATTTTCTGTAGCGCGAACGGAGCAATGAAGGTGGAAACGGCCGATAGGGCGCGGTGAAGAAGAGTCAGGAGCAGCATCATATTTTTTTTCGTGTGTTGTTGTTGCGTGCTGTTTGTCAGGCTGTTATTGATGCAGGACGTGCGTTTTGTGGACCCCTGACGCGAGGTGTTATGAAGCCTAGTTATGTCCTTTTAGTGCTGTTTTCCCTCGAGGGAAAAGGAAAAAGTCAGACGGGGCGATGTCAGGACAGTAGCGATGATGAGGCAACAATCTACAGTCTTTGCTACGACTGCACCACCAGTGAGGTGAGGAACGGCGCGTTATCTTGGTGAAACGTTCATGATGTTGCGATGTCTGGTCGCACGCTGTTCACTCTCTGTTTCAAGCTTTTGTGCACTTCCACGTACAGTTTGAATTTACTGCAGTTCCGAGGAACACGAACTCTTTGTGAACTATATTACGACGATCGAAAAATACAATCAGCATGGATTTGATTCTTGATCTCTGCTCACCACAACTTTTTTTGCCGAGGGGATTTCGACATGTGCCACTCCGAACTTTGCCTCTTCGTCTTAGGGCCGTATTCGAAGACCCATGTTTCGTCACCATTGATAACATTATCAAGAAAGTCCTCGTCTGTTTGAATCGCATTTATGACGTTCTGACAAATTTGCTTGCGTTTCATCTTCTCGTCTTCAGTCAGGACTTTTGGAACAAGCTTCGCATAAATCTTTCTCATGTTGAGGTCTACAGTAAGGTTGCATCGAACGTTACCATAGGACTTTTTCAGTTGGTCAGCTACCAGACGAACAGATAACCATCGATCCGAGTACAAATGCACCTTGACCCTCACGACACTGTAATTCGCACGTGCTTTCAATGGGTGTCCGATGCGGTGGTCGTCATCCACGAGGTCATCCTCCCGGAACAATTTGTGCCACTCAGTTCAGTTGAGCGGCTAGCGGCAGCATCACATAGGCCTCCTTGACCAAATCAACGAGGAACACGCTCTTCCTCAACAACAGCTCGTATGCGGCAGAAAAAAATATGAGGCTGCTCCTGACACTCCTCTCCACCGCGTCTTATCGCCAGTTTCCTATTTGGGCTACAGAAAATCAATCCTACCACTTCTTACTCGGACCCTGTATGATCTTGCTATTTATTTTACTTTCATACATATTAGTAAATTTTCAATAATATCTATTTTATTGTCAGATGTTCATATTAAATAATAAAAAAGTACGTGATAGATAATTTCAATTTGGATAAGTTGTTAGTAATTTGTATTACTGTTTTACGTATTATGACAAGAAATTCTAAAAAAAATTGTTAGTTTTGTGGAGATAAATAAATCTCGGGAACACTCTGATTTTTTTGGCAAAATATATTCTCCCTCCTCTGGTTGTTCCTCCAAAGAATAAAAACACCTTTTTGGAGCAATAGAAAGAATAAGTATTTTCAACTTCCTTCCGGAAAAGAATTATACTTTAGTTGAAACTCATTTCTCTAGATGTTATTATATATCATTGTATTTAATGTGAACATTGTGTAGTGATGAATAATGTAACGAAGTTATTTATATTATTCCTTTTAAGTTATATGAAAAGGTGATAGAATGAACTGTTAATAGTTTTTAATATCTTGGTTTTGATGATTTTATTTAATTATTACGTTTTAGATAAAAAATAATCTTATTGGCATATGTGAAAAATTATCATCGAAGGTACGTGTAGAAATAATTGGAATTTTTCTGGACGGTGAAATTGTGAAAATGCTTGCTTATTGTACCGATTCTAATGCAGATTTTGACATACATTGTGTAATAAAAAAGTAAGTTCTGTCAACTATTATCCCTCTTATATTTTGAAAAGCCTGGATTTCTTTTCTTTATTTATAACAGCTAATTCCATTCAAGTATTTGATATAACCTTATAATGGAATGGAAGTGCAATTTTAATTCTGTTTCATTTATAAATCAGTAGTATCTGTACTTGGAAGCTTCCTATTAAACATTCATTTGTTTTACTACACTTCTCATTTTCAGTTATGCTTTCTATTTATTTCAGACACCCACGCCATAAAAAATACATGTTAAAAATTATGGACCAAATATCATATCTGAAAAAAAGTGGTTTTGATATGGTTATTGTACTCTTTAGTCTGAATGATAATGTATCAAAAACAATTTTCTAAAGTTCTTCGAATAACCATTTGACTAATGAAGGTAATTGCTATAACAGATTTCTTTTAAAATCATTTAATCTACGTATATTGATTTATAATTAACCTCTTAAGTTATGTTCCTGTTTATTTATGAAATATACATCCGTTATCATTAATTGAGCGATAACAGCAATGATTTATTTTTCTAGTTTTTTAACGTTTGGGTTAATGCAGCAGCATTCTTTATCATTTCCTGGAGGTTTTTCTATTCCCAATTCGAAATATGTGGTCAAGTAAAATAGATTTCACTCAGAGAAATATATACAAATACATTGAACAAATTGTACACAAATTGATATTCTTCTTACTTGTAATAACAGCTGACTTTATATCTAAGGGTATCTTACATAAATTATATAAACCTAATTTTAAAGGATTTGATTTTAAATAAACAAAGGCACAATTAAAAAATTGAGAAACATTGTATTAAGGAAACGAATTCTTTTATAAATACAATTATTTTTTGTATGTCACCCTTCCACTTCACTGGTAAAATTTGTTCAAAGTAATTCAAACGACAGAATAGTAATATTGTTTGTATAAATATAGATGTCAAACATACCTGTATGAAGTATACATACTTTTTATAAAAGTCTGCTAGTGAAGTTTACAGAACTATCTGATTCAAAATGTATACGCTTGTGTGCTTTGTACAATTTTTATTTAATTTTCAGTTAGTTGTTATATTTTGATTGCAAATATAAACATATGCATAGAGTTTCATATTTCATATACATAAAGAAGAATTTGCATCTGAAAACTTGACTTGGATTCTTTTTTCTGGTTATTGCAGTAAATTCACTCGTTTTACCTTTTAAATGGCTCTACTGCTTTGCATCTGTGAAGTCGAGAGCTCGCAGAAGTTAAAAAATGATATGTAGTATATTGAAAACTTGCAGGAATAGAATTTACGGAACCTGTGCCTAGAAAAATAAAGTACCCACTTATTGAAAATGTTTCTACCAATTTTTAAACGTTGTCATAACTTTATGATAACTGAATACCTAGGGATGGATAGTTCACAGAAATGGTTTAACTATATCTATTCATATTTTCAGAATGAGTATTGTAATATTAGTATCAGTTTATCTTAGGAGTGAGGGTGATATTTGGTACCATATTTAAGAATGTATGAGTCAATTATTTTGAGAAAAAGTAAAAGTATTTCCTCCAATAAATATTAATTTCACGAGCTATATGATCCTTTATTGATTTTATGTTATTTACTCATGAATAGAATTAAGGGAAAGAAAGTCTCCACACAACGTCGAAAGATTTTATACAACGTCGACGTATTTCGAACTCTTAGTTCTCATCCTGAGGTTACATCTGCAATATAACGTTCATATTTTATATTGTAGATATAACCTGATAATGAACACTAAGTGTTCGAAACGCGTCGACGATGTATACAATCTTTTTGTGGAGACACTAGTTTCTTTCCCTTATTCTGGTCAGAAATATGAATTTGTATTGTAAAAAAAATATGTTATTCCATTTCAGATGTGGTACCAGGTCTGTGGCTAAAGTGTTTTGTGATGTTACTCTTTCCTAAAATAGTTTAAGTTGAAGTATTATTGTAATTATTGTATAATTGTGTAGGTATAGCTGTTTCAAAAATGCTTTAATTAAAAAAAATGCTTCAGTGTAATTGACCCTTGGCGTTGGAAGTTGAAACGGCGATATTTTTTATTCTTTTTTATATGTTTTTTATAATAAAAGTGATATTATTGTTATTGTGTTGACCCTTGGTTTTCGTACAGTGTAATTAATAAAAAAAAAAACTCTGGAGTGGCCTATATCCAACTTTACTATAAGTAAATATAATATCATACTTCTTAGATATATGACCTCCCATTTAGACATAATATATGTCTAAATGGGAGATGTTTATTAGTGTGTTATTCCTGGAGACCGTACAGATAGAGATTGAACCAGTTATGAATATATACGCATATTTTTGTATATAACGCAACTTATGCATATAATATCATTAGTATTACCACAGCAGTAATAATACTTTTGTGAATCCAAACTGAAGAAAGAATGGTATTACGAAATAATCTCTTACAAGTGAACATGGCTTTTTTTCCAATAGCCAGTTGATCTCATAAATGGCCATCTGTAACAGTACATCGCCAGTGGATGTGTTATATTTAATAATATATATCTGACCTCCTACTACATTGAAAATTTAAGCCAAAGCCTTCCCTTCAAGACTTCAAAATATCCTATTTGGTCTGAAAAATGTCAGAAGCATATAAGAAAAAATTTTGGTGTCATCGAATCACCGAAGAATTGGATTAAAATTATTATCCGTTTTTGTAATATAGAACGAAGCTTGATTTTTTACATTTATAAATTTATTCTTCTTACTTCTCATATTAAGTCCTTAATTCATTTCAATTTTTTTCTTTAAACCTCTAAATACAAATTTTATTTCAGTCAATTCACTGAAAATATTTCTAAGACAATGAAAATAAATGTAAGCAAATCCGACAAGTAGGGCGGGCAGGTGATCCATTAGTCCAGGATTAATATTCAGTTTTTATAGCTTTATTGCTCTTTGCGGTAATTGAAATCTCACATTTTTTTTTCTAAATTTCTATTTTCTGTTCAATGTTTGGGCAAAATGTAATTGTTCTTTAATAGCTGTTTAGCATCAAAAAAACATTTTCTGAAAATTTAAAATTACCTCAACCCATCCGCCACATAATGCTCTATTTTTAGGCATAATTACAATTTGATCCGTCAAACGGATCGTCCTCACAAGCCTACAGATTGAATCATAAGTCAAAAGTTTTACATTTTATTAAAAAAAATTCCAGTTTTTTACAAATGTGGGGTTTTTTCCAATTGTTGCTTTTGTTGCTTCCATGATAATGCTAAAATTTCAAGTCACTAGAGTTAGTAATTTAGGGGAAAAAAATATTGTCTAAAACACATTTTGACCAAAAAAGTGACTTTCCTATCATGCATAATTGCTCCCAAACCATGGGGTTCATCTAAACAATGATGCTCATTTTTGTGTATAATATCTCTTTGATACATCTAAGATTCTAGACCATAGCGTATAAACAAGCTTTTGGATACACACCCCACCCACAGATATCATCGAAAAAACTTCATAAAACTATTTTGGGGGACCTGAAAACATGTAATTCCGTCAAAATTTCAACTTCGAATTTTGTTGCTATCACTATACTTTACTTATATTAAAGTAAAAAAGATAATGCAGTGTTTCATTAATTAGAAAATTCTATACTTTTCATTAGTTTTAAATCTTATAATGACATCACTATTAAGAAAAATTTTTAAACTGTAAATAACTAGTGTTGTTTTAGTGATTGTTTCTATTGAAACTACTATTTTAATGAAGCAAAATTCTGCTCAGTTAATATTAAAATTAAAATAGGTAATCGAAGATAAATTCAGGCATCATTATAGTTGGGTGGTAATTGTTTTGAATAGAAAGTATAGGTAATATAAAAAAAGAAAGAACATCAACAAGTTGTACTATGTAGATGATCACCAACAACTGAAGACTAATATATATATAAGTAATTATAGAAAATAAATAAAATACCGAACTTCAATGGTTTCAAATTAATGTAATGAATTAACATTATTATGATAGCGACTTTAGTTATACTATAAGAATACAATGAATTGGGAAACAATATAAGGAATGAATTTAATGGAAATTTGTAGGTCTATTAAACAGTAGAACTTTATTACAATGCAAAGAATTTCAGGAATCATTTCAACGTTTCGTTCAATGAATTTATTGCAGTTTAACATTCTCTGAAATTCCTTTCATTTTTAGTCTTTTCCATTTCCCTGCTTAAAAATATGTTGTAGAGGAGAGCATGTGGTCTTGTCAATGTTGGCCTTTACATAACTGTCTTTTTAAAACAGTACATAGATGTTTCATTTTTTTTCCTTGATATACCCTCCTGGAGATTTTTTTCATCAAATGGTAAACAATGTTAGAGAATCTGTTGCTACATTCTATAGAGACCAAAATGACTTTTAAAAACTTTTATCATCAGCTTGTTTCCGTGGCACTTTCAGTTCTTTCAGATTTTTTATTTTTATCCAGTTAAATTCATTTTTTCTAGTTAAATTCACATAATTAACTGGAACCATGTTACATATAAAGGAATAATGAAATTCATTGATTCATTTTTTTTGTCTAGTTATTCACATAATTAACTGGAACCATGTTACATACCATATATGGTAAAGGAATAATGAAATTCATTGATTCTCCAGAAATTGTATTCTCTAAACTTCAGGAACGTCCAAGGTAACAACTTATTGAGTTTGCAACAAATAAATCATCTGTTTGGTTTTGCAAACTTATAATTGAAGTTTAACTCTTGTTCTGGGTATTTCATCAAGAAAACGGATTTTACGAAAAGTTTACTTTCTTTTTCATTTGTTGGAAAATATAGTTGAGGTTTTGATGTACTAAATAGTAATGATGGGATTGTTCTAACTATTGTTGCTAAATTGTCCTTTAACTATCCGCATAAGAGGTAAATAATTGTTCTCTTTCCAGTAATCTATTCAACTGCGATTCCACTTTTGGTTTAATATAAACTTGGTTACTGAACTTTTGGTCATTTAGACTTTTTTTTGTGTGCAAAAAAAGAGGCATATCCTATTGATTAATTAGCGATTAATGGTTGACTGTTCGTTTCAAAATCTTTTAATTAAATCAACATATACATTTCCTAACCCATGTTTTTGTCTTTTACGGATGTAAATAACGAATTACTTAAGAATAATTTTGCATCTAGTATTCCCTGATTAGTGGTTTATGTACTTATAAACCTATAATTATTACTATCAGTTAAAAGTGTTTCACTTCATCAGTCGAATCTGCTTCTGCTGGAAGTAAATAATGATTCATAGAGTTATCTAATCTAATTTCAGTCATGTTTATATTTTCATCAAGTATATATTTTTCTCAATGAAATCATTTTTCATATTGGTTATTGTTTTCATGTTTTCCAAGCAAATTTAAGTTTAAGTTAGTATGTGGGACTGAAATATCAGCTGACTGATCTTCAGTTACCGAATTATTACCAACGACTAAATCTAAAGGATATTTTCTATTCTCTTTATGTAACATATGAAAAAAGTCACTTAAGTGAAAATCTGATGGATTCAAAGATTTACTATCTCCTCCATTGTCAATGTGGTTTTCGTGAAACATGATTGAACTGTTTCTTTTCACCAGTCTTTCTTGATTTTCCTCTTTTAGAGTTGAAGAATTTTGAATAATCCTTCGTTTTGACAAGTCATCAGATAGAGTCTTATTCACTTGTGGGTACGTTTTTTTAAAAAACTTGCAATGGCAAATCATCTTTATAAGAAATTTATCGTCCGTAATATTGTGAATTTTTTTTATCATAGTATTTTGCTGATTTGACAACGGCATCAGGGGAATATCTGCGCTATTTCCTTCATAGAAGAAATCATTTTGAGTAATCTGATTGTTATCTGGAATATTGAGACTGTTTACTTTGCTTTCTATTTCATAAATTGCATTAACTAATTTACTAAGTAGTCTTATCAAGGCCACAATATTTTGTGAGGTATAACATTTCAGGTCTTTATAATTTGAACTGTTCTTATTTTTGACTAGGTAATTGAAATCAGTGGAATCTTCGTGATAACCATCCATATTCTTTGAGTTTTCTTCCCCTTCTGGAAATTCATATTTTAAGTCATGTGGAATCTTGACTTTAATATTTCCTTCAACAACTTTACGAAAAGTTCTTTCAGTATGATCTTGTATGACTACATCAGCAGCTGTTGAATAAAATTCTTGTCTGGTTATTAAAGGTTTGACTGTAGCATTCTTAATCTCAGTGTTATTACTGGTGCTTGTTATGATAGTTGATTTATAATATTTAGCGTCTTGGGGAAATTTATAGAGATTGTTGGTAAACTGAGGAGTTATTTTATTTCTATTTTTTTTCATTTTGAATTGTGTTAAATTATCTGAAATGGAGGCGTTGTTTAAAACAGTAGTGGTTGAGGCACTTGCATTTTTATTGTATGGGTCCTTTGTAATTGTCTCGTTAAACTGTCTTGATGTCCCTGTAACTGTCAACAGACTTTCCTCATCTTTTTTTGTTCGTATTCTATGATATTCTTCCTTTTTTACTTTAAGAGGCGTCATTATTGGGAGGGGAGGTTTCGTATGATATGTGTCTACACTACTTATTGTTGGTGTCACAGAAGTTTTATTCATTCCATCATCAATTTTAATTTGATCAGTAGTTGGGTTGTACCGAACACTATCGAACACGTATTTATTTATATGCTTATCGAAAACGTAAACATTTTCATTGTCTGATTGTGCCGCATTTATTTTAATATTTGTCCCTGTGATGGATGCAGTAGTAACTGGTTGATTATTTTGAGGTATAGCAGTTGATGTTACAATAACTGGTGTGTGCTCCTTGTTATCTCTAAAAGCTTGTCTTGTTTTACTTGCTACATTTTCTATGGAAGTAATCCCATCATAGTGAGGTTTTTTTAAAATTGATTGAAAAGTATTTGGTTTAGTTTTGTGAGACCAACTTTTAAGAAAGTTAGTAATGTTGACACTTCCGTATTTTCTGGGTTTACCTCTTTTTGGCTTTCGAATGAACACGTAATCATTCAATGTTTCTTCAGTGTCTACAAAAGGATATTTATAATCGTTATCAGCAAACTCTTTTTTTCTTTCCTCAGCATAATCATTTAAATAAATTTCACCTGTATATTTATTATATGTTGGAGGATATTTAAGGAAATATCTATTTTGGGCGAATCCGGAATGTGGGTCAAGTATTACAGCTACTAGTGGATGAGTTGTATGTAAACGTGGTCCCATAAGCTGTCCTCTAATTGTTGTACGACCAGGAAACCTGAAAAAAAAGCCTAAAATATTTAGTTATCAAAGTAATATGGCATTGATTATTTTTTCTCATTTGTAGGTCAAAAATGGATTTCTATATGTTGGTGTTGTTCCTTACATATAGTATTTCAAAAATAAAAAAAGCAAAATCTAAGAGGGCAAAAATAATAAGACTTAAGAACTATTGCTATTATTCCTTAAGATGTGTTATGGGTACCTAATAGCATAATTGTAGAATATTCTTAGACATTTTTGTTATACAGGAATATTTATTAAATATATTGTGGAAGTGGAAGTAATGTTAAGGAACTCCAAACTAGTTTTTTTGCATCTTCTTTGTTAGATCGAATTTGGCCTTTTCGTGGGTAGACGTAATGTTTTCTGATAGCGTAACTGGTCCTTATTTCTAGTCCATATATTGATATGAGTTCAGAGCCTCACAATAACCACTACAGGCAGATGCAAAAGCGTCAAAGACACACTGTGACAAATTATTAAAGGTAAACAATAAAATTAATGTAACCCCTTCCCAGTTTGATTAGAAATTCTTAAAATTTGTTTCGTT
Source organism: Hermatobates lingyangjiaoensis (assembly GCA_026182355.1). NCBI lineage: Eukaryota > Metazoa > Arthropoda > Insecta > Hemiptera > Hermatobatidae > Hermatobates > Hermatobates lingyangjiaoensis. The sequence goes on from JAPFBL010001617.1 coordinate 5,949,485, forward strand.
TCAAAATAATAGTATTTATTTTTATAAACATAATTTATCGATATTTATATCTTACATTCATTTATCTCTAAAATCAGTTTACTTATCTGTCATCTATTGGCACTATCAAAATAAATATACTTTCAAATTAAAAACCGTGGAGTGGCCTACACTCAACTTCACTATGGGTAATATCAAACTTCTTGAGTATATAATATCACATTTAAACATAATATCATTGTCTAAATGGGAGTTGTTTATTAGTCTTTCTTTCGTTGAGGTAGTAAGGATAGTGATTGAACCAGTTATCAATATAAGGGCTTATTTCTGTACATCACAAAATTGATGCATATATTATAATGGGTACTACCGCATCAGTAATAACACTTTTGTGAAGCCAAAATGAAGATTTCATGTTACAAAATAATCTCTTATAGGTGAACATGTTTTTTTTTCTATAACCAGTGGATCTCATACGTGGCCATCTGTAACAATACATCGCCAGTGAAAGTGTTACATTTAATAACATTTATATTACCTCCTACATCGAAAATTTAAGCCAAAGCTTTTCCTTTAAAACTTTAAAATATCCCTATTTTGTCTGAAAAATGTCAGAAATATGTAAAAAAAATGTCAGTGCATCCAATCACCGAAGAATCAGCTTAAAATGAGTATCGGTTTTGTAATATAAATCAAGGAGTCCATTCCTCTTAATTCAATATTACCCAAAGATAATAAGATTTATAAACACAAGAAAGTCTATATCCTTGAAGTTTGTGCAATATATCCTTAACTCTAATCAAGGGTGCAATATACAGATTGATTAGAGCATATTGTTAGACAAATCTATCATACCATACAAAACAGAAATTATGTTTGATTGGCTTTTTTTTATCTGAAAGAATTTTATTGTCCTTACATCTCATGTAAGTCATTCAATATTTAAATTTTTAGTTAAACCTCTAAACATATCTATTCATTTCAGTCGATTCACTCAAAAAATTTCTAAGTCAATGTAAATATATGTATAGAAATCCGGCAGTATAACAGGTGATTCATTAGTCCAGGATGAACATTCAGTTTTTATAGCTTTATTGCTCTTTGCGGTAATTGAAATTTCACGATTTTTTTTTTATAAATTGTTCTTTTTTTGCTTAATTTTTTGGCAAAATTACATTGTTTTTTAATAAGCCGTTTACGTCAAAAAACATTTTCTGAAAACTAAAAATGGACCTTCACGTCCATTTGGTTCATGTAATTTGAAAAAAATTACTTCAACTCAATTCACAAATAATGTTATATTTTTAGGAATAATTTCGTTTAACCCGGCTTTTATTATCCTCAGAGGCTTTCAGATTGAATGATGAGTGGAATTTTTTACATTTTAATGAAAAAAATATTTACTGTTGTTTTAAAAATCTGAGGATTTTTTCAGTAATTACTTTTGTAGCTTCAAAGACAATGGTGAAATTCCAAGACTCTAGAATTAGTAGTTTAGGAGAAAAATTTTTGTCTAAAAACACATTTTGGCAATAAATGAGACTTTCCTTCCCATCATGCATAATCTACACAAACTTTTGGATAAACACTCACCCACCCATCCATACAAAAAGGTCGTCAAAAAAACGTTATAAAACGGCTTTGGGGGTCTCAAAACATGGAATTACGTTTAAATCTCGAGATGGAATTTTTCACGATCACTATATTTTACTTATAGTAAAGTAAAAAAAATAGATATGAGTGCTTACAATGATTAATAATTTTCCAACATTCATCATTTACGATACCTTACCATCACACCCATACTCTGCAGCTTACATTAATCAATGTAGTCAGTGTGTATCGCACTAACAGTTATAGTTTAGAGTGCATTGCAATGTAATAGTTTTATTCTTACATAAAATGATATTCAAAGTTACAGGCAGTTTTGTTTCGTTTCAAAGAATGAATATGTTTTTTGTATGTATCTTTAAATTGAGTCTATCTTAGTTACTCAATATAATATTGTCCAGAAAGAGTATAAACAATGGAATTTACTTTTTATGTTGCACAATCTATTTTGGTATAGTCTGTTTTCTTTCTTTATTATTAAGGAACTAAGATTTTGTTTCAAGGACATGCTTAAGTTGTCTTCGGTTATGTTAACTGTTCTAACAAGAACACCACGTAGGCCTTGAGGTCCTCTGTGAAATCTGCTGTTGATTTTATAGCAGGAGTGCTAAATGTTGATGTAAGCAAATTTATTAAGTCCGTTTTAGAAAACTGGAAGCTAAAATTGCAAGGACAAAAGAAAAAAATCTGGATTGGCCTATACTCAACTTTACTATAAGTAAATTTAATAACAATCTTCTTGGGTATATAATATATAATGACTCATTTAAGCATAATGTAAAGATGTAAATGGAAGATGTTTATTAGTCTTTCATTCCTGAGGTAGTACAGATAGTGACTGATCGACTCATTAATATATAACCTTATTTTTGTATAACACACCACTGATGCAAATAATCTCATTAGTATAACTACAGCAGTAATAACATTTATGAAAAGCCAAAGTACAAAATTTCTTGATACGAAATAATCTCCTACAAGAGAATATGGCTTTTCTTCAAATAGCCAGTAGATTTCTTACATCCTTTACTTGACCTCCTTCTATATTGAATATTTAAGCCAAATTTTTAAATTTAAAAGAGGAAAATACTCTTATTTTCTCTGTAAAATATCATAAACATACAAGAAAAAATGTCATTTCAAGATAATTTATAATTAAGGATGTACAATAATTACATTTATTAATCTTCAGCGTTTGTAACCTCAAAGATAATAGCAAAATTTCAAAACTCTAGAGTTAGCAGTTTGTGGGAAAAAAATGTTTACTAAAAAACGGTTTTTGGCAAAAAATGTGACTTTCCCGTCATGCATAATTCTTCCCAAACAATAGGGATCTTCTACGCTTTGAGGCCCATTTTTCTCTAAACTATCAACTTAATCCATCAAAGATTCTGGACCGTAGCGTGGTAACAAGCAATGCTAACACACTCACCCACCCACGCACACACACACACACAGACATCATCGAAAAAACTTCATAAAACGACTTTTGGGGCCTCAAAACATATAATTACGTCAAAATCTCGAGATCGAATTTTTCAACGATCACTATACTTTACTTATAGTAAAGTAAAAAGTTCTATTAATAATTACCCACAACTTTACATATTTTAAACAAGTAATTAATGGGTTCATTTCTTTTTACTTTACTATAAGTAAAGTATAGAGATCGCGAAAAAATTCGATCTCGAGATTTTGACGGAATTACATGTTTTGAGGTCTCAGAAGTCATATATGAAGTTTTTTCAATGATGTCTGTGTGGGTGGGTGGGTGAGTGTGTATCCAAAGTTTGTGGCCACGCTACGGACCAGACAGAATCTTTCATGGACCAAGTTGATATTTTACACAAAAATGAGCACAAATTGTGTAGATGAGCCCTATAGTTTGGGAGACATTATGCATAATGGGAAAGTCACTTTTTTTGCCAAAATCTGTTATTGGACTACATTTTTTTCTCCTAAACTATTAATTCTAGAGATGTGAAAATTTGGCATCATTTTTGAGGTGACAAATGCAATAAACGAAAAATATAATCGATTTTTAAAACAACGGGAAATATTTTTTTTTTAATAAAATGTAAAAATTATGACTTATAATTTAATCTGACAGCTTGTGAATGCGATACAAGCCACACAGTTTGACGGATGAAAATGAAACTATACCTAATAATAGAACATTTGAGAAGGTGATTTGAGATAATATTTTTCATGATTACAATCACCATAGGGTCGTTACAGTACATTTTCTGTTTTCAGAAAATGTTTTTTGACGCTAAGTGGCTGATTAAAAAAACCATGAATATTTGCCGAAAAAATGAACTAATAATTAAAAATTTATAAGTAAAAATTCACGTCATTTCAATTACGGCAAAGTGCAATAACGCTGTAAAAACTGATTGTTTATCCTAGACTAACGTATCACCTGCTATACTTATCGAATTGATTGATATTTATTTTCTTGGTTTATAATGAGTTTGAAATTTTTTGAGTGAGTCCAAAGAAATACAATTGATGTTTATAATTGAAAATTTAAATATTTATTGACTTATATGAGCTATGAGAAGAATAATATTATACTTGTAAAAAATTACTGCCAATGAACATAAATGTCTGTTACTTTCCATGATGTGATATATTTGTCTCATAAATTGCTCTAATCAATCTATATATTGCACCCATGAACAAAACTTAATATCAGATGAAATTTTTTTTGTGTTTATAAATCATAGTATCTTTGGATAATATTGAAGTATGAGGAATGGACTCTTTCCTCAAGAAAGATGAGTTATGTTTGTTGACAAATATCCAGTTTTTTCACTATTCTAGTCCAACAGTTTATATCTATTATTTTTCAAAAATTAGAAGCTCCCAGCAATAAAGGTTTTAAATTATACTGAATAGCCGGCTTTGACTTTAATTTGAGTATGTAAAACTGGCTAATTACTAATATATTTTTTCTCAAAATACATTCACAGCAACATTGTAACAGTGTACAGCCATAGCAAAAAGATAACACTCGTTCAGAGTAATTTGGTATATATGATTGTTGACAAATGGAAAGAAAAGTGATTTGTATTAAATACTAGACTAATAAACTAATGACTAATTAACTAAACTAATGCACATATTTTTAAGACAGTTCTCTTTGTTTACAATTTTTGTACAATTTGAATTTTCAAAAAAAAATTTAATGTTTCTTTCTGTTTGATACTACTGAGAAGCAACATGTAATTCGCCATGTTGAAATGCTGTTTTACATAAATGATCTAAAAATTAAAGTCTCTCCTTGAGATTTATGAATAGTAATGCCAATACTAACTGAATTGGAAATTGAATCCTTAGAAAAGGAATGTTGTCCTCTTTAGATAAAACAATTTTCAGTTTTGTAATTAAAACTATTTCCTTTTGACTCCGTAATGCGATAATTTTATAAACAATAACATTATCATAAAGCTCCTTAGTTATTAGTCTTGTTCCATTACATAAGCGCGGTGGATCAATGTTTCTCATACATACACATAACAGGAGCTTCCTTTTTGAGTTCTAGCTTATGTTGGAGCAGTCCAATCAATTCTAGTGAGTCAAGAAATTCGTAAGAGTAATGTGTGAGTTCTGTTTTCAGTATTATTTCGCGCACGCAGTTTTACAGTCATATCGCGGAGTTCAGTTCCTACACAAACAAACATGAGTTATATGACAGATATTGTTTAATTTCTCCTGGAAATTATTCAATTAACCTATGACTAATTTCACTGTGTGTCTCGTTAAATGGAACTTCTATAGAAGTTTCTGTGATCAGTATTTGTGGGTTGGCGAATGAAGACTAAATGCATTCAATATGTGGGGGTTTCGCGGTTTGGGCGGGTTGTTGATGTTGTTTGTTGATAACCTTCGGGAGAGGAGAAGAGGAGGTTCGGGTGGGTTATCAACAAGACGAGTGAGTGCTACGCGTTGTGCTTTCAGAACATTCATATATTAACTACTAGCAAACGTACCCGTCTTTGACGGAATCAAAAATTCTATTATACTTGGTATTCCAAAATATCAATTATAGTATTATACTAATACTACAATTAGAAGTTATAGAACAGTAGAAAATACCATTATTAGTACAGTGCCAAACAAATGCCTCTGTATACACCACATTAGCTGTCTGTCCTTCAGGTTCACGGAAGAACAAACAGTTGGAACCTCTGACTCTTGAGCAAGTAAACTATAGTTGACCATGTAAGAAAAACTTGGTCTCGCTAACTTGAATTCCTGCGTTAGTTAAAGTCTCCCTTTGCAACTTGGTTAATGTCATTGCGAAATAGACTCTGACAGGACTTTGCAATCATTTCAACGGAAACAGACAGTGGCTCGGAATCAATGGTATGGGTGGTATACACACAGACTCCACATTCCACACCCAGTCATGATGGCCGCCTCTACGGCACATCTGTGCAGAGCACAAACTCCGAGTTGCACATTTCCCGGGGAACTCAAGTTGCGTAACATGAAATTTGTTACTGATACTAAGTCACAGCATGATGATGCTCCTACTTGAAGTTTTTACTGATGAACAGGCAGTCCAAGAGCAGTCACGGAGTCAAGAAATTCAGTTAGATAATAAACTACTTCCTCATTACTAATCACTCTCTTTACTGACTTATAAGTTCTATCTTCGGGTTGATATAGCGTAAGAACATGTTTGCTGATTTTTTCTTCATGTTCATTAGTAAGGCTTGAGCATTGCTCGTTGAGAAAGCCTTTTATTCTGAATAGATAGTACATCTTGAACTCTGGGAAACACCTTGTCAATAAGCTCAAATAAGCATAATATTCATAAATTAGCATATTTGCTATAAGCAAATATTCATGTACGCAAATGAAATTAAAGTCAACTAACCATACCTACTTGCTACACCTGTATATTATCAAAATAAACGTGTGTGTGTAGTTAACCAAACACGACTTAAAAGTTCATAACTTCGCTTCATCATTGAATATTCCATCCATCCAAAGATTAGATTTTAAGTTAGACATACACAAATCTACAATCAATGTTTCAGTTTTATATATCTTATCGTAGCAATATTTTGTGGACAAACCGACAGACAGAAATTATTCTAAGGATACATGTGGTTACTCTAAAGAATGAAACGTAAAGAAAACTTGAAATGAGTTAGTTCTAATTAACGTGCTCCCAGTCAAAAGCCTACTCTTTGTTCCATACCTTACTTTATTACCAGTGTTTATATTACGCAAATATTAAATTAAAAAAAATATTTTTGTTGTATTTATTTATAATACATTTGCACTACTGTCGTCGGCGAGCAAGCAAGCTACTGGCTACCCTGGCTAGATCCCTTTACTTTATTACCATTTTTTATATTATCTACATTTTAAATTCAAAAAAATATTTGTTTGTTAAATTTATTTATAATACATTTGCACTACTGTCATCGGCGATCACGCAAGCCACTGGGCTACTCTGGTCCCATACCTTACATTATTACCAGTGTATTTATTAAGCAAATATTAAATTAAAAAAATTTTTAGTTATATATAATACATAGCAAACGTACCCGTCTTTGACGGAATCAGAAGTTCCGTCATTTTTGGTATTCCAAAATGTCATTAGAAATGATAGAACAGTAGAAAATACCATTATTACTACAGTGTTAAACAAATGCCTCTAAATACACTACATTAGCTGTCTGTCCTTCAGGTTCATGGTAGAAGAAAGAGTTAAAACCTCTGACCCTTGAGCAAGTAAACTACATTTGACCATGTGAGAAAAACTTGGTTTCGCTACCTTGTATTCCTGCGTTAGATGAAGTCTCCCTTTTAAAGCAACACCTTCATAATAAATCCAAGCTTGGAATTTACTTGATGTGCAATCTGTATTCTCTTTTCAAGTCAAGGAATTCTCCCGATTCGGTCAAGGACCTTGTCTATAAGGGGGTTCTTCGATCAGTGCGTCTGGTTTAGAGCTGCACCAACGAACAAGGCGTGTATCCAGATTGTTCAAAATAAGTGTGCCCGCCTTATAGCCAGGGCTCCTTGGTACGCCCGTAATGTTGATATTCACCATGACTTGAAAATGGAATCCATAGATAGTTACATCACTCGACTTACTACCAATGAAGACAACAAACTATCTACTCATCCAAACCTCCTGGTACAAACTCTAAATCCTGCCACCAACCTTCCTCAACCTCACTGAACAATTACTTCATCCACTGACTATCTGACTACTTTTCCAACTGATGACTAAAAACTTTTAAAACCATGACCTCAACAAGACCACATGACCGCGAATACGACATCTTTACTGCACAGACGAACTTATATCTGACAGGAATTACTGACATTACAAGTTATAGTAGCACAGTAAGCAAGCAGTAGAAGGCCTCTGGTCTGGAACTGCTAATTACGACGTGCACTATAGTGCGCGGATATATTCGTTGGTCGTTGGTCGTTGGTAGTCTCCCTTTGCGACTTAGTTAACGTGATTGCGAAATAGACTCTGACCGGACTTTGCAATCATTTCAACGTAAACAGACAGTGGCTCGGAATCAATGGTATGTGTGGTATACACACAGACTCCCCAATACCACATCCAGTCATTATGTCCGCCTCTATGGCATATCTGTGTAGAGCACGAACTCAGAGTCGTGTCCCGTTGCACAGTTTTGGGGTACTCATGTTTCGTAACATGAAATTTGTTACTGCTACTAAATTGCAGCATGATTGGTTCTCCTACTTTAAGTTTTTACTCATGAGCAGGCAGTCCAGGAGAAATGAATTCAGAGTCAAGAAATTCAATTAGATAATGAACTGCTTCTTCATCACTAATCCAATCTCTTTACTGACTTGTAAGTTCTTTCCTCGGTATGATATAGCGTAAGAACTTGTTTGTTGATTTTTCCTGCCTGTTCGTATTAAGAGTTGAGCATTGCTCGTTTACCAAACTATTTATTCGTAATAGATAGTACATCCTCAACTCTGGGAAACACTTTTGCTAAGATGTCAAATACGCAATATATTCATATGCTCCAATGAAATTAAAATCAACTAACAATACCTACTTGCCACACCTGTGTATTTTCAAAACAAACTTGTCTGTGAAGTTAGGAAAATACGCTTAATGCCCTATAACTTCGTTTCTGTACTTAATTATGAATCTATTTAGAGCCCATATTTTAAGTTAGGCATACACAAATCCAGTGTCAAAGTTTCAGCTCGCCATGTCTTATGGTGGCAGAGTTTACTTGTGACAAACGTTTTTGCTTTAAACGTCCATAACTTCACTTCTACGTTGAATTTCCAAATAATTCAGAGCCTATATTTTAAGTTAGACCTACCCAAATCTACTGTAAAAGTTTCAGCTTTGTATGTCTTATGGTAGCTGAGTTTACTTGTGACAAAGTTTTGCGGACAAACAGACAAACCGACAACCCGACAAACCGACAAACCGACAGAAATTTTTCTAAGGGTGGATTCGGTTTCTCCAATGTATGAAACGTAAAGAAAACTTGAATTGAGTCAGTTCTAAGCAATGTACAGACAAAATCATTATTTTATTTATATAGATTGCGTTCCCTTATTTTAATTCTCTTTTATATTAATTATATGTATACTAGCAAACGTACCCGTCTTTGACGGAATCAAAAATTCTATTATACTTGGTATTCCAAAATATCATGGAATACTATACCAATTATGGTATTACACTAATACTATAATTAGAAATTATAGAATAGTAGAAAATACCATTATTAGTGCAGTGTTAAACAAATGGCTCTGCATACACCACATTAGCTGTCTGTCCTTCAGGATCACGGAAAAACAAACAGTTGGAACCTCTGACTCTTGAGCAAGTAAACTACAGTTGACCATGTGAGAAAAACTTGGTCTCGCTAACTTGAATTCCTGCGTTAGATGAAGTTTCCCCTTACAACTTAGTTAACGTCATTGCGAAATAGACTCTGACGGGACTTCGCAATCGTTTCAACGGAAACAGACAGTGGCTCAGAATCAATGGTTTGGGTGGTATACACACAGACTCCCATTCTACACCCAGTCAAGGTGGCAGCCTCTACGGCACATCTGTGCAGAGCACAAACTCCGAGTCGTGTCTCGTTGCACATTTCCCGGGGCACTCAAGTTGCATAACATGAAATTTGTTACTGATACTAAATCGCAGCATGATTGGTGCTCCTACTTGAAGTTTTTACTGATGAGCAGGCAGCCCAAGAGCAGTCACGGAGTCAAGAAATTCAGTTAGATAATAAACTACTTCCTCATTACTAATCACTCTCTTTACTGACTTTTAAGTTCTATCTTCGGGTTGATATAGCGTAAGAACATGTTTGCTGATTTTTTCTTCATTTTCATTAGTAAGGCTTGAGCATTGCTCGTTCAGAAAGCCTTTTATTCTGAATAGATAGTACATCTTGAACTCTGGGAAATACCTTGTCAATAAGCTCAAATAAGCATAATATTCATATATTAGCATTTTGCTATTAGCAAATATTCATGTACGCAAATGAAATTAAAATCAACTAACAATACCTAATTGCTACCTCTGTATATATTCAAAATAAACATGTGTGTGTAGTTAGCCAAACACGGCTTAAAAGTTCATAACTTCGCTTCATCATTGAATATTCCATCCATCCAAAGCTTAGATTATAAGTTAGACGTACACAAATCTACAATCAAAGTTTTAGCTTATTATGTCTTATGGTGGCAATATTTTGTGGACAAACCGACAGACAGAAATTATTCAAAGGGTACATGCGGCTTCTCTAAAGTATGAAACGTAAAGAAAACTTAAAATGAGTCAGTTCTAAGCAACGTACAGACAAAACATTTCTTTTATTTATATAGATATACTTGTGCTACTGTCAACAGCGAGCACGCAAGCCTCTGGGCTACTCTGATTCCATACCTTACTTTATAACCAGAGTTTATATTACGCAAATATTAAATTGTTTTTGTTGTATTTATTTATAATACATTTGCACTATTGTCATCGGCGAGCAAGCAAGCTACTGGCTACCCTGGCTCGATCCCTTTACTTTATTACCATTTTTTATATTATTCACATTTTATATTCAAAAAAAATATTTGTGTGTTACATTTATTTATAATACATTTGCACTACTGTCATCGGCGAGCACGCAAGCCACTGGGTTACTCTGGTCCCATACCTTACATTATTACCAGTGTTTTTATCAAGCAAATATTAAATTAAAAACAAGTTTACAGTTATATGTAATACATAGCAAACGTACCCGTCTTTGACAGAATCAAAAATTCTATTATATTTGGTATTCCAAAATGCCATTAGAAATTATAGAACAGTAGAAAATACCATTATTAGTACAGTGGCTCTGTACTAATACAGAGTACTAATACAGTACTAATACATTTGTATACAAATGGCTCTGTATACACCACATTAGCTGTCTGTCCTTCAGGTTCATGGAAGAACCAACAGTTGGAACCACTGACTCTTGAGCAAGTAAACTACAGTTGACCATGTGAGAAAAACTTGGTCTCGCTAACTTGACTTCCTGCGTTAGATAAAGTCTCCCTTTGCGACTTAGTTAACCTCAATGCGAAATAGAATCTCAAAGAACTATTTGTTTCATTTCAACGGAAATAAATAGTGGCTCGGAATCAATGGTTTGCGTGGTATAGATACAGACTCCCCAATTCCACACCCAGTCTGCCTCTATGGCATATCTGTGCAGAGCACGAACTCAGAGTCGTGTCCCGTTGCACAGTTTTGGGGCACTCACATTTCGTAACATGAAATTTGTTACTGCTACTAAATTGCAGCATGATTGGTGCTCCTACTTTAAGTTTTTACTCTTGAGCAGGCAGTCCAGGAAAAATAAATTCAGAGTTAAGAAGTTCACTTAGATAATGAACTGCTTCCTCATCACTAATCCAATTTCTTTACTGACTTGTAAGTTTATTCCTCGGTATGATATAGTGCAAGAACTTGTTTGTTGATTTTTACTGCCTGTTCATATTAAGGGTTGAGAATTGCTTGTTTACAAAACTATTTATTATTAATAGATAGTACATCCTCAACTCTGGGAAACACCTTTTCAATGATGTCAAATACGCAATATATACATATGCTCCAATGAAATTAAAATCAACTAACAATACCTACTTACCACACCTGTGTATTTTCAAAACAAACTTGTCCATGAAGTTAGGAAAATACAGCTTAAAGCCACATAACTTCGCTTCTGTACTGAATTATCAATCTATTTAGAGCCCATATTTTAGGTTAGGCATAAACAAATCCAATGTCAAAGTTTCACCTCTCTATGTCTTATGGTGGTTGAGTTTACTTGTGACAAACGTTTTTGCTTTAAACGTCCATAACTTCACTTCTACGTTGAATTTATAATCAATTCAGAGCCTATTTTTTAAGTTAGACCTACACAAATCTACTGTAAAAGTTTCAGCTTGATATGTCTTATGGTGGCTGAGTTTACTTGTGACAAAATTTTGCGGACAAACCGACAGAAATTTTTTTAAGGGTGGATTCGGTTTCTCCAATGTGTGAAATGTGAAGAAAACTTGAAATATGTCAGTTCTAAGCAATGTACAGACAAAATTATTATTTTATTTATATAGATTACCCTTTGCTGCGATTAAAATTCCATGAATTTTTTTTATAAATTGCTAATTTTTTGTTCCATTTTTGGGCGAATTTTCATGGTTTCTTAATGAGCTGTTTAGCGTGAAAAAACATTTTCTAAAAATAAAAACTACATTAACGCCCCTCTTGTGAATGTAATTTTGAAATAAATTATCTAAACTCATCCTCCACATAAAGTTCTATGTTTAGGTATAGTTTCATTTTGATCCGGTAAACGGTATGGCTGGTATCGCTCTCACAAGCTCACAAAAAAAATTATTTCCCGTTGTTTTAAAAATCGATTATATTTTTCGTTTATTGCATTTGTCACCTCAAAAATGATGCCAAATTTTCACATCTCTAGAATTAATAGTTTAGGAGAAAAAAATGTAGTCTAATAACAGATTTTGGCAAAAAAAGTGACTTTCCCATTATGCATAATGTCTCCCAAACTATAGGGCTCATCTACACAATTTGTGCTCATTTTTGTGTAAAATATCAACTTGGTCCATGAAAGATTCTGTCTGGTCCATAGCGTGGCCACAAACTTTGGATACACACTCACCCACCCACCCACACAGACATCATTGAAAAAACTTCATATATGACTTCTGAGACCTCAAAACATGTAATTCCGTCAAAATCTCGAGATCAAATTTTTTCGCGATCTCTATACTTTACTTATAGTAAAGTAAAAATACATTGACTGCGTCGAACTCTAGTGTCGTGCTTCTAACAACTGTTTTACTAATAATTATGTTATTTTATATTAATTAAGTATAATACACTCAGTCATAATCGTTTTCACAAAAAAATGATGATTTCTACGTAAAATAAATTCTTCAATATCTTTTTCCATTGACCATATATTCTAAACAATAAACACAAAATACAATAGGTACACAATGAATTCAGTATACTATTACAAATAATAGAAAACAATATTAACGATATTACATACTTATTATACGTTCTGTTTGAAGTTAATAAAATATAGATAAAAGATGACAAATTTACCTCGGGTCAAAGTAATTTGGTTGAACTGGTTGGAGTACGGCGCTGTTGGATAGTTGCATACACCATACGAGCAAGACATTCTTCCACATAATGAAGCTCTGAAATAATTATTGCATATCTCAAGAAATATCTAATCTACCTTTTTAATTGTACTACCTGAAGTTAATTTTTTTTTTTAGTATAATTAACTTATTTTCTATTAAAGATCGTTTATTTTGAAGTTAATTATGAGTATTAAATAATATAATTAAATAATTTAAAAAAACATCGATTTAAAAACATGTATAGCTTGAATGAATATGTAAAATGATATTTAGAAATGAATACACCCTCATACCTGTGTTTACATTTAAAGGAAAATATAGTGCAGGTACAACTTCGGTGTTTCAAACTTCGTGTAAGCTGTCTTGTTTTTTGGTGTTACCTTTAAGTCAAGCAAGTGGTGTAATGAACAGTAGACCAATTGTTTCTTTCTAGGACAGCAATATTTGCTGCTCTAGTTATATAGACGCTTTTGTTTTCCCTTTTAGCCGATGTAAGCAAATTTGTGGCAATTATTATAAAATTAAGAGTTTACATATAAATTACATTAAAATGCTATTTCAACCACAGTTATTATTTTCTTTACTTTTTAATGTTTGCTGAAGCATCAACCAAGGTAAAGACGTCTTGGTGTAGAAATTACGAATGTTTATAAAAGAAAAATACCTCCTGCGTATTGGAAGAGGAAAAGCTCTTTATGAAAGGCTTAGCAGCTAATAGTAAATATTTCCCTGCAAGCAGACTGGTGATGCAAAGAACATTGGTGAACAATTAGTGTAGTTAGGATATCAATACGGACTGGAAATTTCTTTGATACTTTGTTTATTGAAGTACTCTCGTTAGAAATTATGAGTATAAATAAAACCAGAAATGAGTATTTAAGAACACAACCCTTGCATTCATGGTAGAAAAATACAAGTTCTGGGTGGTGGTTAATAAAGATGAGTCAGCGGGGATTGAAGACAGGCTGCTAGAGAGTTGGTAAAAATTGCAGAGGCGTTTTAAGTCCATTGGATGACGTCAAATCAAAAGATTTCGATGTACAAGTCTGTGCTATAAATGAAGATGTCTTTAGATTGTTAAACATGGATCCAATTAGAGTTGTGATTTTGTGAACTCAAAAACTGCTATTTTTTCATTTGTTGGTGATTGTGCTACCTAAAACCATAGACAAAAAGAAACAAGTATCACCATTGCCTTATGATACGAAAATTGAAAGTGTTAAGCAATGGGTCCCTGGGCTTTGTAGTATTAAGGTATTAAAAAGGTTAAGATCATTTGGCGAAGCAAGTTGCAACTTAAATCATCCAGTAGTATCAATCTCGTTTAAAAGAGTTTAATTCCTAAGTAAAACAGCCACTAAAAGTAAAATTGAAAGGAGAAAGAAAGAGATATGAACTTTTCCTAAACGAAAAAGTTCCCCATCATTGACATGATCCATCTTCATGGCAATTTCTGAGATCTGATTGGCCATATATAGGATATAGAGGGTCATATATATAACATGTGAGCCCTCTGGGAAGTCTAATGCTTTATCATAAGCTAGATAAGATACCAGCAATTAAAAACAAAATATTGACGAAATAAGGAGTAACCCTGATCTGCACGTCATATGATAAATGAAAAGCAGAATTGGAGATTAAGATGAATTTTATCATACGAGATTATACTAATCAAAAACACTCACTAAAGAGGTGTTTCTTAAACTAATCAGGAGCGACTACTTCGAACTGAAATGAGACTATCTTTAAATTTGAAAGTATGTTTTTATTACATATAAATCGAAGATATACAAATATTCAACTAGCTATCAACTCGATCTTTCAAATATTGCTTAAAGTTTCAAAAAATGCGGTACACAGTGGTTTCGAATGGAGGTATAATGAGTGTATTTACAGTATACACTCAAATCTAACAGGTTTATATACAATAATTTTACTTTGTAAAATTATTCCAACAAAACAACTAAAACAACTAAAATTAGCCTGCACAAAACAACTTCGCCGTCGATTTCATTCATATGTAGATTCAATTTAATAATTATAATGGAAACGTAATCATGCCCATGAGGTAGTGAAATGCTGAATTTATTATTCATAGTAATTGATTATAGCTGTTTAATTATAGTAGTTTAAGATAGAGGAAGATATGGTAAACTATGAAGTAAGGACATGAAGGCGTTTGGGTATGTGTGGACGGGAGCTTATGTAAGTATTGCCAACCAGTGAATTACAACAGTCCTTGTCCGGCCAGTGTAGACGTAGTGCATTGCCGTTAGGAAACGGAGGGCATTTTGTCAAACGGATACTGATTTGGTCGGGTAGATGTTTTGCTTAGGATGTAGAAGTTTAAATTGACAGGTTTCTTTCACGGTTTTACATGTGGAAGTTGGAGGTTAAAATACTTTGGGTACCGAGATAATATTTTGAAAGTACCAGAGTACGGGGTTTCGAGTGAATTGCAACCACTCCTGGATGCGCTGTGGTAATTACCAGTTGAAAAATCAAAAACTGAAATTGATGGCATATCTTTCACACATTGTTTGACTGTGTCGTTGTTTGTGTATAATTTTTCAGGTGAGGTGACAGTATATTGTATGAGTGACGGCTGTAAATGGGTATATGTATATACATCATAGAACTTGGGAGACATTCGTAATCCCAGAAATACTGCAGGTAATGATATGTACCAGTTCTCTTTACGGGCTATGATGGCGGCTTTGAGAGTTCGGTGGAAGCAGTCTATAGCTTGTGATGCTGATGTGAGAGAAAACTACTATGGATTAGACTTCGAAAAAGAGGTGGCACAAACTTAGTTCCTCGATCAGTAATGACATGAAAAGGGACAGTAAATTGACAGGCCTAACCCATTTGTAAAGGCAATAACAACTGACTAAATAGGGATATCAGTGAGTGAGATGACTTCAGCTCATCGCGTAGCTATTTCTATGGAGGTTAATGGATATCGAAAATGCAATAGATAAGGGCATCTTGGCCATCAGAGCCATATTCTGATATATATGAAAGTTGTCGTTGCTAACATGTGACTTAGAAACTGCGTAGGTGAAAAATATTGGCACAATGGTTCATGACCCATCAACCAGATTAGAATCATTCAGGTAATGTGACTCCCCATTATTGAAATGGGTGCTAAAAAAGAAACGAGCCTTAATTCCTACTCTTAGAACAGCACTGAAGGTGAAAGCCTTCCTCTGGTAACAAGCAAACTATTCTCTGATAAAATCCTCCATTGACCCTAACGAAGTACACCGGCAGACTGAATTAGCTTTTTTAGACAAAAACCTAATCACAAGTTTACAGTAAAAGTAGATATGAGAAATGACATCATCAAAAGAATTACCGAGAATCCTATCTTCCAGTATACATTCTAAATGGTATTGACTATAAGTACTAAAATATACAACAACCACATAAATATATTTCTTCTATATCCATAAATCAATCGCTACAAAAACCCTGTTACTACTATTTTCTACTATTTACCTTTAATTAAATGGGTAAATAGAAGAGAATATTGAAAATATATCATTCACCTAGAAAGCATCAAAAAGTAATCTATCATCTATCAGGTACAGTTTTAATAGGTAGTGAAATCTGTAATAGATAGGAAAAGGTTGCTCATATAATTTTATAAAAAAACATCGAAAACCTGATGGAAGATGATTGTGTTCACTAATATTTCAAATGTAACAAAAAATAACACATTTATATATGAGGATCATTATCGTTACAAATAAAAGAGGATTTATCATTTACAAATAAAATATAATGATCATAAAAAAATGTAAGTATATTTTTTTTTAAAATGATCAATTTGATTAAGTGTTAAGAGAATTTTAGCTTGATTTTTGTGTTATATATTTACGACAATTCAAGTATTTCATACCTTTTTTAATGCTTATTAGTAGGAGATCAGAAAGTAAAACGGGGAGAATGAGAAATAAATATAGAGAGCAGGATTTCTAGGCGACGAACTGCTGACTTCAACTGACAAAAACAAAGGAAACAACGTCGTCAACATATTTTAAAACATACAATAAGGCTTTTAAAACAATAAAATATATCCTCATGTATCAGAAATTCTTTAACCTTGTATTCTAAAAGGTTATCTTATAGTTTAATCCTTACGTAATAGGCTTAAATTAATCAAATTTAAAATTAATCTTTTATAAAAAAAATATATAATTTTCAATGAAGAGTTATAACCCTTTCTGGACCCTTAAGATGAACTTACATTATTTTCACAACAATTTCGGTTATAAAAAAAAATAAATTATATTAAAAATGTATAAGCAGTCAAAGTAGATTTACACTGTCAATCAAAAACCCTAAAAAAAGCAACAAACGTGATGAAATAATAGTTATCTAAAGATACCTTTGAACTTTAAAAGTTTGTATTTTTTTACATGCTTATGATAAATTAATAATAATTAATATCGGAAGACATGTAAGTTTTAATACATTTCTAAGTTTTGTGTAAAATTTATCTTTCTCATAATCTTATAGGCACATAAAGTAACGTATAAATATTAAAACTATATATAATGTTAGCAGCACATTGACTGGTTTCATACAAAGTTTTTTGACTGCTTTAAGTTTTGTCAATTGCATTTGGAGTTTATTAAAAATATTGGGACAATTGCCCCATAGTCCACAAAGGATTAAACGTGAAAATATTAATGATGTGGTGATTTCTGTTTTAAATATCCTCTGATTAAAACGGTTTAAAAATTTAAGGTCTGTTTTAACTTCTGTTAAAACAGACATTAAATTTTGTTAACTCACATTATCCATATAAACATCTGAATAAAACTGCATTATCCTAAAGAAAAGTTCGACATAGTACTTTGAGGTAACTTACTATGTGATATAAAACTCACTTTTTTTGTCTATCCACAACATTAAGACATTAGAAAAGATGTTTTTAAGAATAAAAAAATTGTATAGTTTTCAACTGAAATCATTCTCTACATTACAAATAAAATCATGTGTCTAAGAACCCTAAGATCTCATTGTATTTAACTAAGAAGACCATGGGGTAGTAATGGAGTGATTAAGCGCCTCTAATAGCCTCTAACACTCAACTCCGACTTTCGGCCTTCACGAGTCTGCCCTGTTAACCTGCTATATGCAGGGACAAACGAAAGAGGAGGAGAAGATGATCAGGGGCTGGGCCTGACCACCTTCGTTTCACAACCTTCCTAATCAAGGCAACTTTGCTGCAGAGGTAGGTGCTTCGGGACACTCAACAAAACCATAGAAAAACTTCTACCGCAGGACCAGCAAAAGTACCGAGCTTCTTGGAGGCTTTGAAGCTAACTGCTGAGGTACTTTAGTACAGAAGAGGGGAAGTACAATAGTTTTTTTTTAAGACGCACTGCTATGGTCACCCTCGAATAATAATAATAAGATGATTATAAAATCCCAATTCCTAACAGATTGTGTAACGGAACTCATAAATCATTAATGTTTAATCATTAACGTGAAAAAATATAAATGAGAAAAGCATAACTCTTGTCCTAGGTATTTTCTAATAATTGTATATGAGATCTAAAAGAATATCAGATGATCTCTGGTTGTATATAATAATCAGTTTTTTTCCCAATACAGTAACCCTGAATTTGGATCGTATATTTAACAAAACCGTATACTCGTATTTGGACCCCTGAACAAAACTTAATGTCAGATGTAAATTTTTTTGTTTATGAATCATATTAAGGTTGGGTAATATTGAAGTGTGCGGAATGGACTCTTTCCCAATATGTTGATGACAAATATAGTGTTTTTTACTATTCTAGTCTAACAGTTCATATCTGTTATTTTCAAAAATTTCCGGCTACCAGCTATAATAGTTTTAAATTATACTGAAAAGCTGGCTTTAAATTTAATTATAGTATGGAAAACTGGCTAATTAATAATATATTTTTCCTCAGTATACACATACAGCAACCTTATAACAGAGGTAGAGTACGCAGAAAAAAGATAACACTGGCTCAGAGTCAATTGGACTTTTATGATTTTTGACAAAGAGAAAGATTCACTGGCTATTGGAACAAAAGCCAGGTTCTCCTGTAGGAGATTATTTCGTATCAGGAAATTTTTACTTTGACTATTCAAAAATATTATTACTCCTGCAGTTATACTAATGATATTATATGTATCAGTGGTGTGACACACAAAAATAAGTATATATATTGATAAGTGGATCAATCACTATCTGTACTACCTCAGGAATGAAAGACTAATAAACATCTCCTATTTAGGCGTTTATATTATGCTTAAATGAGTCATTATATAATGTATACCCAAGAAGTTGGATATTAAGTTTACTTATAGTAAAGTTCAATTTAGGCCACTCCAAATTTTTTCTTATTTTTTAACAATAAAATGGACACAAACTGAACTAGTAGTGGTAATAGCTATTTGATTTATACTTCTAATAGTAGTCCAGCTTAATAATTAAATATTAAATTAATTAAATTAAATATTAAAAGCATTTTTTAAGTTGTACATATCTAAATCTATATTATTCACTAATGTCTCGAAGGTTCATAGTGTATTTTCACAATTTCACTGTGTTCCTCAGGCCATGTACCACCAGAGGTCAGTACCTCTCTGACAAGGTCCACTCGTATTCCTTCCAAAAGTTCACACTTAAACAATTGTGTCCCATGTCTGACCCACAAAGGCAAGCAGAGCTTTCCGCATTTTTAAGATGGCTCAGATACTTATTGCACTTCCCATGCCCGCTGAGCGTCTGTACCATCCTGTGTAACATCTTAACATCAGACCTGAGACGTAGATGGAGAATGGGAAAGAACTTTTTTGTTTGGTCCCCTTTCGGGGAATACATCCATTCCACTGTTTAAGACTCTCCTCTGCAGTACTTGCCCTGATATAACTTAATGGGATCATCCAGTACTCTATCTTCAAAGTGTCGTCCACGGCTGCTTCTTTGGCAACCTAGTCTGCCACTTAAAATCCATCGATTCTCGAATGAGCTTTAACCCATGATATACCAACACTCCAACCCTGTATTCTTAATTTACTTATTTGAGTTCTAACGTTCTGAGAGTTAACACAACATATAAAACTATTGCGCAGGTGATCTAGAGCAGTGATTCCCAACCACTGTGCCGTGAGATCATCCCAGGTGTGCCGCGAGACTTTATCACGGGACACCTTAAAATGTGATTTTTATATAAATGGTGGTAGCCTATATATAAATTTCAGATTCACGTGAGCGATGAAGAGACTTTTTACTAAACCATTATGATGCTACTGACTGTAAAATAGAAATAGTTGCACTATATAATATATTCAAAGTGAGTGTATAGTTTCATTGTAGAGTGGCAGAATTTATACGTGTAATTACAATGATTATAATTGGTATATCTAATATGCCATATTATTATTGAATTTTAGTCCTAAGGTTGTTGGCAATATGAAGCTGGAAACCCTGAAATATGAGTTCATTTATTTCATTGTATCAAGAAACTTCAGGGAGGCGCGTTCTAGAGTAAAAGGCTTTTAATTAGTATTAGTTCCACCATTCGAAATTGATAAATTTCTTAAAAGGAAAGTGAAAATGCTAGTGACAGCCGTGAGTCTGAAAATTGTCATTTGATGAACCATTGAAAAGAAAATTCAGATCTGAAAAAAAACAAGCTGTCCCAGATAACTTAGACATTTGTTGGCTAGACCGTCTTTAGGACCTCCAACGTTTAAAAGGACGGAACTTTAAACAGAGGTTATAAGGGTTTTTCTACGTCATTCCTTATCATATCTGTCCTTCACGTAATACCTTATTTTCTATCTATCTAGAAGGCATAGAGAAAACTATAACCCGCTAAATTCAAATTAAAAACCCCCCTAATTTTCAAAACCAACTTAAATCAAGTTTATAATTAATTAATTACATTTCAGATAGTAATAAACCTCCTTCTAAATTTCGAAAGCAACCAAAATGAATTTTATAATCATGGAAAACCAACAAAAATTCATTTTATAATTAATTGATTACTTTTAAATTAGTAACAAGCCCTCTACTAAATGTCAAAACTAACAAAACTCAATTTTATAATTGTAATCTATATGTCTTGAAATCTATGAAGCCAATTTAATTTCAAACTAACGCTGATATACTTCACTAAGTAATTTAGATGCCTTCAAATTAAACATTTCATTTAATCAAACTTGGCACTTCTATTTTCATGACATTATAACTTAACGCAGTCTAGAAGTATTTATCAAGGAAAAGGATTTTATTATATACATTTAGAGCTATACATCCATAACTATATCTCATGAGGATACTCTTGTTAAGTACCAAGTTTGAATACACTGACTCTAGTATTGCTGTAATTGTAATTTAAGAGTAACATTGATTTTCAATCATAATCTCAGTGACATTGTTTTCCTAAGCTCTTTTCATTGTTTTTATAGTCTCTTTATGTTTAATAGTTAACTCCCCAGTAGATATGTTTTAATGTACTTTACTTAATAAAAAAATCTGGAGTGGCCTACTTTGAACTTTACTATAAGTAAACATAATATCACACTTCTAAGGTAATTAATTTGTAATGTTCCATTTAGGTATAATATAAATGTCTAAATGAGATATGTTTATTAGTCTTTCATTCCTGGAGCTAGTACAGATAGTGATTGATACACTCAGCAATAACATTTTAGCCACATTTTTGAAAAGCGAAAGTGTAGTTTTCGTGACACGAAATGATCTCTTACAGGAGAATATGACTTTTGTTCCAACAGCCTGTGGATCTCTTACACAAAGTGGGTCTCTTAAAACAAAAAAATCTGGAGTTGCATTCACTCAACTTTACTATAAGTAACTTAATACAAATTTCTTGAGTATATAATATATAACGTCTCAATTAAGCATAATGTAAACATCTAAATGGGATATGATTATTAGTCTTTCATTCCTGAGGTAGTACAGATAGTGATTGAAGGACATATCAATATATAAGCTTATTTTGGTACATCACACAGCTAATGTAAATAATTTCATTAGTATAACTACAGCAGTAATAACATTTTTGAAAAACCAAAGTGAACATTTCTTAATACGAAATATTCTCCTACAAGAGAACATGGCTTTTGTTCAAATAGCCACTGGATTTCTTACATTGTTTACTTGACATCCTTCTACATTGAATATTAAAGTAAAATTTTCAAATTTAAAACAGGAAAATACCCTTTTTTTCTCTGAAAAACATCATAAACAGCGAAGAAAATGTTATTTTAATTAAAGCATTTTATGAGACAAATCCATCATGCCATGGAAGACAAAGGTAATTTATTTATGTTTATTGGCGGTGATTTTTTTACATGTAACAATATTATTCCTCTTACATCTCATAAATGTCAATAACTATTTAAATTGTTCGTTTATAAATATCAATTTTATCTCAGTGGATTCGCTCAAAAAATTTCTAAGTCAATGTAAACAATGAAAAAAAATATAAAAAAATCGACAAGTATAGCAGGTGATGTCTCAGTCTAGGATAAACAAACAGTTTTTATAGCGTTATTGCTCTTTCCCGTAATTGAAACTTCATGATTTTTTTTTTATGAATTCCTAATTTTTCTTTCCATTTTTGGTCGGTCAAATTTTCATTATTTTTTAATGAGCCGTTTCGCGTCAAAAACATTTTCTGAAAACAGAAATCGTACTGTAACGCCCCATTAGCGAATGTCATTTTGAAAAAAAATATCTCAACTCATTCTCCACATAATGTTCTATTTATAGGCATAGTTTCATTTTGATCCGTCAAACAGTATGGCTTGTATCGCTCTCACAAGGTTTGAGATTGAATTATAAGTCAAAATTTTTAGATTTTATTGAAAAAAAATATTTCCCGTTGTTTTAAAATTCTGAATATATTTTTCGTTTGTTGCATTTGTAACCTCAAAGATAATGTCAAAATGTCAAAACTCTAGGGTTATCAGTTTAGGAGAAATAAATGATTTCTAAAAAAACGGTTTTTGGCAAAAAAAGTGACTTTCCCATCATGCATAATTCTTCCCAAACAATAGGGATCTTCGACTTTATAGGGTCCATTTTTGTGCAAAATATCAACTTGATCCATCAAAGATTCTGGACCGTAGCGTGGTAACAAGCAATGCTAACACACTCACCCACCCACACACACACACAGACATCATCGAAAAAACTTCATAAAACGACTTCTGTGACCTCAAAACATGTCATTCCGTCAAAATCTCGAGATCGAATTTTTTCACGATCACTATACTTTACTTATAGTAAAGTAATAAAAAATCATTTGCTTACAGGCCAATCCAGATTTGTATCAATGTCTGAAAATATAAGATTGAATAGTTATATAATTGTTTTTATTTAAATGTATATACATTTTATTAAGTGTTGTGTGTATTATTACTGAGTTTTTTAATGATTTCAATGACTAACAATTGGGATTTATCGAAGGGAATTCAAATAAATAAATATTACCGACAAATAAGCTTATATTGATTTATCTAAGAGGAAAGTTGTACACTTTCAAGGAAGTATAATCAACGGGAATAGTATGGTAAAAAAGATTTCCACACCAGTTTCACATGAACGATAGTCAATATTTATATTTTTAAGAAATTGTAAAACCCTTTCACTGAAAATGAGGAGAGGGTGTCTTAATCGTCAATTCTAGATATTATTTTATGAGACAAGCTATTCAATAGATTTACATCTTAAATTGGTTGAAATTGCTGAAATAATTCTAGCTAAATCAACATTTTTAATTTAAAAGATATTCTTATTTTAATTTCATTTATTAATGAGAATTACAAAGTTTTTAATAAATGATTATTAATATGACTTAGTTAATTAAGTTTAAAAATATGTGTAGTTATAGTGAAGATCAATGTAAAAGTAATTTTTTTTTCTTTACAGAAGAACGCTCATTTTTTAAAACATTTTTTAACAGAACACTCAGTTTAAGTTAACTAATGGCCACTTAATTTTAACTAAATGGATGCAATTGATAAGTGTTTATAAATAAAAGTAAGAGAGTTGCTTTATGTAGTAACTCTTAAGAATTCCAAAGAGTATTTATTTTGAAACTTACTAAAACTTGTTAAGCGTTTAGTTAAATTTAAGTTAGTTTAGTTTTTTTAAATCACTTGATCAAGAGTGTTTAGTTCAAAAATGTTTAATAAAAAACATTCCTTTGTATAAAAAAAAACTGATTTTACATTGAACTTCACTATAAGTAAACGGGTTCTCAAAGCTTACGCATGGTCAATTTATTTAACTGTGTCATTCTAAAAATCATTTATTGAACTAGTATTCACCATTAAGGCATTGAATTAAAAATTAAGGAGAACTAATAATATTTAAACTAAGCTTACTCAATTAAATACATGTTAGAAGTTTTCAAAAGTAAAGAACTTTTGGAATTCTTAAGAAGTTACTATATAAAGAAACTACCAAACTTTTAGGTATAAACATTTGATTATTGATTCATTTAGTCAAAATTCAGCAGCCCTGATTGATGCACATGAATCAGTACCAAAGGTACCTTGGGCATTTATTCTAATACTGGTGGATTGAGAATAATAATTGAGAAATTTGAATCAAACAATTGTTTGCATAAATTTGATAATAAGCTGTCTATCGTGTAGTTGACTGCAGTCTACATCAATTTTTTTTTTAAAATGAATTCATTGTACTAGTTTAAATTCCCAATTTTGTAGTTTCAATTCATTTCATTGACATATGTATGCAAATTAGTGAATGCTCTCATAATGAAGAACATAACATTATGAAATTGAATTGTATTATTTATATTAAAAAAATGATCCAATATTTAAATAATTAAACTTGTGTTATATGACTCCAGTATTGTTATTATAAATTTAAACGTTTTAAACTTCTCAATTGGTAAGGTAATTTTATCCTTCTAATGTGTTGGATGTCTTATCTAACTAGGTCCCTTTGTGTTTTTTCCGTGCACGGCTCAAATTCGCCCCAGTCTTACCCTACTCCCTGCTAGTGCGCTCAGTCTACTGCCATCCTTTGAGGAATGTATTGCACTGTATGAGAACTTCCTCCAGAGGCCTGATCTCCAGGAAGGTGATGATTTTTCGTTGAATAGTTCCGTAGAAGGTATAACACATTGTTCAACAGAACAGTAATTAACAGGTTATCTGCAGATAATAAACTGTTAGTTACTTTTCTGATGCACATGGGCCGGCATATTGAAAGATTGTGTAACATGCGGTAATTGTGGTCGGGGCATGACTCTGCTGCTGCTGATTCTGCTCACAGTAAGTCGTATCATTTTTACATTACTCTGTGAAATTAGCTCAGCCGACCGCCATACCCTTTCTCTACATCTTGTCGTCTGATGGTAACGCCATCAACATCACACTGACGTCATGCCCTTATCTGACTACAAGAGGTAGAGTGGGGGTATTTACCATGAAGATTAAGTAACAAAATCGATGTAAGAACAATTCAGTTCTCTATTAATACGACAAAATTCTACAATTCCTCCTCTACGGCCTCTATAAAGTAAAACTACTTGAGCTGCATGTACAATTATTTGAACTAACTTAAATTTAAATTTTATCTAGTACAAAATACGAAGAACAAAAATAAAGTTACAATAAATAAGTCTTAGGGAAGAAAAAATGTTACTTAAGGTTGATAAAAAATGATTTATTAGTTAAATACATCAGCCGTTGAGAATCTCGGGGACGACATAATCCATCACTGACAAACATTGCATACTATAAGCCAATTTCTTTTCATGAAACTTAAATGCAATTGAAAAACAAACAGTAGAATTCATAACACGGTTAACAATAAGGCTCGTTACGCCGTAGCTTTAAAATATACAAAACTCATTAATTTTAATTTACAATGCTTGCCCTTCTTTGATACAAAAAATAATTCTTGATTGTATTTCTTGTACTTCTTGATTGTACTTTTTTCCCATAATACTTACATTAGTCTTCACCTTTCCCTAGAAAAGAGAGTATTAGTTAATTCTAATTTTCAATCAGTACTAATAGATTTAATGCTACAAGATAATAATTGATACCTACTCCTTAATATAAGCAATATAAGAGTTCCTTTATCAATAAGTATTGATTACCATTTTTACTTTACTATAAGTAAAGTATAGTGATCGTGAAAAAATTCGATCTCGAAATTTTGACGGAATTACATGTTTTGAGGTCCCAGAAGTCGTTTTATGAGGTTTTTACGATGATGTCTGTGTGTGTGTGGGTGGGTGCGTGTGTTAGCATTGCTTGTTACCACGCTACGGTCCAGAATCTTTGATGGATCAAGTTGATATTTTACATAAAAATGGGCCTCATAGGGAAGAAGATCCCTATTGTTTGGGAAGAATTATGCATGATGGAAAAACCATTTTTTTTAAAACATTTATTTCTCTTAAACTGATAACCCTAGAGTTTTCAAATTTTGACATTATCTTTGAGGTTACAAATGCAACAAACGAAAAATATATTCAGAATTTTAAAACAACGGGAAATATTTTTTTCAATAAAATCTAAAAATTTTGACTTTTAATTCAATCTCAAACCTTGTGAGAGCGATACAAGGCTCTTTAATAATCAAAATGTCCATGTCTTTAATAATAATAATAAGCGTCAAGGCTCTTGACGGATCAAAATGACACTATGCCTACAAATAGAACATTATGTGGAGAATGAGTTGAAATATTTTTTTTCAAAATTACATTCGCTAAAGGGGCGTTACAGTACGATTTCTGTTTTCAGGAAATGATTTTTTGTCGCGAAACGGCTCATTAAAAAATAATGAAAATTTGACCAAAAATGGAACAAAAAATTAGCAATTCATAAAAAAAAATTCATGAAGTTTCAATTACGGGAAAGAGCAATAACGATATAAAAACTGTTTGTTTATCCTAGACTAAGAGATCACCTGCTATACTTGTCGAATTTTTTATATTTTTTTACATTGTTTACATTGACTTAGACATTTTTTGAGCAAATCCACTGAGATAAAATTGATATTTATAAAGGAATAATTTAAATTGTTTATTGACTTATATGAGATTTAAGAGGAATAATATTGTGCAGGAAAATAATAACACTCACTCAGAAAAAATTCGTATATATGTTATTTGACAAAGGGGAAGGGAAATGATCTTATTAAATACTAAGAAGCTTATTATTATTATTATTTTAAAGATTAAAATTCGCAGTATAATAATTTTATAAAATACCAAAAATGTAAATGATAATTAATAATTGGAATCGTTCGTTTAGAGATTAATAAATGTAATTATCGTACATCTTTAATTAACAAAGCACCTTAAAATAACATTTTCTTCGCTATTTAAGATGTTTTTCAGAGAAAAAAAGGGTATTTTCCTGTTTTAAATTTTAAAACTTTACTTTAATATTCAATGTAGAAGGATGTCAAGTAAACGATGTAAGAAATCCACTGGCTGTTTGAACGAAAGCCATTCTCTTGTAGGAGAATAAATCGTTTCAAGAAATGTTCACTTTGGTTTTTCAAAAATGTTATTACTGCTGTAGTTATACTAATGAAATTATTTGCAAATAATAAATTATTTATGATGTACAAAAATAAGCTTATAAATTGATATGTCCTTCAATCACTATCTGTACTACCTCAGGAATGAAAGGCTAATAATTATATCCCATTTAGATGTTTACGTTATGCTTAAATGAGACGTTATGTTTTATATACTCAAGAAATTTGACATTAAGTTACTTATAGTAAAGTAGAGTGTAGGGCACTCCAGATTTTTATATTTGTGTAAATGGGCAGCAAATCTTCCTTTATACAAATATCGGAGAAAAATGGTACAAATAGCTTAACGATAGCAGTGATAATAGGAAGTCAACATACACTATGCAAGTGCTCCTAGCATAAAATTAATCTTGTTTAAAGGAGGTTTCTTTGTCAAAGGAACAAATTAATTTTTCATTTAAGATATCTCATATTATACAATTTTGATTTGAATAAAAAATTACCTTCAACGTTATACAGTGTCGTAACATTTTTGCAATTTCGCCTGACTGAAATCCATTCCAGGGTACTAAAACACATGACACATCTGTGAATTCATAAGCCATTTCAAAAATCTAAGATATTTCTTTTAATAATGGACTCATTATGATTCCACTGAAAATGGCTGAAATTATGAAGATAATTTCTAATGGGGTTAATTTTTGAATCAGTTGATACATTTATATATGCCTGTACAATGTATAAATCGCAAATGAAACTTAAAAAGACAAATTAAGCCTTTTCTATTACCATCAGTGCTCACCAATTTTAAAAAGAACGATATGTTAATCCTTTTTAAAAAAATTTTAGGCGTAGTATATTCAGTAGGAGATATCCAACAATCATGAAGAAAGAAAATGAGAATGTAACTCAGGGGGATCTCGACAATCTTACGATTGGTAAATTCCATTCGTTGTTCACTTTTAACTTCCTGCCACAAAATCTAACAAATATTTCATCATTAAAGTGTCATCCATCTTTTTCCTGCTATACTCGTACTCTCTTCAAAAGCTCTCTAAAACTGATTCAGAAAAAGCAGACTCCACTAGAGGAAGAAAAATAAATGCCTATTTCTGGGATGTGACATACAAGGTTTTCAACTATTCTTTCTATACATTGTATTATAAGTTTTTTTTAAGGTAATACAGACTTTACCCTACTTACGAACAAGACTGTCCGTAGGCCAACCCTCTACTTCTTCCATCATTGAAGAGCAGCAGGAGGAAGAAGGAAAAATACGTATTGTTTTTAGTTATGTTATTTTATATTTATATACAACATAAACAAGCGCTATTTAAAACTAGCGCTAATTTAAATAACTAGCGTTATTTATGACACTGCAAACAATAGTAAGTTACTTACACGGCTTAAACGTACATTGGTCTCTACAGAACGACCTGTAACAACTAACGGACAAATTCAGTTTACAAACAGCTGTTCGGAACGTATCTCGTTCGTAAGTTGTGGAGAGTTTGTACGTTGTTCTTTGACCCTATTTCATACTAACTTTAATAATTCTCAAATATAGAATTACCACCAGTCCATCTCTTCCAAATCTAGACTTCAACTGCTCGACAATCTTTACATAATTAAGATCTCATGCGGGCAAGGAGTTAATATCCGTGCGGGAGAACTTTCTAATGTAAGTATTAAAAGGAGCTTTCTTTTCGTAAGTATTAAAATTTACTCACTTCCACTGAGGCTTTTACCTTCATATATTTTTCGAAATTGTGCCCAGAAGAAAATCTAATTCAAAATGACACTATCAAATTGTACTAATTTAATATTAAGCTATCTATAGACTTTTTCATCATCAACAGATGAAGTTTTGTACCTTTCAAATCTACTGAAGAAAATGATTTTGCGTATTAGTATTTCTAGTATTCTTCATACTAAGACAGAACCTTCTGATTTATCGTTAAAGTTTGTTAATTGAGAATATACTTCATTGACATTAACATGTTCCGATGCAAATAATGCTTCTAATTTATTATAGACTAAAGTGAAAAGTTTTCTTACCTGGGTACTTTTAACACATACCTCACTAAATCTTTATAACTCACATCTTCTTTTAAACTAATTTTCCAATTTGAGTTGAAAAAAATCCTCACAAGGAATACCAAATGTTAATTCTAAGGAATTTTGGAAAATAAAATTGAAACAATTAAATGACTTGAAAATATTTCATACGGAACTCCTTATGAGAAATTTCAAACTACTTTTCAAAAACTTCGGTAGATTAATAATATCATGTTTAAAAAGAGAATGGAATATAACTGCTCAGTATAACACCTAAGTTCAATGTTTGTTTACAATTTATACATGGACTTTGGATACAGTAAATGAGCCTTTTAAAATTAAATAAAGTCAAAAAGGGCAAGACCATGTTGTTAAGTATATTTCCTGTACCTCAATCTGAAACTTTTCAAGATCAAGTTTCTTCCTCATCTCATGTAAAGTCAAGGAATCAGGAGCACAGGAACCATTTTTAAAAAGTGACGTCCACACATCCTCGGAACATCCAGCTTTGGAGAGTAACATCCTAACTGTTGAACCTTCTTCCAAAGTCCAAGTGCATTCATCAGCGTGAACCGCTTTAAAAAGAAAGCCCTAAAAAAGTTACCATTAGATTCTACGTAACTTTAACAAATGTTACACTCAATCACTGAAAGAAATAATTTTGAGTGAAAAAAAATGTCTACTACATAATATATATAATTATATATATGATCAAACCACAATCCGAAATGGGAAAACAAGACCAAGATCTTTCAACCGTAACAAGCGGGCCTCGTCTGAGTCAAAAACCCAACTGAAACACTAGATGCAGAAAAAAAAGAACGGTTGAAAGATCTTAGTCTTGTTTTCCCATTTCATATTGTGGTTTGATCATTGATTGTTATTTCACATAAACACGTGAAATAACAATCAATGATCAAACCACAATATGAAATGAGAAAACAAGACTAAAATCTTTCAATTTTTGCACGGAATTTTATAAAAAACCACTGGACTCCAATTTCATGGGAGAGTTTTTTATTAACATATTACCCACGCTATTACGATTAGAAAACAGTATATTAAAATCAAATTGCTTGGCTAGTCTTGGAAGGGGGTCCAATGACTCATGATATGGCAAAACTATAGAATTTGACAATGAACGGGGATCTATTGAAGTATTAGAGAAAGTTTTTTTTAGCACCCTTCAAAGCTAAATCGATATAAGAGGAGGGGTAATTGTTTGTCCAGCTTGACAAAGGCCCATAAATTAAAACTAAAATGTTTAAATAATTGTTTAAATCAAAAGCTTATACCTAAATCTCTTATTCCTAAATGTTTGCTAAATATTAGTGAAGGCCCTTTTGATAATTTTCATTCTTTGTTGCTAAAAAAAACACATTTATTTGCGCCGGAGTTATGTGAAATTAGCCTTCGGTGATTCGGTGCGTAACAAAAGTCATCTTAATCAGCTCATCCCTTTGGAGTGGAGGAAAGTAGTATTTGATTATATTTATTGGCAACTTAGAAAGGTATGTACACATT
Source organism: Hermatobates lingyangjiaoensis (assembly GCA_026182355.1). NCBI lineage: Eukaryota > Metazoa > Arthropoda > Insecta > Hemiptera > Hermatobatidae > Hermatobates > Hermatobates lingyangjiaoensis. The sequence goes on from JAPFBL010001617.1 coordinate 5,980,926, forward strand.
TTTCTAAAGTACATAATAAAAAACTTCAGAGCTTAATTCACAATAGCCCGTGGAATAAAAATAAAAAATTAGTTCTTAATTTATCAGACAGAATATTAGACAATAATGCAGCAGCAGCATTAGAATACGGTTTAAATTTTGTTCCTAAAAGTAATAATTTAAATATTTTAAAAGGAATGGTATACGGTCTTTCAGAAAAAACTGATGTTGTTAGTGTACCTAGACGTTTTATCGAGGCTTATTCTAAGCTTAAAAAAGATAATAATATAAACATTACTAAAGCCGATAAATCTAAAGTAACAGTAATATTAAACAAAAAAGATGACGTCGATAAAATAGAGAATTTGTTAAAAGATGAAAATGTGTATACAAAGTTAAGGTCTAATCCTTTGGAAAGGGTCAACAGTTTGTTTAATAAAAAAATTAAAACTATCTTAAAAAATCAACCCGAACTTATTAATAAATTTATATAAAAATCCCCTTCATTGCCATATATGCACGGGTTGATCAAGATACATAAAGATAATTACCCAATACGTTTGATTGTGAGCTCGGTTGGTTCAGGATTATATGGCTTGTACAAATGATTAGTAAGTGTTTTAGGTATTATTAAGCCCTCACCAGATGTTTTCTGCATCAGTGTCTCAGTTGGGTTTTTTACTCTAACGAAGACCGCTTGTTACGGTTGAAAGATCTTAGTCTTGTTTTCTCATTTCATATTGTGGTTTGATCATGTATATATATATATATATATATATATATATATATATATATATATATATATATACAAATAAAAGTTCATCAGGTTCAAATTAAACTCTCATTGCCAACGTTTCGGTTTTCATTTTAAACATTTTCATAAGCAGGAGGATGAATTTTGAAATAGAAAAAAATAAGCTTTACATTAGAAATTTTTTTTGTAACAAATTTCTTTTTTTATATATTTTTTTCTATTTCTTTTATTTCAGTTATAAAAGAAATTTCAAATATAATAATTGGTTTTACTATTTCAAAATTGTATACCTTTGCCAATGGAAAAGGTTTCAAATAAAAACCGTAACGTTCGCAATGAGAGTTTAATTTGAACCTGAAGAACTTTTTTCTTAGAGAGATGCACTTTCTGTCTTATAATTTCCTCTAAGTAACTGTTAACACAAAAATTAAACTACCATCCTTAGGTATTTTAGTTTTCGAGTTACCAGTTACTTATAGGAAGATAATAAAACAGAAAGAGCATCTCTCTAAGAAAATCGAGAGATTTCTCTAAGTGGATAAGCGGCAATGCTATTTAATAATATAAATACCTAACATAGTAAGCAATTGGCTCAAATGTTACACAGCAATACACTTATAGTACATTGAACGTATCGAAATGAAAGACTGCAGGGTTATGCATAGAACTTTGATTTATTCATCAACAAATGTAGATCAATTTAATCGAAATACATTTTATTTATACAATCTTAAGCTTGGTTTCTGGAATGTACATCTTTTGATAGAAGCTTCAACAATTTTTTTTTTAACCTTTTTATATACTTAATTAAAAAACAATATATTTTTAAATTTAAAACATTCACAACAATGATTAGATACAAAATGTACATTATATCTTATGCTGTCACTATAAAAGGAGATAATGGTGAGCCCAGAAATTAATATGTGTACCATAATAAAATGAAAAATCGAGTAGATACTACCTCAACAATAGGGTCATCCAAGAGTTTACATTTTATGTAATTTGTTTTGATTTCTACGAGTATTTCCTTAGCTTTGCACTTTCTTGGTAATTTTATTTCGACATGAACTTCACTTGTTGTTTGGTACCAAGTTCCCCAGGATGTATTGCACAAAACCTTTCCAGATTTTTCTTCAAAGTGGCTAAGAGGCATTATAGGTTACGTATATATTCCATATGAAACCTTCCTATAGTACACATACAGTAATCCAGTCCTTATAACCAAGTGAACTAACTATAACCGAATAATTCATTAAATTACTTGTTAACCTGGTCCAATAACTTCCAAAATTCATATAAACATAACCTCAGTTACAATAACCTTCGGGTTGTTACATTAGTTTCAGGTAATCTTCGCTTGTCATGTGAAATTTGTCATTGTTAAAGTTAATATTCACAAATATCTGTGAATTCTGAAATTTCTAAGTAAAATAATAATTACTGTACTTAATTTAGATTACTAAATATAATAAAATAAAGGCTGTGACATATTAATTTTAAAATTAAACGATATAAGTATTCTCAAAGAAATTTAAATTAATTGGCATAGTATTTCTTCATCATTCGTATGAACTTAAAGTTGAAAACAAAATCTCTTTGTGAGTGACAAAAAAATTAATATCTACATGAGTATGAAACAGAATAAGTGTTCTACGAATGTTAAGGTAAAGAAAGCGTAACATTTTATCAGAGTAACCAGAATGATCAAATAATGATTTTTAATGAATCATTTTGTGAGAAAAGAAGTTTGCTTGTCAAATTTGAAGCATGAAACAATTTGTGAAATAAACTATTTCGCAAATTCCAACTAAATATACAGGCTTTATAAACGTGGTAATTATATATTCCCTACGGATGTGGAATGATGTAAGGACAAACAAACATCTTTTTGACAAATATTATACCTAAATCCTTAACCACCGAAATAATGCAATTTGTTTCTGTTTCCTGTAAGTTCGTTGACAAGTTTTCACACTGTCAGAATCTTTACTCAATGTTTCAGAAAATGCACCAACAAATCCATAGAAGGGTTCATATAGCGCACATGCTGTTTTAAATAAGAAAATAAAGGAAAAATACAGTGGTTAGTTTATTAGCTGACCTAAAGTATGGTTATGCGAAGCAAACTAATACCCCCACCCCACATGATCATGAATATAATTCTTCCATCTTTACTTATCTACCTGTTTGGAACTCAGTGATGCTGAACTTATTAAGCTTATTAGGCAACAAACAATAAATAGATATATAAAGAAACAGGACGTAATTATTTTTCCACAAGATCATTTGAGCTACTGGCAGACTCAGGGTAGTCGAAACCAAACAACAAAAAGACATCACACTGAGTGCAATCCTGTCAATAACGTAGTAACGGAAAATCTTTATAAATAAAATAATGATTTTGTCTGTACATTGCTTAGAACTGACTCAATTCAAGTTTTCTTTACGTTTCATACATTGGAGAAACCGAATCCACCCTTAGAAAAATTTCTGTCGGTTTGTCTGTTTGTCCGCAAAACTTTGTCACAGGTAAACTCAGCTACCATAAGACATATAAAGCTGAAACTTTTACAGTAGATTTGTGTAGGTCTAACTTAAAATATAGGCTCTAAATTGATTGGAAATTCAACGTAGAAGTGAAGTTATGGACGTTTAACGCAAAAAGGTTTGTCACAAGTAAACTCAGCCACCATAAGACATAGCGAGCTGAAACATTGACACTGGATTTGTGTATGCCTAACTTAAAATATGGGCTCTAAATAGATTGATAATTCAGTACAGAAACGAAGTTATGGGGCTTTTAGTTGTATTTTCCTAACTTCATAGACAAGTTTGTTTTGAAAATACACAGGTGTAGCAAGTAGGTATTGTTAGTTGATTTTAATTTCAATTGAGCATACGAATATATTGCGTATTTGACATCATTAAAATGGAGTTTCACAGAGTTGAGGATGTACTATTTATTGAGAATAAATGTTTTGTAAACGTGCAATTCTGAGTCCTTAATATGAACAGGCAGGAGAAATCAACAAATAAGTTCTTACGCTATATGAAACCGAGGAAAGAACTTACAAGTCAGTAAAGAGATTGGATTAGTGGTGAAGAAGCAGTTCATTATCTAATTGAATTTCTTGACTCTGAATTTATTTCTCCTAGACAGCCTGCTCATGAGTAAAAACTTAAAGTAGGAGCACCAATGATGCTGCAATTTATAGCAGTAACAAATTTCATGTTACGAAACATGAGTGCCCCAAAAACTGTGCAACGGGACACGACTCTGAGTTCGTGCTCTACACAGATATGCCATAGAGGCGGACATAATGACTTGATGTGGTATTGGGGAGTCTGTGTATATACCACGCATACCATTGATTCCGAGCCACTTTCTGTTTCCGTTCAAATGATTGCAAAGTCCCGTCAGAGTCTATTTCGCAATGACGTTAACTAAGTCCTAAGGGAGACTTTATCTAACGCAGGAATTCAAGTTAGCGAAACCAAGTTTTTCTCACATGGTCAACTGTAGTTTACTTGCTCGATAGTCAGAGTTTTCAACTGATTGTTCTTCCATGACCCTGAAGGACAGACAGCTAATGTAGTGTATACAGAGGCATTTGTTTAACACTGTACTAATAATGGTGTTTTCTACTATTCTATAATTTCTAATTATAGTATTAGTAATATACTATAATTGATATTTTGGAATACCAAGTGTAATAGAATTTTTGATTCCGTCAAAGACGGGTACATTTGCTAGTATAAAAATAAATGTTGCGGGTATTATGATTAAGTGGGGTTAGTATACGGAAAGTTTTACAACTTCGACATGCACATAGTTGTCCCATTTGAAAATACCCAGAAGCAAAAAATGCAGGTGATTTTACAAATATCTATGTTATTCTCTCCTACCGCGAGGATTTTAGAAATGTTTGGAAGCACATACGTATGTGGACAATTTTTTTGAGTCATGAAGATTAACATATCTGCGCTAAAATCACGGCTTACTGATGAAGATTTGCAAGCACCTTAAGATAAATTTTTGCTGAAAAATTGAATCTTTACGTTCTGAATTTGTTTAGAATAAGTGAGCCAGTTTTTTTCCATTCTATGCTTAGTCTTTTCAACTTTGATTCGAAATAGTGAACCTAAGTTTCATTACACGTTATAATCTTGATTAGAAAATGGTTGTATCTCCATTAATGGCGTTCTCTCAAATTTGTATACACTTTGAATCTTGTTTCCTTGAGTTGTTGCGTTAACTCTTTCGGTAACTATCTTGCAATTGTTTTAGGTACTTGAACTAGTACTGATAACGTTATAAACTGTGCTAATACTCACTGTAACTGTTTCTGCTATATGTGCAGCTGTAAGAATATAGCAAAGGTCTTTGCTATAGTAACATGTAATCATGGTTGCATCACAATTCTACAACTGTAGGTTTTTTACTTTACTATAAGTAAAGTATAGTGATCGTGAGAAAATTCGATCTCGAGATTTTGACGGAATGACATGTTTTGAGGTCCCAGAAGTCGTTTTATAAAGTTTTTTCGATGACGTCTGTGTGTGTGTGTGTGTGTGTGTGGGTGGGTGAGTGTGTTAGCATTGCTTGTTACCACGCTACGGTCCAGAATCTTTGATGGATCAAGTTGATATTTTGCACAAAAATGGGCCCTGTAAAGACGAAGATCCCTATTGTTTGGGAAGAATTATGCATGATGGGAAAGTCACTTTTTTTCCCAAAAACCGTTTTTTAGAAAACATTTATTTCTCCTAAACTGATAACCCTAGAGTTTTGAAATTTTGACATTATCTTTAAGGTTACAAATGGAACAACGAAAAATATATTCAGAATTTTAAAACAACGGGAAATATTTTTTTTTCAATAAAATCTAAAAATTTTGACTTATAATTCAATCTCAAACCTTGTGAGAGCGATACAACCCATACTGTTTGACGGATCAAAATGAAACTATGCCTATAAAGAGAACATTATGTGGAGAATGAGTTGAGATATTTTTTTTCAAAATGACATTCGCTAATGGGGCGTTACAGTACGATTTCTGTTTTCAGAAAATGTTTTTTTGACGCTAAACGGCTCATTAAAAAATAATGAAAATTTGACCAAAAATGGAACGAAAAATTAAAACTGTTTGTTTATCCTAGACTGAGACATCACCTGCTATACTTGTCGAATTTTTTATATTTTTTTTCATTGTTTACATTGACTTAGAAATTTTTTGAGCGAATCCACTAAGATAAAATTGATATTTATAAAGGAACAATTTAAATAGTTTGACATTTATGAGATGTAAGAGGAATAATATTGTTACATGTAAAAAAATCACCGCCAATAAACATAAATAAATTACCTTTGTCTTCCATGGCATGATGGATTTGTCTCATAAAATGCTTTAATAAATCTATATATTGCACTCTTGAGCAAAACTTAATATCAGTTTCAATTACATTATAATTGTGAAGGTAGTACCATTCCATGATATTGAAATGTAATGAATGGACTCTTTCCTCAAGAAAGAGGACTTATGTTTGTTGAGAAATATCCAGTTTTTTTTTTACAATTCTAGTCTAATAGTTCATATTTATTATTTTCAAAAATTAGAAGCTCCCAACTATAAATGATTTAAATTATATTGAATAGCTGGCTTTGACTTCGATTTGAGTATGTAAACTGGCTAATTACTAATATATTTTTTCTCAATATGCATTCATAGCAAACTTATAACAGAGTACAGAAGGCAGGAAAAGGATAACACTCACTCATAAAAAATTCGTATATATGATATTTGACACAGGGGAAGGAAAATGATCTTATTAAATACTAAGAAGCCATGAAATTTCCAGTATAATAATTCTATAAAAGACCGAAAATGTAAAAGATAATTCAAAATTGAAATCTTTCGTTTAGTGATTAATAAATGTAATTATCGTACATCTTTAATTATAAATCATCTTAAAACAACATTTTTTCTTCGCTGTTTATGATGTTTTTCAGAGAAAATGAGGGTATTTTCCTGTTTTAAATTTGAAAATTTTACTTTAATATTCAATGTAGAAGGATGTCAAGTAAACGATGTAAGAAATCCACTGGATATTTGAACAAAAGCCATGTTTTCTTGTAGGAGAATATTTCGTATCATGTAATGTTCACTTTGGTTTTTCAAAAATGTTATTACTGCTGTAGTTATACTAATGAAATTATTTGCATCAGCTGTGTGATGTACAAAAATAAGCCTATATATTGATATATCCTTCAATCACTATCTCTACTACAGGAATGAAAGACTAATAATCATATCCCAATTTAGATGTTTACATTATGCTTAAATGAGACGTTACATATTATATACTCAAGAAATTTGATATTAAGTTACTTATAGTAAAGTTCAGTGTAGGCCACTCCAGATTTTTTTTCTATAAATACAACTTAATAGTAGTTCTCCTTTCACGAGTAACATTTCCCCATCAAATATTGAACATAATTAGAATTTCTCTGAAGCAAAATTCATATTACGACATATTAATATGGATATCAAATTTTCTTGAATCACCTGAAGAGCAGGTTAATAATGTTAATATACGTTTTGATATTAAATACAATAATGTGGTACTTTCTTATGGGATTCCGTATCACATAAATAAGGATGATACGGAAATAAGTATATTTGTTAAGTTCCGTAACACACTAGTTAAATGTCATAAGGTTATGTTAAATGCTGAGACATGTAGAGATGCTACAACACATTTCAAAGACACACCTACCCAGACACATATGATCAAAAATGGGTTCAGTGGAACTCAAAATTTGTGTAAAAATTTTCTTGTTAATATTGATACAAGGGACAAAAGCTTTAGTATTCTCTATATCAAAATAGGTAATAATTTCAACTCGCTCTTCTGTTCATTCCAGAAAGTTCTAGAATTTGATTATATTAAATTTAGGCTTAATATAAATTTGTATGAAAAACTTTACAGCTACTTAGAGTATTGGATGAGGAAATATTCCACTTGAAGGAACTTGTCAGATTAAGCTATAACAATCGTCATATTTTCGTAATGGTTAACAGATGGATATAGGCAGATTAAAATTAATATGGTAGCTAATTTATTATTCATGAGTTTGATTATACTTTTATCGCAGAGTCTGATAATGCATCTATATGATAGCTACATTAAAGTAATCATTAAATAAACCGATTCCCAGTGGTTTTGATATTTTTACTGATAGGAAAGCTGAGTGTATCCCACTTCAGTACTAGGGACTACTGTCCCACTCCACACTCACTTGACTACTTCAGTATTTTGTCTTTCTATAATGTAATATTTTTAAAGTAAATTTAATTTATTTAAATAAATTATATTTATTCTAATGATTACCAACCAAAATTTGAATTACTTTAAATTTTAGTAAATATTATTACAAAAAAAAAGTGAAAGGTGAAGAAGTTATAATGAAACATCAACATTCATATAAAAACAAGACTCATTTTTAACCACATTAGAATAACATTTGTTATTCTAATAACTCTACTGTAAACTATAACTCTACTGTAACTTTACTGTAAACTATAACTGTACTGTACTTTTACAGTGATCATGATACAGAATCGAATTTGAGAGATTTTCACATTTTTTGGTCTACAGAATACATTTTTGATACGTGTCCGGATTCGTGTGTGGATGAAAGTGTATCCACTTTGTAATTTGACAGATCTTAATGAAATTTGATACATATATAGTTCTTTGAGAGGAAAGAACCCCATTGTATACGGTGCTTTTGCAAAACTTAAAATTTTGATTTAGTATTGTTTTCAAACTTGTATTACATAACAATATATGAGTATTAGATGATTGTAAGAGGCAATACAACTATTATGAAGGGTAAATAAAACTAATAAGTTCCTTCCACCTGAATTCACCTGGTAGGATTTGTTTGCCTTATTTTTATTAAAATATCAGAGGTCAAAACAGTTATTTATTAGAAGTACATTTTTTTTAAAAATTAGGATTATAATCAATAATTGATTGGAATAATTTATACATGGAGGATAAAAGAAATAAATATAAATAACCATTCACATAATTTATAAAGTTAAACATACTTGAATAAAACTCATAATTTTCCCCTCTTTATAATATATTATATCCAGCATTTCCAATCTCATTCCATGTAACCATACAAATTAAAAACAATCCATGTAAAGAAATATTTACAGTTACTTTGTTAATAACTTTACCATTTATTTATCATATTTTTATAAACTCTCATATGATATCCAAAAAAGAAATGTAATATAACTGATAATTCATCTAATTACATTGCTTTGTCACTTTCATTTCATGTAATGACGTGATTAATAACATATTTTAATGTGTATTACATATCTAACATTTTAGTTAATGGTTCTTCCCTGAGTTTATAAAATCGTAAAATTTAAATTAGTGCAAATGAAACCTGTTTCTTTTTATTATTGAATTCAGTCATTCAGAAGAAAATACCTTCCAAGGTTCAACAATTGTTCTAACAAAACTCTCAATTACATTTCAATTATTATATAATTGGCAAAATCCAGACGCCACAACTAACTTGAACGTTCATTATATCAGGTAAAGCGTTTACTTCTGGTAAAGTTAAATGTTGACCACTCCCGATTCTTTATAAAACATGTTGTTTCTTACAATAATTTCTTGTGCAGGAAATAATAAGGGGTTTATTTAGAAGCTTATAATCGAAAATTATGAACACTTGACCATGAAAGTCAGATCGATGTTAAAGAAATTTGATTTCTTCATTTTAGATAACAGTTATTTGTTGTTTATTATAAAATATTTAATAGTTAAAGGTTGTATTCCTTATAACTCTTCCTCTATATATAAATTTGCACTTATTAAGCAAAATCCCCAGATAAAATCTGCAAGCTTGCAGATTGACATAATCCGGAACAGTACAGCAAAGATAGGAAAAAATGTTAACAATAAGATCCATATAGAAAATATAAACTCATAGAGAAGAGAATTTGCAGGCTAACAAACTAATTAGTAAAACCCTTAATAACAATTTATTAACGAAACCAAGCAACATGAAGAAAAAAAAATACGTACCCATAAGTACATAATTATGTAGGGTAAATGATTAACGGGATAGTTACTCACTTAACTTCTCAATCATAACAATCTTTAATTAACTCCTCATTACCTGGTACAGAACTTTTTCTTTACTTTTTGGAACAACGTTGTTAATCACACAGCAATATTTACACAATAAATGTCCTATAGTTATCCTTTTCATAATAGTCAACTAAAAAAAAAATGCTATTTCTTTTCTTCAAGTAACGTAAACTAATGTAATAATGCTTTCCAGAAGTCGAAATAAAAATATTTTCCAATAAAACTTAACATAACATATAGGTTCTCCACGCTTACACAATCATGAGTAAAACATATGAGCAAGTTTCAGAGTGGTGTATATATACATATGACTCGGAGATATAGTTACAAAAAGTTTCTCTAATACTTCATACAATATACCAAACGTTATAATATCTCTAGTAACTATATAAACAATCACTAAAAAAAACCCACACAAATGTCCAACACTAGAATACAGTCTTCAACAATTTATAAATAAATATTCTAGTTGTAATTAAAAATTGTTTTATGATAAAAAAGAAGATAGCCCTCAAGAGCCATAACTTCCTCAATTTTAGCAGGGTCAATACAATCATCACTACATTTGAACCACTTCTCTTGATTTTGACGAATATATGCAAAATAGTGACCGAAGTCTAGAGTTCCTAAATGTTCTATAACTGCATATAAAGTATATCTATTGTCATAATTTATTTTTCCTAAGGTTCCATCAAAGGTATCTTCGGCAGGATTGCTGTTTCTATGGCCTGATATGAAAGGTGACATATCTAAATCCATTGGAAAAGGAACGAATGTTGACTTCTTTTTATGCCTAGTATGATCATTTTCAAATCTCTTTAGATGTATGACTATCACTATTGGTAGAGTTTGAAATGTTAATTGCTTTGTACCTTCTTGATAACTTTGGCAGGTACTACATTTAAATGATCCTAATGTTTCAGCTCTTGTAAAGTGACTTAAGCATTCAAACAAGTTAGCAGGAGCTGGAGGGTCTGGAATGTCTAATGAAATATCCCAAATGGGATCTACTGTTGTAGATACACTGGAACAAGACTTACACACTAAATCGGACTGCATTTTTCCATGAAAGATAACATCTATTATGCAAGTGCAGGGTTCGTTATTATTATTTCGGCTGTTCGGGCTAGAAAATCTATGTAGTAAATCCAAAGCAGCAGTAAAAAATTCATGGGCATCTTTTTGTTCATAACCTGATAAATGTCTGGCATTCTGCCACACAACATACAATATATCATGCAAACTAAGGATTGAATGATCAGTAGTATAATATTTTTGAAATAAAATGCCAAAATGACAAACCAGACATTCACTCCTTTTAGCTGCATGACATTTATGTTTATCAGTGAAAAAATAGTCCCTCAACATGGGAGTATGAAGAAGAGCCTGCATTATACAATTCATAAAGCACGTGTTTCCAAGATTCACCATTCCCCTCATTCTAGGAGACACATGAGGAATAACTTTAATAAAATTTCTATACCTTTTTAAAGTTTCATCTTCAATCTCTGAAGGTCTCCATTTCAAAAAAGCTTCACTTTGATTTCTCAACCTCCTTTGTTTGTATGCTATATCTTCAAATTCCCTATCGTATACATAATCCTTGCAAGAAACACAAAAGATACAACCATTAGATAATTCAACTATGAGATTGTGAGAGAGTTCATTGGAATGATTAATTATATGATCGGCAAAGCAACCAAAATATACACAGTGAAGACAAGCAAAAAGTCTATTTAACTCACTACCACAAAGAAAGCAACTTAGAAAAACTTTTTGATGAGGTTTAAAGTTTCTTACATTAGATGAATCAATAAAGTAATAGTGTACAGTCTTATAAGAATGAAAACCAAATGCAGTTTTGTAGTCATTTAAGTGATTACATGTCATCTTGATGTTACCAAATACTACAGTTGCGAATGTACAATAGTCAAATGAAAAGATACTTATACTCCCAAATTCACCCAGTTCAAGCTCAACGGTTCCGACTAACATCTACAAACTAAATTGAAACCTCCCCCAAGCAATGTATATATTCGAAATTCAGACCTCAATGAATGATTTGATTACAAAAGTATAGAGGAGTTAGTTTTGTTTGTTGGAATAATTTAATTTCATATTTTTATCTTATAAAAGTATTTTCTACTTTTTGTATATTTTGGATTCATATTCAGTAAGCAGTTGAGGAAAGTGTATTATTATTGTAATAAAATAATTCATTTGTATTCATCTTCTTGGAAACAAAATTAATTTAATTTATTAACGTACAAATAAATAGATGGAGTCTGTTAAACAATTTCTTCCCGATAGTTATTTATATTTGTCTATAAGATGCTTATAATGTTCAATAGCGATTATCACTCTCTCATTCCTATCATTTCAAAACATCTGTGATGTTTTTGTTTGTTTTACTTTCATTTCTTTATGATTATTAAACTTGTTGGCCCGACCTCATGTATCCAGTTACTGTTTACAAAATACTAGAAGAGTTGTACTGTCTTTACTGTATATGTTTTCTATGAGATCTATGAAATTACTATCAGATCTATGAAAATGATTTGATCTGATTAAAACCGCCAGATTCTCCATATCGTAACTATTATTGATAAAGTATATTGTATAAATATATATAAATATTATGTCTGTTTACTTTAAATCGGAGCATACAGAAATCATAAATTCCCCTCATGGTAAGCTTACTACTCATGTGGATACATACACACGATTGAATAATTGTGCAAAAGTGTGCTTTAACTTATACTTTTAATAAGTTAAAGATAAATAATGTTTGAGGTTGTACTCAAGAGCAAATCTACCTTCAAAGAATCAAATATGTGCCTCCTCGGAAACCCTCAAAGTTATATTAGTAATTAAATTGAAGAATATGCTAAAGATTTTGCAAATGGAAGTGACCATTCAAAAATAATGATAAATATTAGCATAATTTGCAATGGGAAGGTTTGCTGCGTTTACTGACAAACGGAATGGAAATGGCTTCTTTTAAGTTAAGGAAGCAGAAGAAGGAGGAAATATTATTGGAAAAACTCTTTAATAATAGTGTTCAATCTATGGGTAGTAGTGGGAAAAATTATTAAGATAGAAGTAGTATCATTACTCTCTTTCCTAGAGCCACAACTACAATGTATATAGCAGGTATTATATGACTGTTAATAAAATTAGGGGATAAACGGTATTTTTTAACAGCATAACTTCGTATGTGAAATAATGCATTACACCGGAAAAGTACCTGTTTGGTTACTAATGATTTTTGGGGACGTTTGATTAAAAAACCTTGCTAAACGATAATATTTTTAACAAGCATTTTTTTAGCATAAACAATACGTTATAAAATCTTTCTTTCTGTGAGTGTTAGGCTTATTGATCGGTATTTCGATAGTTTCTCTCAATTAATCTTTGGAGGTTTTTAGGTTGAGGTTATTTTGACATTTTCCTACTTTTAGGAAATTCCTTGATAGGAGCATTTGTTATCTATTGTTATGATTTTTGAAGGAAACATTCCTGCAATGGTCATGATTATATTATATGTGATACCACCAATCTCTGGAGCTTTGTTTGCCTTAAACGATCTTAAAATGTTGTTAATTTGTTGTATGTGAGGTTCGTCTTGTGTCTTAATTTCTTCATTCATTTTCATTTTGATTTTATGCCGTTCTTCTCTATCATCGTTTTATAACCTACTGGAACAAAGTATTGTAGAAGCCCTTATAGTGAATCTTTTGTGTTTTTACTAAACTACCGTTAGGACATCTCAAGGTAGAAATTTTAGTCTTTACCCTCATGTCTCTGTCTGATACTTTATAAATAAAGATCCAGAGTTTAATGGAGTCATATTACAAAATTTTTTGTAATTACATACAAATATAACTTTCATACAAGCAAATGGTGGTTAGTAGTTATACAACATATAAAAGATAAAGTTTTATACTTACTAGAAAAAGAATATAATCTGAATGCTGTAACGTCATCATCATAATTATTATCAACGTAACTTACAGTAAAAGTTGTAAAATTAAGCCTACCATATTTAAAAAAATTATTTAGTTAACTTGATTATTCATGATTTGGATAATACATTTAATTTTAGTACAGTTGAGCATAGATCAAACTAAATATTCCTTAAAGAAAAAATTAAACAAATCAACTGCTAAAATTGTTGAAAATTATGAAAATAATTTTTATTGTAAGAAAGTTATAAATAAACAAAACTGTAGCCATTATTCTCAAGTAAAGTTTTATTCTTTAAAAAAAAGGTAGAGTGCCTTTAAATAAAGTTCTAATAATTTAGTTTATTGACTCAACTTGATATTATGAGAATTATACATAATCAAGATTATTATATTGATGTATGAAGTTCATACAATGATAACTTCAAAAAGTAAGTACAATTTAGTCTGCAAATAATTAGATGAATACTTAATGATTACATTCAATAAATATGATGGGTTGAATTTTAAATTAGCATTCTTTTCGATTAAAACATATTGTATTTTTTTTGCTAAAATAAACTCTTGTGGATTAAACATAATGTTAAAAATATTTAAAATTCTTATTATGGTTTATTTATGAAGTATAATTATCTATTTATTAATAGTACATATTTGCTACAGCATATTTTACATTATACCTATTTAATTAGAAATATGCTAAACTAGTTAAAATTTGTTACTTAATTTATTTTTACAATTACTATAATTTAAGATGAATGAAAAATAATATTTCCATTAAGTTATTAAAATGAATTATGGAAGTTATACTTCTTGTAATTCAGTAGCATTAATTAAACAGAATATTTTTGATATATATCATATTATAGATGTACATGTTCAGACTTCATAAATAATATAGTATTAAGCATTGTATATTGTATACATTAAACATATTACGACTTAGATTTCTTAAAAATGAGATAATATTAATTGAACATTCATTGTAAATTAAGAAGGTGTAACTTACTTAAGTTATTGATGTGAAGTAAATTTCATGTTGCGAATGTAATTTAAAAAAGAAAGATATTTTATTTTTGTAATGGGTATTGATACAATTGTACTGTTGAACATTGTTAAAAAATGACCACTCTAAACTCTTTTCAACAGCTTTAAACATTGATTACATTTTCATCATAACCAGTAAAATGCTTGTAGACATTCATTAGAATGAATTAATTGAAATATGAACTGTTATTGTTGCTTCTACAAATTAAGTCCTTTGGAATACAACTTATTTTGAAGGTTTAAAAATCCCTCTATTGGGGGTGGAGACCTTCAATCACGAATTGCAAATGTTTTTCCAACACCTATAATTATGTATTATACCCTCTTTATAATGTGAATAATGAAAACACCCACATTAGGATAATCAATTAATTAAATTGATCATCAATTAATTCGATAATATATTTACTCACAGTATTGTTGAGTGAATACTACTTCAGTTTTTTTTATGTTGTGCAAAAATTATATTTTGTACAATATTTCTGTTTACAGTCTGTTATTTAGTGAGATTATTTCTATAAGTTATAGTTATTACTTATATTAAGTAATCAAAAGTTACTTGTCCAAATGTTTATACTTAGGAATTATATTACTGATTATGGGAAGGATAGGATATGCATGTAGTCCATGAAAGCAGACAAATGTATTATGCACACATTTTGTATTTTAAGATATTCACAAATTTAATATGTTTTATGGAACATATTTTTGGAAGTTATTTTTAAAAAAATGGTATATTTTAAAGTATAACTATTATTCTCAATTCCTTATTGATGTAAACCATGAAGTAATAAGCACATTTATCAGTAATGTGATAATTACTGAATACTGATTGAAGTATACTTTAATCAGTAAAGTATTTATTACTGAACAGTGTAAAAATAAAACTTTAGAATAAAATAACTATAAAGAAAATTTCATTTTTTTTGAAACATTTAAAAAAATTTGTTTGGTACCATAATGAAGTAAATTAATTAATTAAAAAACCAACTATAATGGAGTTGGCCACTCTGTTCTAGCACTACGTAAGTGAACTCTGGACTCCCTAAAGTTCTTTGCAAGCCACAACCAGTCTGCGACTAGTCTTTATCAAAGAAACGTGGTGGAAAGTGCACTGCGGCTTATGCCGAGGTAAATTCAACAATTTCTCTTTATTTGCAGATAATGTCACTTGATATTTTATGTTAACACAAGTCTTTTAACTATTTGTCAACACATGTATATTAAATTACATGCTATAAATTATAAGTTAAATCTTAGTTAATTTTCTTCTTTATTTGTAGTAAGTTAATTGTTTCTTTTTGACTCACCGATATCAAATAAACCTAAAATACGTGTTATTATCATAAAATTGTTTATAAAAAATTATTCATTAAACTGAACCAGTCTGCGATACATATTTTTTTTAGTAGTAAGTGCTCCAATACAGGTTAGCTTATTCATGTAACAAAACAAACTTCATGGTACACTTTAGACACTGACGGCGGTGCTGGAAAAGAGACACCGCAAGAGTGTCATCTGACTTGAAGACGCAATACAAAGGAAACCAACCCGGATGACATTTGCTTGTGGGCTTATTTTTCTTTACCATGCTACTCTACAGCGACTGTCGTCATAAAGTACAATTGATTAAATGAACACTGACTGTCACTGACTGCCTTTCGTTTTCCAAATCTTCGTTCTTATGGAACGAAAAACAAACTATAACAACGTCAACAATTATTAGGTGGTGATTATACTCTTGCTCTTCTTTGGAAGAAGAGCGATTAGTAAATATATCTGTAATACCATAGAAAGGGATGTTAGGATATAATAATGAAAATTATTATGATACGGTAGATCTGTTTGTGAATGAAGAAAACAAGAATAATTACTTTATGAAATATGGTGAACTGATTCATGTTTTAATTATATAACTTTCATATATACCGGAATTATTTGATTATAATAAGTCACAGCCATGACTGACAAAAATTCTACAATTTTTATATAACCATTGAATTAATATTAACATGTGTGTACTCTTCCAGGTACAGACGAAAGGATACCTGTACACAGGTTAGTGGGCATGTTTTGTGTTTATGCATGTAATCATTTCAGGTTTATGTGTTTAATGAGCAAAAATTCAATCTCATACACTGTTCGAAACCCTCTTACTTCCACTGTTCTTCCCAGTCCGATCGTGATCTGTTAGGGCTCTAGAAGAGCTATTCTCAAAGGATGTCCATAGGATTTCTAGGTGTCTCTGAGTGATTCAGAATAATATATCCAGACATAAAAACGTTGCCATCATACCTCACCTTACGCAATATATCTCTTTTTGTGAACACATCATTATTATGAGTAATAAGGAATAGCGATTTTCTTCTTAAGAAGAGCTACTCACCTCAAACATATTATATACGCAGTGAATTTGTTTTACCAATGTCGAGATAACATTTGTACACAACTCTGAGCAAAAATTCTACCATTTACAACAACATTTTTCCTTAGTTAAAACAGGCTAGACATAAAAACATTTCAATGGTCTGAAGAAGGAATTCGAGCTCCTCCCTATCTCTATCAAACGTTTTAGCCCCAAACTCTGAAGAGGTCGTCAAAGCTCATCAAGTTTATATTTCCCTGGACAGAAGAATAAACAACTGAAAAGAAGTCTCATTTTCATTATTTATTAATATTATTTTTATCGTATTGCATTTAATTTAATTAAAATATTTCTCGAAGATTTGTATACAGTGTGCTTTCAGCTATTTGTAGAATTAATAGTTCCCCAGATTCAAGCAGTTTCAGAACCACTACCCTAGAAACATAACAAAGGCTTTTCAGGTATATGAAGATGTGTGATTGTACTTCTGCGTAGGTAACTTATCGTTGAATACATCGGTGATTTATATTTTTTAAATC
The DNA here is from genome assembly GCA_026182355.1 of Hermatobates lingyangjiaoensis. Classification (NCBI taxonomy): domain Eukaryota; kingdom Metazoa; phylum Arthropoda; class Insecta; order Hemiptera; family Hermatobatidae; genus Hermatobates; species Hermatobates lingyangjiaoensis. Next base: position 5,998,761 of record JAPFBL010001617.1, read on the forward strand.
TATATATGCAACTGTTTTAATCTACTCTCTTGTATAACTCATATGTTATGGTACTAGTAACGCTCTTGATGTGTAGAAAGAGGTTTGATTATATGTTTCATTAATTATATTAAAGGGGTATATGTGAGATGCCTCAGATATGTTGACTAAAATATATGTTTGACGTATTTAAGTCTATAGTTACATATATGTTTGTAAACTACTTTCCATGTAACTCGGATGGGGGTTAGAAACGTATTTGAGTTATGAAGAGGTGTTGATCAATTTCTTATTTTTATTCTACTGTTTAAGGTAACTTATGGTTCTTGTATGGTTCCTGTATACTATAGATGTTTTATTAACTCTAAATTTATGTTTTCCATTATACAATAAGAATTGCAATTATACATTTTCAAGACATTTTCAGGTATATTCAGAAATTCAGTACAGGCTTATGGAGATGTATACTTACATTATTATTTTAATTTTACTCTATGAGGTATCTTATAACTGTTGAGTAAAATAGCTTTTCTATGTATATTTTAATTTAGTATTCTCCTTCCCTTTTTGTTTGAATTTAAAATTCTATAAACCTGCTTTATTTTTCTTTTTAATTTTTTCAAAGCTGTCACGGAGGATTTCATCCTTTGAGTTGTTTCTTGTTCCTTCTTTCTTTTTGCCATGATATTAACTCTTTTATTTGCAAATCTAAAAAAAATAGTATTCATTAATTAAACAGCTTGAAAAATATTTATTTTATCATGATGAAATTATTGCTTGTGCAATCTGTTATAGTGTGGTATGTACTTGTATTGGGGGATTTCAAAAAAATACGTCTTCACACAAATAAAGTTTAATATGAAACAAACAACTTGTTTCGAACATTTAGTATTCTTCTTCAGGTTAACATCTAAAAAAATAGATATATCCTGTGAGCTTTAAGAACATTAAGATAGAAGGTTCAGGATTAATTATGTCAATTTTCATACCAATCCCCTTGTTAAAAACCTCAACAGTTCAATTCAACATTCATATATTGTATTCAATTTCAAATAATTCACTCTGATGTCCTTAAAGCTCACAGATATGTATATTTTTTAGATGTAAACCTGAAGAAAAGCACTAACTGTTCTAAACGCGTTTCTTAGTTTCTTTTCTTTTTGTGTGGAGACGTAATTCTTGAAATTCCCCAGTATGATGTTTTTAATTTTATTGTTAATATATTTATTGAAATATTTTTAAGTATTCTAAACAAAGCATAATAATCATGAAAAAATGAATATATTTATTGGTTAAGACTAACTATTCCAAAACTTTAAAAAAAACACACCTATACACAACAATCCAACATCTTAGGAACACATGTACACAGGCTGCATCTCACATGAAGATATCAAGTTTCTCTTTGTTTGTCAGTACGCAGTAGAGAAATGAACCATTTTATTGAAAACCCCCGACCAGTGGCGTAGCAACTATTTTTGCCACCCCGGGAGGTCGTAAAATTTGTCCACCCGCCCGAAGAAAAAGGTTTGTTTTTTTTTTACGATTTACCTTCGAAGGCAGGACCAATACAATTTTAGTGAAATTGCCTAAGCATTAATAAATAGTAATAAAATAATAATAATAATAATAATTAAACATATTAGTTCATTGAAAAACTTCTTTTTACTTTCTTAATATTTAGATTACTTATTAAATAAGTATTGTAATATTTACGAGTTCACACACAGAAATAAAGTAAAACACTTACTAACTCAAATTCTTGGGGAATCCCTGTTTCTGTTCTCCTGAAGACGGATTCCTCGAAAATTTGAGTTTGTAAGAGTGTTTCTTTTTCTGTGTGTTATTATTGATTCGATTTTGAACTCTTATTGTGTCCAGTTTGGATCGTCTTTCTGATTTTATAGTGAATATACTAATATTTAGTTATATTCTAAATATTATAGCATATTGCTCAAGTATTTATTTTAATAAAGTCTATCCCTGGAAGACTAACTGCGGTTTGAAATATTGATTCTAGTAATGTTTTCGTTCTTTTTGTGTTGCTCTTTTTTATCACTTACTTATTTTTCCAGTTTGAATGCTGTCAAAATATTTGTTTGAGTAAACATTGTTTATTAGTTCTTGCTTGGTTAAAGAAATATGGTTCTTAAAAAGGTCCCAGGATGAAGCGGTCTTGTAAGTTCTGTGAATGAGAGGGATCTGATAGTGCAGTTTTTATACAGTTGAGGGACATTCACTCTTCGCAATTAGGTTGGTTGGTTTTCTATAAATTATATGTGCTACGTTGAAAATAAACTTTTAAACAACAGCCCTGAATTAAAGCCTTCTATCTATTGTAGATATGTTGTTGATTTTGTTGTCGTAAGAGATTCACTAAATTACTAAACCTTAAATCAGCATTTGAAAACAACTCCTGTCTCAAATGTATACCAATAGAAAGGAAGATAGACTGCCTTGATGTAAATATCAACCTAAAAACTAACATACTACAGACTTCTATGTATAAAAAACCAACCACACAGAATCTTACCTAATTGCTTAGAGTGAAAAACGTTTCGATAAAACTAAAAACAGACATATAGTTCTTGTGAGGTAATTTTTTTGGTGATATTGAAACATGGGAAAGGATCTTTATTGTTTCCTATATTAAACGGGTACTATTTTCATCCCGCTCTGCTGGTCATTCCTGAATTTAATGGTGTTAAATGTAGTCCGAGTATGAATTTTCATAATAAAAATGTCAGCAATTTTTGAATATTACAGGGGGGAATCATTATAAATAAAATAATGATTTTGTCTGTACATTGCTTAGAACTGACTCATTTCAAGTTTTCTTTACGTTTCATACATTGGAGAAACCGAATCCACCCTTAGAAAAATTTCTGTCGGTTTGTCGGTTTGTCTGTTTGTCCGCAAAACTTTGTCACAGGTAAACTCAGCTACCATAAGACATATAAAGCTGAAACTTTTACAGTAGATTTGTGTAGGTTCAACTTAAAATTAGGCTATGAATTGATTGGAAATTCAACGTAGAAGTGAAGTTATGGACGTTTAACGCAAAAATGTTTGTCACAAGTAAACTCAGCCACCATAAGACATAGCGAGCTGAAACATTGACACTGGATTTGTGTGTGCCTATCTTAAAATATGGGCTCTAAATAGATTATTAATTCAGTACAGAAGCGAAGTTATGGGGCTTTTAGCTGTATTTTCCTAACTTCACAGACAAGTTTGTTTTGAAAATACACAGGTGTGGCAAGTAGGTATTGTTAGTTGATTTTAATTTCATTGGAGCATATGAATATATTGCGTATTTGACATCATTGAAATGGTGTTTCACAGAGTTAAGGATGTACTATCTATTGAGAATAAATGTTTTGTAAACGAGCAATTCTCAGCCCTTAATATGAACAGGCATGAGAAATCAACAAACAAGTTCTTACGCTATATGAAGCCGAGGAAAGAACTTACAAGTCAGTAAAGAGATTGGATTAGTGATGAAGAAGCAGTTCATTATCTAATTGAATTTCTTGACTCTGAATTTATTTCTCCTGGACTGCCTGCTCATGAGTAAAAACTTAAAGTAGGAGCACCAATGATGCTGCAATTTATAGCAGTAACAAATTTCATGTTACGAAACATGAGTGACCCAAAAATTGTGCAACGGGACACGACTCTGAGTTCGTGCTCTACACAGATATGCCATAGAGGCGGACATAATGACTGGATGTGGTATTGGGGAGTCTGTGTGTATACCACGCATACCATTGATTCCGAGCCACTGTCTGTTTCCATTCAAATGATTGCAAGGTCCCCTCAGAGTCTATTTCGCAATGACGTTAACTAAGTCGCAAAGGGAGACTTTATCTAACGCAGGAATTCAAGTTAGCGAAACCAAGTTTTTCTCACATGGTCAACTGTTGTTTACTTGCTCAATAGTCAGAGGTTTCAACTGATTGTTCTTCCATGAACCTGAAGGACAGACAACTAATGTAGTGTATACAGAGGCATTTGTTTAACACTGTACTAATAATGGTGTTTTCTACTATTCTATAATTTCTAATTATAGTATTAGTATAATACTATAATTGATATTTTGGAATACCAAGTATAATAGAATTTTTGATTCCGTCAAAGACGGGTACATTTGCTAGTCTTCGATAAACTTGTCAGATTATGTTCGAAGAATCATTACATTTTCTTTGTATTTACAAATGGATATAGCCACATTAAAGTAGATGAAGTCATTTAATTGATAATCTATGAGTCATGAGTTCAATTATACTTTTACCATAGAGTTTGAGAATACGACTACACAATAGTTGCATTAAAAGAAATCAATTACTTAAATTGATTGCCAGTAATTTTGATATTATGCTTAATTATAGTAAAGTTGAATTTAGATTATGCCAGATGGTTTTATTTTTCGTTCATTGTGGTTCAAAGCTGGAATATTTATTGCATTACTGTGTAATGTTAAAACGAAAACCTATGAAAAAGGAAAAAAATATTGCAATATAGTGTTTTGTATTAGGCAGGTTTCACTCAAGTTTAGTGAAACCACTCCAGATTTTTAATATTGGAGAGGTTCTAAAAATTGAACGGAACAAATTAAAAGGACAATTGATGAACTATTTTAATGTCAATCACAGAAACATTTGTGGGCAATGTTTTATTGTCATGATTTTTCAACTTTAGTAATTTTTAATAAGGAGGAAAAGTAAATTTACATTTTGTATTAAATATTTTTATGTCTGGAAATTTCCAAATGTCTTTTCAAAAATGTTATATTTGTTAAATACAGGTTTGTGTATGAGAAAATTAAATTTAAAGGAGTAAAGTCCTGAATTTTAAAAAGTCATGAACTGAGCATCTCCGACCACAGTGAAGATTGAATATTATATTGAGGTTTCTGTGGAGTTTTTTTTCGCAGAAATTAAATCTATCAATACACAGTGTATGTATACTAATAGGGCTAAACTGGACGTCACTTTAATTGGTGGGCGGAGTTTAGGTACAGGGATTTGAATCAATATACATTATTCGAAAAGTATATTGATACTTTTTTACTTTAGAGGTAACTTATTTAAATAGTATATTATTGACATGTTTTCTTGTATCATTATTTTAAAAGCAGGATATGTGTACACTTTTTAAAGAACTATATGTTGTTTAATAAATAATAAGTGAATTATGTGTAGGATTATATGTTAAGGTGAAGCAGAACTTTAAGTTTGAATTCCATTAACTTACTGAGGCTCTGGAGAGGACTTACTTTTTCTTATTTACTTCAGGTTTAGTTTCCTTCGTGATTATCTTACTTTTATTTGTGTGTTTGTTGTTTATTGATAACTATTCACTTCTAAGAGAGCCAATTTCTATTGAAGTTAAATTATTGTTTCCTTTTTGCCTCTAATGTACGTACTTAATTTTCTATTTACACGTTTAATTACAGTAATCCCAATTGTAAAAAGTTTAACTTTTTGAAAATATTGTTAAGTTTTTATACTGTGATGTTTAATTATTTCAAAGTTATTTGTTTTCATCTAATTAAGAAGAATTATTCTCTCCTGTAAGAAATTATTATATTATCTTATTATATTGTCTGCAATAAGGTATGGTAAAGTAATATTCAGAAGTGTAACTCGTAAAGTTGTATTGAAATATGTTATCATTGTCTTAGGTTATTTTATATTAGTCAATGTGTGGAATTAACATGGCTCAAGATGGAAGTCCAAAGGATACAATTGAATCCTTGACAAAGGAAGTTGACTCCCTCAAAACAAAACTTGAAGAAGAAAGACAGAAACTGAATGACGTTAGTTGTGAGTAGGTTATTGTAAATATTGTATACCAATTTTGTTAAATTATTATTATAATTCTGTTATGTATAATCCGTTGCTTTAATAGCCATTGAAATAATGATAATATAGAGAGAAGCTATGGCTTTTCTGCCAAGAAAGGCAGTTGTCTAATAGACTGGGAGAAAAAGGAAATTTAATATCCCTGGATAATGGGATGATAAAGTGTTAAGGGATGATAAATAATTTTAAATGGTTTGGGAATAAGTAAAACGTTGGGAACAAACAAATGACAAAAGATGGTATGAAATAAGTTGAGTTGTTTTATTATGTCAAATAATTTCTTGAAATATAAACTTTATTATGATTTGATAAGGTCTGTTTTGATTACTCCGAAAAGCCAAGAACTACATGTAACATTTACAATAATTTCTCATTGTGAAAGGAAAGTTTAGTTATGTATTTCAATTTGGATAGTGGAACAATTTTATATACTTATTTGAATATCGGGATTGGACTTGTATTAAGACAAAAACAGAAAGGGCAGTTTTCTGTGATTCAAATAAAAAGAATATCTACTAAGATAATTTAAATCTCCGTTTGTAATTGACATTTGGTTTCTACTTGTAGATGTTTTCTGATATTCATGAATAGGGTATGGTTTAGGATGTTTTAAGTAGATTGGAAATCAGAAGTAGAATCTTATTGTATATCTAATCTTCTAGCTCTTAGGTACGTACTTAAAGTGTTTTGACAGTTTTAATCCACATGAAATTTATGACTGAGTTGTGATTACTAGCTTTGAGTAATTATTTACACAATCAAAAATGAGGTTTTAAATAGGCTGATCGGCTGATCATTTGTAATTAATTAATTCGAATTGATTGATTGATGCTATTCATAATTACTAATTATGAGTAATTACATGCACAGTGGATTTGTGATAACTATGTTCAATACACTGTTCCCCATTAGATCACAGAAGTTAAACAACATTAGGTGAGGTTTCACTTGGATGGGTGACACCACTTGCCTTTTAAACAAAAGTATTTAATATATTTTTCCATCTATCCTTAAATAAATTTCATTGTGTAACCTATTTTGTAAAAATCTGCATTTTAGTTAATGTTAAAGAAGAAATGAACATTTTCTGTAATATGTCCACTTTATAATGTAGATACGAGTATTATGTTTTTCACAATTTAAATATATCTGAGACAACACCAAATTATTTTTTCAGTGTCCAATGTGAGTGAAAGATTGGAAGTTATAGCATTTCTCAATATAAAACCCAGAAGACTTCTCAAGGGCCACCAAGCCAAAGTGCTTTGCTTGGATTGGGCTCCTGACAAGAGACATATTGTTTCATCTTCTCAGGTTTGATTTATGAGAAAAGCAGCATCAGTAGTTTTTAAATAACTAAAATATATTTCAGAAATAATTTTTAATTATTGAAGTTAATGGAGAGAGTGTGGAACTAAATAAGTTCTTTATTGAGTGTTTTCAAGACATTTTGATTTGTGATCCAAAATTAATACTTCCTATTCACATAACTTAGTTACTATTCATCTGTGAAAACTTATTTAATTATTTTCACTATTAATTTCGGAACTCGTCTAAAAAAGTCTTAAAATTATCAGAAATGTGTTATACATGTGATAGCATGTATATTTATTTATTTTTACCGTCCTTTATTTTGAATACTTTTTTCCACTCACAATGTTGTGTTCTAAACATTTATTTATCTATAAAGTGTTCTTTCTTTATTTGTTTTTAGTTTTATACAAACAAAATCCCTCTCCCGGACTTTATGTTAGGTACACACCTAATTACATTCTTTTTCTTCTCTTTCATTATCCATTCATCACCAGTTTTCATCAATTCTTAACCCAGTTTTTATTCACGTGTTCTTTAAATTCTTCAGCATTATTTAGGACTCTACTTTTTTTTTTTAATCTTATGGTATGATGAGTTTTGTTATTTTTCCTTACTAGACTTATTCTATATCGTATTTTGATCCGATAGAGGTAGACAGAGATCAAAATTGCTATCTAGTCCAAATAAGATGAAACTTAGTTAGTTATTGGAGCATGAAGTTTAGATATGGAAGTGGATCTCTGAATTATGACATTGTTTGTTTCTGCCTACATAATTCATTTTCTAATAAATAATAATTTATTCATATTCTAATAAATAAAATTTTTTAGATATTTATTTTGGACATCTTTTTACTATGGGTAAAGTATAGTGATCGTGAACAAATTCGATCTCGAAATTTTGATGGAATTACATGTTTTGAGGTCCTGCAAGTCGTTTTATAAAGTTTTTTCGATGATGTCTGTGGGTGGGTGAGTATGTATGCAAAGTTTGTGGCCACGCCACAGACCAGGATCTTTGATACATTAAGTTGATATTTTACTCAGTAATGGGTCTTATGGTGTAGATAAACCCTATTGTTTGGGAGCAATTGTGGATGACGGGAAAGTCACTTTTTTTGCCAAAATCCTGTTTTTATACAACCTTTTTTTTCTCTTAAATATTAATTCTAGAGTCTTGAAATTTTGGTATTATCTTTAAGACTTCAAAAGCAATAAACGAAAAATATCCTCAGAATTTTAAAACGACGGGAAACATTTTTTTCAATAACTTGCCAACAAATTTAATTAAAAATTAGCAATTTAAAAAAAATTCACGTAATTTCGATTACTGAAAGAGCAATAACACTATAAAAACTGATTGCTTATCCTAGACTCACGGATCAACTGCTATACTTGTCGAATATATATATTGGCAATATTCGATTACTATCACAAATAGTAATATAAAAATATTACTATAAGTAATTCAATGTAACTATATTTATTTACATTGACTTAGAAATTTTTTCAGTGAATTCACTGACATAAAATTGTTGTTTAGAAGTATAATGGAAAAATTTAAATAATTTATTGAAGTATAAGAGGAATAATATTTTTACATGTCAAAAATCACCGCCAATGAAGATAAATTTCTGTTGCTTTCCATGGTAATGTAATCTGGTATCACATTAATAAAATTCAACGCATCTCTCTCTATAGAACGCAATTATAATCTTCAATAATAATTGTAACTCAACATCCCTCTATTCACAAAACACAAGTATCGTCTGTAATAATTCACATGGTCTCTCAACGAACAGTAATACAATCTATCTTAAAAAATAGTAAAAACAGTGTTGCCAGATAGTAGAACAGTGTTCCCAATCAAAGTCAGACTACAGTATGATGGATTTGTTCAAAAAAATGCTCTAATCAATCTATATATTGCACTCTTGAACAAAACTTAATATCAGATGAACATTTTTTTGTGTTTATGAATCATATTATCGTAGGTTCATATTGATGTGTGAAGAATGGACTCTTTCCTCAAGAAAGAGGACTTACGTTTGTTAAGAAATATCCGGTTTTTTCACTATTCTATTCTAATAGTTCATATTTGTTATTTTTAAAAATTTCAAGAATCCAGCCATAAAAGTTTTAAATCATACTGAATAGCCGGCTTTGACTTTGATTTGAGTATGTAAAACTGGCTAATTACTAATATATTTTTTTTTAGTATACATTCACAGAAACCTTGTAACAGAGTGCAGCTCGCAAGAAAAAGATAACACTCACTCAGAGTGAATTGGTATATGTATATAATTTTTCGTTAATGGAAAGAAATGAGATTTTTATTAAATATTAGGAAGCCATAAAATTCCCAGTATAATAATTCTATAAAAGACCAAAAATGTTAAACATAATTCAAAATTGAGAACATTGTTTGAAGAATAATAAATGTAATTATCCTACATCTTTGATTAAAAATTATCTTAAAACGACATTTTTTCTTAGAAATTTATGACATTTTACAGATAAAAGGTTTTTAATATTTCCAAGTTCTAAATGGGAAAATTTGTCTTATATATTCAATGCAGAATGAGGTCAGGTAAACTATGTAAGAGATCAACTTGCTATTGGAACAAAAGCCATGTTCTCCTGTAAGAGTTTATTTTGTAACACGAAATCTACCTTTTCGCTTTTCAAAAATGTTACTACTGCTGTAGTTATACTAATGAAATTATATGTATCAGTGGTGTGATATACAAAAATAGGCATATATATTGATAAGTGGATCAATCAAAATCTGTGCTACCTCAAGGAATGAAAGACCAATAATTATAATAATTATATTAGTTATATAATAACTAATAATTATATATTATACACCCCAGAAGTGTGATATTATATGTACTTATAGTGTTGTTGAGTGTAGGTCACCCCAGATTTTTTAACGAAATATTGTTACAGGATGGTAAAATGATAATTTGGGATGCCTTTACTACCAATAAAGAGCATGCTGTTGGGATGCCTACAACATGGGTCATGGCTTGTGCTTATGCACCGTCTGGTAATTTCGTGGCTTGTGGGTTAGTTTTAGTATATATTACTATGATACTCAATCTCTTGTGATTGATTTATTCTATTGATCATGGATGTTAAAAATAAAATATATCTGAATTCAGAAATTAATAATAAATGTTATAATTATTTTATATATTGTTTATAAATTATGATTTATGTAGAACTTTTATTTGTGTATCCCTTGGATATATCCCTAGAAATGTCCTTGTGGATTTAGTCTTTGTTATATTCGGAATTACAGATATAATTATCCGTCTTGTATTGTAAGTTTTTTGGAACCGGTAGCCCTACTGGTTTTGGATATCGATTTTTAGAGTTACTCTTTGAAGAGTACTTTTGTGATTGTAAATTACAATACACTGTATAGTGTACATAATTCACAAATCAACAGTAATTGACATTTTTCAAGTATTGAAACAACTAGCTATCCGGTAAATACCTCCAGTCCATGTGGGTTGAGAAAAACTCAAAGAAAAATAGTATTGTGGTGATTCTCGGCCCCGTGCAAATACTTGTAAATCTGTCAATACCAGTTGTTCAACTTACCATAAATAAGTACATGTTCCTAATATTTGTCCAAGTGTTAGCCGAAAAAGAACGAATATCGCTACTACATATTAAGGACAAAGGAAGAAGAATTGATCGAAATAAGAACCTTGTCCACTGGGGATAAAGACAGTTTGTGCTTTGTATACACTTTGTAGACAGTTTTATGTTGTATACACTGGGGATAGTATACAGTGAACTATTGTCTAGACGGTAAATTATTCGATATGAAAGTCGACACTGAAAGCACTTTCTTCCATTTCATAAAAGGATTTCAGTAACTTACTTCCTAATGAGAAAATCATTAAAACATATCCCAGGCACAAGGTTTACATTCATGTTTCCTACAAAAACATCGGATTCACAGGACCAAATTGATCTCTCAGTACAGCCTATTATTGGAAGGGAATGGTTCCATTCGATGAAAGCAAAAGTATTAGATGTACAGGACATCCTTTTTATCAACTTTAGATGGCATCCTTGGTGAATTTGGAAAAGTTTTAACTTTAAAAAAAAATTTATCTTAGCATAAGCAAAGAAAAAATTATTCTTTTTGAGAATTTAGTACAATAGTTGGGACACTTGATAGACGAAAAAGGATTGCTCACAGGCTGGGGTAAAGTTTAAGTCCTCATTAAAGGTAAACTATCAAAAAGAATTCACCTAGTCCAGTCGCTTCTTAGGATGGCAAAGTGCTAGAGCTTATTTATCCTTACCGTGTCCACAATTCTACACCCTATGAACAATCTGCTCTCCAAGCATTCTATCTATCACTGGACATCTGAGTACCGTAGCTGACTTGACTCCATGATATTAGGTTTGGCAGGATCTACTGTTCTAATTCATATTCAAGACAATCTACCTTGAGTTTTGGCCACAGATGTATCATCAGTTGAACTTGGAACAGTTTTATGCCTCAGATCTCTCAATTAAGGGGAATATCCTACAGTTTATACTTACCGTTCCTTGTCTAAAGCTGAAAGGATTGAAGTCAGATCGACTTCAAAAAGAAGTCATTGGGATATTTTAGGTCGTAAAGAAATTCTTCCGGTGGTATATTTACGCATGAACATTCATATTCATCTCGGACCACAAACCATTAGTTCCGATTTGTAACCCTGATTATAAATAACCCTGATTATAAGCCTGTCATTATAAATATAGGATTATTTCGATGTAATTCTTCTTACAGGAATTGGATACAAGATAGAAATGTATCAATGAACACAGTAATGCGCATGTCTTTACGTCGGTCCTAACTGCCCTAACAACGGCATATTCTGAGGAGACCGGGTTTTTATACCGCACATATTTAGGCATGTGGTACTGCATGAATTAGATGTAGGTCATTTAGGTATGTCAAAAATTAAAGCTCTTGGAGAGAAGATACTGCTACTGGAAAGGTATAGACAAGACATAGACGGTATGGTCAATAAATTTAAACTCTAAGAAGCAGCCCAGTAATTATTGGTTCACAACTATGGGAGTTGCCTACCGGTCCGTTGCAGCAAGATGAATACATATTGACTTCAGCGAGCCACTCCAGGAACGTTGCTTCCTTTTTGTGATATGCCTACTTCAAGTGGTTAGAGATTTTCCCCTACCCCCATGACCACAGCTAAATTTGTTTATTATTAATTTGTCTACCGTTTTATAACATTTTTATGCCAGTAAAATAAGAAAAACAGATGGTTATAATTACATTTTGAGATGCATTAATTCTTTAAGTAATAAGTAATTCAATTGTAATTTACTTAATGTTATTGGATGTAGATATGGAAGTATTAAGATGTTCCTTTATTTTGAGGGGACTGGATAACAAAGTCACAGTGTACTCTTTGAGTTTCGAAGATGATGTCTCAACTAAGAAAAAAACTGTTGGTACTCATACAAGTTATACTTCATGCTGTACTTTCCCAAATTCTGATCAACAGGTAATTTATTATGTTTATATTATTTGTATTACAACTCCTTGGTTGTAAACGCGTATTTCCGCATCAGTTTGCATACTTTGGTTGTACTGAGACTAATGTATATTTTTTCACATTAAAATATATGATATATACTTAACTTACATTTTTATCATGTGTAAATGAGAAACTATGTTTTATGACAATGATTTTTGGATGTAAACATTGATAAAGGGATAAACCTTAAATATACCATTTTTACTCAATAGTCGCCAACCTATTTATGACCAGAAGTAATTGGAATTTTCTGTATAATTCATTCAAAATTATTAGTATTTCATAGACAACAGGTCAACATTTGCGGGTTAAGGTATTATCATATATGTAGAAAGAATACTTGCTCAATTATCTTTTAGGTTAGGTTTTAATATGAGCAAATACAAAGTAACTTGCACATGAAATTTATGTATTCTCATCATGTGCTGATAAATATTAATAACCGTATTTCCTGTGCCATTCTAGGCCAGTTTTTTTGGCGGAAAAGGAAGTCAAACCCTTTTTTGGGCTATTAAGTAATATTTTAGGGTATCTGAAATATCTTAGTCACTCTGTTTTTATTTTTTAACTTTGGTAAGTTAGCCTGTTAATAATGTACCGGTGATTGTTTTTGTACCTACTATGACGTGTGCGTTTATTTCGAATCTGTAAAAATACTAATGTATCTCACTGCTCACTATATTTTTGTACATTTCTAGAGTCATTGAATTTTACCATCTCAAGTATTTCGGAATCCAGTTAGAAATTCATCCATAAAAATGCAATATCTGTGTAAAAGTTGACCTGATAACTTTTTCTTTGAAAACAATGAAAGAAAATTCGATTTTTATACGAGTACATACAGTATTTTTTTAAGGAATGATCATGTTCCCTGCTACAAATATGTATATGGTGAGTGGCAGGGGCATTGATTTATGTGGAGAATATTTAAGTTTAAACTTAACCTTGTCATTTTGTTGAAGTTTTAGATTTTGAATTAAAATATTTAAGATTTTTAATCTTAATATTTAATATTTTATAATCCTTCATAGTTATATTTTGGTTGGGAATTATCTAAATTATATTACTCGCGTGTATATTATAAAGGTATGAAAAGTTTTCTGTATGCTTAAATTAATTTCCCCTAGTAGCTATTTATTGAATCATCAATTTGTAGAGAAACAGTGTGGTTCCCTGCTCTGCATAAATGATGACTCATTTTGAGATTAAGTCGAGTCAAAATCCATATTTTGAAAAAAAACATAATTACATGAATGTGTTGGAGGAAATTGATAATGAAGTATGTAGGTATTCACTTTTACTACTGGGTGGATGATTGATATTATTCATTTAATTTGATGACTGGTTTAATTTAATTTAATTTGATGTCATTGAATTCATGATGACACTTTTATTGTAGTAACTGTAGTAGATACTGCACATCAAAAACCTTCTAAGTTGAATTTATTTCGGTGTGTAGTTCTGATAAGAAGAAGTTGGGAAGGTTTTGCACAAGTATTTGTTTGGAATGGGAACAAATTTGTTTTATCAATATCTAAGAGAATGGGAATGTAACATTTAAATCTCTCAGTTAGAAGTTAGCCATCCCATCAAAATTATTAATTCTTCGTGATCAACTTTTTAGTGACATTGACACTGAAAGTATTGATTATAAAACAGAAACATTTGCCTTTCTGCCTTGAAAATAACTTCTAATCACCTATGATATATGACCGGATTGTTTATTAGTTTTGGTTATATCTCTACAAATTATGAACATTTATTTAAAATTGATCCGTGACTCGATTGTCTGATGCCCTAAAATTGAATTGCTATTCAGAGGCTGGAAACCACTGCTTTAACAGATTCTTAACTTTATTATCTTATAATTAAGGCATTATTAAAAGCTGAAATTGAAGTTAATCTAAATACGTAAATGTGATCGATCCATTTCAACGTACTTTATATTAATGTGCAGAAACTTTGTACTTTGTACAGAAATGTACGTTGTATTAAAATGAGTTAAGTTTTTGCAGCAGGGGTATGATGAAGAAATGATTTCAACGATGCATTGGGAGGGAAAATATTGAAAATAAATACCTTGACCAAATTCAAGAAACTACTTACCGTATTTATATTTTTTAGATTCTTACTGGGAGTGGTGATTCGAGCTGTGCATTGTGGGATGTAGAATCAGGGCAGCTTCTGCAAAGCTTTCATGGTCATTCCAGTGATGTGATGTCTTTGGATTTAGCTCCTTCTGAAGCTGGGAATACGTTTGTTTCTGGTGTGAGTAGTCAAAACATTATGCAGTAGTAATTAAACTTTTGTTATTCTTCTTTGAAATTTTTTAACTTAAAATCTTCCTTCTAATTGGTGTTATGGAAATTTTGATTTTGAAATTATTAGATCGAAATGGTTAACTATCTGGTTGGTATTAAAGTAGATGATAATTTATAATTTATTTTAGAGTTGTGATAAAAAAGTTTTTGTATGGGATATGCGAACGGGGAATTGTGTGCAGTCATTTGAAGGGCATTTATCTGACATTAACAGTGTAAAATTCCATCCTAGCGGAGATGCTGTAGCTACAGGATCTGATGATTCAACGGTTGGTATATATTCAATTCTTTATAAATTATCAGTTGTTAACTTTTTTTGATCGATGTGGTTAATTTTAGTGTCGACTGTTTGATCTTAGAGCAGATAAGGAAGTGGCTCTGTATACAAAAGAGAGTATTATATTTGGTGCAAATTGTGTGGATTTTTCAATAAGTGGTTTGTATATTGTGTTTACTATTTAGGTATAAGAAGTGATTATTTGTTTCATGCTATTTGTTAGTGACACATAGGTTTCATTATCTTAATTATTGGTTTACTTATCTTAAAAATTAATGTTTAATTTGTCAAATATAATTTAATTGGCAGGGAACTAATGTTTGTTTAATTTTACACCAGTATGAATTATAATAAATTGAATCAAACATTGCTTGATCTTTTTATCAATTTAGTTCTTTGTGATGCAGTTTTTTTAACGTTTATGTTTAATTTTATATTTAGTAGTTTTGGCTGATTTGTTCATTTATTATAAGGCAAGTATGAAGGTGTAAGTCTGTACAAACAAATAATTTTTTGTAAATACACATAAAAAACGAAAATTAACCGTATCTAAGGCAGCTTTCGAATCAAAGAAATTTTCCTGAAACCCTAATACGGAATAGTTTACGAACATTGACATGTTTCTGTCATTTTATTTTTTCTTCCCTATATATCGCCATTCCGAAACCTCTCGGCTATTCCTTTACGCCAGTAAAGAACCTCCACCTCGATTGTCTTGTCATAGTAATGCCATAGACCAAGAACTCTGCAAGTTGGAGATGTCCTTCGCAGTGTTGGTGGCTTCGGAGCAGAGTGGTCAAATTAGTGATTCAGCAACTCTGATGTGATGTGCGTGGCTAATCGTGCTCCGTGGCTATTCTGAAGGTGCCAACTATCACCCCTTCGGAGGTCTTTTGGTATGGTGTCGTAAAGCTGCCTGCTTTCCAGCTTCAAATACTGGGTTGTGAAACATATTTTCATGATCAAACCACAATAAGAAATGGGAAAACAAGACTAAGATCTTTTAACTATAACAAGCGGTCTTCGTCAGAGTCAAAAACACAAATGAAATACTGGATGCGGAAAACATCTGGTGAGGGGTTGAGAAGAGTGGGAGGGAAGAGTGGTATTTTAAAAGGGTGAAAGGGCAAGTTTAAAAAAAATATAGTATTTATAAATACCGTGACTTCATTTTAAACTAATTGACAATTGCCTTAGGTATTTGCTGTATATTAGAAGGTTGTATCGTAATCAGGTATCTCTTTGTGCCAATATTCTTGCTTCAATTTGTAGTATAGATCTGGATTGGGCATATAAGTTACATAAGTTATGCAGTTCACATCATTAAGGACACTTTGGAATGTTATAGGCTATTGATTGTGTCCTATTCGATTTAGACTTTTTCTTCACTTTGATGTTATTCAAGACAGAAAATATTTTTTCGCCTACGACTGATGATATAAGATTAGAGGTGCTGCAACATAAAGTTTGACATAATAATGTAACTTACTTCATTTCCACCTTTTCAGAGAAAGTTTATATTCTTCTGGTTTGGTGGCTTCTGTAATGGCAATATCTTGTTTAATA
Organism: Hermatobates lingyangjiaoensis; assembly: GCA_026182355.1. Lineage (NCBI taxonomy): Eukaryota > Metazoa > Arthropoda > Insecta > Hemiptera > Hermatobatidae > Hermatobates > Hermatobates lingyangjiaoensis. The sequence continues at coordinate 6,015,663 of JAPFBL010001617.1, forward strand.
TTAAGTTTGTTTAAGAAGGTTTATTTGACAATTTGTGAGCATAGTTTATTTTTTTTAAGTAGAGTTGAACACAAATAAATATCATCAATGCCTTTATCTTTAGTATGGCTCATAACGATGGATAAAATCACTGGTTAATTAACGCACTTGTAAAGAGGTACTAAACATTGGATTTTACAGTTTTTAGTATTATCACGGCTTTTATCATAACGCCTTTACACTAAATATATTATAATAAAACTGTCCATATTTGTTAACTTCCAAGTAACTTCAAACTACGGCGTGACGCTCTTACTGTTCCTTGTACAGGCTTAATGTGAACATATTATATCTGAATTTTAGACTGGAGTTTGGGATAAATAAATTATGTTTTGTAATAATATTATTTCATAACGATTCACTAACGTTTTTCATTCATTATTTCACTAACGATTCACTAGGTGTAGACTGAATTTCGCCATAGAAGAAGTAAGAAAATAAAAGAAATATTCCTACATGCAAAAAGTAGCAAATTATCTGAAGTTATCTGAATAATTAATTCATGAAGCAATTACTATTAAGTAGCAAAGTAGCAATGATTTAATAAGTTGTAGTTATAGTTCTGCGATGATATTATAATAGTGTATACATTGAAATTTAAACGTAGAAAAAGAAGACATACACATAATATTCAGAGTTTCATTTTATATTTTTTCTTCTGGTTTTGACTAATAATTTTGATTTGATTTCTTTTTCATGTTAGGTTCTAAAAAGAAGGCCACCTAGCTTATCTCGTGTAATTTAGTTGAATCTGTAAAGGGGTAATGTTACACATTAAACGGAACCCTTTTTTGCATTATTTTTATGATTATGAAATAATCACATTCATATGCAATTAATACTTAACACTTAGTTAATTTTCGAGGTATTAAATTCAGCATTTGAATTATGAAATAAACACCAAAGTTCTTTCGGTTTTAGAAGTAGCTTAAATATAAATTTATCCAGAGGAGTAAATTATTTGTGATAATATAGTCTATTGGTTTGAAGTTTAAAATATTGTTTCTTTAACCCATGATTTGTTGGTTCAGATGTTCTTTGCTTTCCAAATACTATAGGAATGTGATGTTGCATTAAAAGCAAATGATGTACTTTATTAATTTAAGTGAAGAACTATGCATGTTTCTGTTGCATTTCTTTTTACTTTCAGTGTCAATTGTCTGAAGTAGAATTTTGTTTGTATACTTATTGGTCAGAAAGCTGTTTTTATTATGCTTTTTTTCATCTAATATTTTTATAAAAAAATATTATAAAGACAATTGTATTCATGTTCATTATTATTAAATAGAATTCATGGTACTATTTTATTAACTAAACCATTTTTGGGTTTTAATTATCTTGGAGATTTATTTCAATTTTTCGTATTTTGCTTTTATTGATTATTAAATTTGTTTTAAGTAACCTGATCGTATTATTTTGAAGGAAGATTGCTGTTTGCTGGCTATAATGATTACACTATAAACGTATGGGATACATTAAAATGTGTTAGGGTAAATTTGTTATACGGACACGAAAATAGGGTATCATCTCTTCAGGTCTCACCAGATGGTACTGCCTTGTCAACTGGAAGTTGGGATTCAACATTACGAGTAAGATTATATTTACTATTTCTATGCATTCGTCAGATATTGACAGATTTAAAAAACAGACATTGGAGCAGTCAATCAGTGAGTCACATTGTTTACTAGCACAGGAAGTGGCCAAACTTTTATACATTTGCTGATTTTTCGGTAGTAGTAGTCTTCAAGTGACTACGGTTTTTTAGAATGTACGAATTTACAAAGTGGTGTTTTTAACAGGAATCTACTTACGTAAGAATCTACTTCATAAGTTTTTAGAATCCATTTACTTTGAAAGTACTTGGAATTGCGTAGCTTCTGCTAGTTTTTTTAACTTTGACTCATAGAAACACATAGACTTTGCGGGCCGCCTTCGGTTTGGTTGATGTCTAGTACATCCTTGTGTCGCGAGAATTTAGTATGGTAATTTTGTTTTAGTTAAGTAGAAACATATAGCTATCAGTTTGAATTAAATCTTACATCAGTCAGTTTAATGGTGCTCAATTCCAATTTGAACTCATTCCTAAGATAAACTTTTTTCTTTGATAAAATAAATGTTTACTATGAGCTATAGGAGGCCAAGTACTGAGTCTAAAATAACTTTAAACATAATTGGGAACCGCAAACCAATAACTCTTGCTGTACAACTAAATTAGTATATGTTGAAACAAATTTGGTTTTATGAACTGCTAGTGTATTTTTCTGTACGCAAATAAATGATCCATTTGTGTAAACTGACTTAAATATTTCATTTGAGAAAGTGATCTTTGGAATATTATACATACCTAGACTACCCATAACCCGTTGGGGTCATCCAACACCTTCCTTTTTAATGTAATCATGTTCAAATAAATGCAGATGAACTCTAAATTTATATATTTCTAGTAAAGAGGATTTTGAAATTTTTTTAAAGACAATGCTCTTCTATTTACAACATTTTTGTGCACTTTGAATTTTTCAAAAAAAAACTTTAACGTTTTCTTTTTTTTTGACCCTCCTGAGAGCAACATGGAATTGGCCATGTTGAAATACTGGTTTATCTAAATGAACTAAACTTTTCTCTAGAGTATCTCCTTAACACTTATGAATAGTCATGGCAAATACTAACTGAATTGGAAATAGATTCTTTGAAAAAGGAATGTTGTCTACTTCAAATAAAACAATTTTCAATCTTGGAATTAAAACTATTTCCCCTTGAAACCGTGATGCCATAATTTTACAAACAATGACATTATCATAATGCTCCTCAGTTATTAGGCTTGTTCCATTACATAAGCGCGATGTATCAATATTTTTCATACATATACATGTATGTAAAATGACCTTTTTTTAGTTCTAGCTTATGTTGAGGCAATCCGGACAACTCTAGTGAGTCAAGCAATTCTTAAGAGTAATGTGTGGCTTCTGTTCCTACAAAAGCCGGGTTATATGACAGATATTGTTCATTTTCTCCTGAAAATTTTTCAGTGACCCTATGATTAATTTCACTGAGTGTCTCGTTAAATGGAACTATTATAGAATTTTCTGTGAACAGTATTTGTGGGTTGGCAATGAAGAGTAAATGCATTCAATACACTGGTCAACATTATGTGCATGTATAATCATGTCTTCGGGCAGTGTAATTCATTATTTTCATTCTTTTCAACTCTGTCTTTACTTTCCTCTTAAAATAATTGACTTGGCAAATAATTGTGTCCTACTGTCATACGTGCTAAATTAGTTTTTTTATTAAAGAGGAAAATAAATATTGTTTACTAATATTAGCAATATTAGTTTTGATTTTCTCTAAAACCTACACATTTTATTTGTAGGTTAGAACTATAGCAGGTTGTTCAAACAAGTGCAATCAATTGGTTTTGGCTAGCATTTAGGCATGCTAGTGTATACCTTCAGACTGGCATACAACGACATATAACACAGAACACCTGTAATATTACTTAATTTTTCGGTTACATAACACTTCAAATTGTGATATCTGCGTGTGCCTTAGTTATAAGGTGACTTAAATGGTAGGGCGATTCGATTTCTAACATGATTAGAAATGATGATTTATCAACCAAAAATTTGGTTTATGTTCTCGAAAACTTGTCTCGACTACAGAATCGTGGACTCGAGTCACATAACTCTTAGTTGTTTGTATTGTCATATGTTTTAAATAATTTACTCGAGATTGAGTTAACCACCGAATGTCTGTTTGAAAAAAAATAATAAGAAGAGGATGTTGTGGTTGACTTATAGTAAGGTTGAGTTGTTTGTTGGTATTTGAATTTGTAGAGAGCGGTAAAAAAGTCACATGATTACTGACATAGTCTAAAACGTTTACTGATGTTACGAATTGTGACTGTATAAACCGTCTTACCTAGTACGTTATGTTTACTAGCTCGACAGTATTCAAAACTTGTGATTTTGAAGAGTTAATTAATTCTGCTAAATTAAATTTCATTGTTTTTAAACTTTCGTGTCATATACTAAAATATCAATATTTTTTTTATTTTTATTTTACATAGTCACAACAACGTAAATGTAACATTACCAGTGACAATGATGAAAGGAGTATATGCATTTACACATGGAGGCAGGAGGAAGAAATAATCCAGTAATTATTCTTCCTGGCATGAAAAATAAGTTATAAAACTTAGATTAAATTTATAAGTCACTAGAGTAATTCACACCAATAAGTCTCTTGGTTATTTTCTCTTCAAACTTCGTGGGATATTTGTTGAGGAAATGTTTAGGACTAAGGGATTATTATTGCTAAAAAGATTTTTGTGGAAGGCTTTGCAGCGAGATATTGCCACTTGATGAACTGTTGAAATTCTGAGGTCTGAATAGATTGTTTGATTTGGTATGTAAAAAGGACAATGAAGAATTTTTCTTAGAATTTTTGACTGAAGATCTTGTATCCTCTGGGCATTGCTCGATTTTGTTGCTCTCCATATTTCACCTTTAACCAGGATTCTAAAATGTTTAAGTGTTCTTGAATGTAGTAGGAGACTGTGTCAGGACCTTTATTTGAGGAAAGGATTGCCTTGTCATCAGCGAAGATGGCTAGGACAGTGTGAGAAGATAATAGAATGCCAGATGTGTATATGGAATAAAGGACTGGCCCAAGTATACTTCCTTGAGGTACACCTGCTATAATCGGAAAAATAGGTGAAAGAGAGGAACGTTCAATGACTTGACTGAAGCGGTGGTTGATGTACGATTGCATAATAACACAATACGTATGTGGAAACAGTGATTCTCCACAATGAAACGTAAGAAACATAATGATTTTCTTGAGTTTCCAAAGCAACCCAGCGTGGCATATTCTGTTAAAAGCTTCTGTTTCATCCAGAAAGACTGCAGAGCAATATATTTTCTGCTCTAGAGCCGAGGAAATGACGCCAACAATGCGATGGCATTGTTGAATGTCGAGATCCTAAACCCGAACTGGTGAGAGGGAATTAAGTTTTGTGATTCTAAGATTGGATAGTCTAAAATTTTTCAAATATTTTAGACATTGTAGGTAATAGGCTAATTGGGTGATATGAGGAGCATAAATGTGGCACTTTGGTATCATACGTATAACAGAAAATTTCCATAAGTAGGAAAGTAAGTTGTTCTTAGTATTGAGTTATATATGTATGTGAGAAATATTATGGCTTTTCGAGGAGGTTGCTTGAGGATTTCGTTTGAAATAAGGTCATACACGAGAGATTTTTTATCTGGTAGTTTTGAAATTAAGAATGAGACTTCATTTGGAGAAAATGATTTAGGTGGTGGAGAAAGCTGTAAAGGGGTGATGAGATCATCAGTTAAGTTTTGTAGTGTTAGGATCTTCTATGTCTGGGTTGAGAGAGAAAAGGGTTTCAAGGCGTTGCGAAAAAACATTGGTTTTTTCACAGACCTTCACGTTTTGCCCAGGTATTGTCACTTCTAAGGAGAGGAGTACTGTTTCTTTTATGGGATAGTATTCGCCTAATGGTGGTCCACAGTGACTTGTCTTCTGTTTTCTGTCCTTCCGTATATTTTTGAAAAAGGTCTTTTCGGTACTGCTTTAAAGTTTTAGTTAGTTCGTTCTGTAATTTATTAAGGTCCGTTTGTCATATTAAAATACAAATTTTAATTTCCAAACATGTGCAATTATATATTGGATTCTTGATTATATTATATGAAGTTAATATACTAATGTATGCTTTTCTTTTTTTTTTCAGGTTTGGGCTTAGATTCATATAGCTTGGCTCTGTAGAAGTAATTGTGTTGTTGCAAGAATCTTATTTTTAAGGACTTAACCACTTCTACCATTTAATATTTTTTTCTTAAGATTAATTAATTTCACCTTTAAATCCACATCACTGAGAAGTATAAATTAAACGATTTATCAAGTTGTGTTGCTAGTGCTGTGTGATATACTTGTTGATTCAGGGACACTAGTAAACTATGACTGCTTATTTTTTTAATAATTGAAAGTTTTGGAAATTTGAAATAGTAAGAAGCATTTAAGAAAGAGAATTTGTGAAAAGTGAGGCAGGGCAAATTACTAAGAATTGAAAATTGCACTCGAAAGAATGTAATTTATCCCATGGTATGTTATTGATTGAAATAATTCACCATTTACCTGTTAATTTGTTCAGCCTCGGTAAGTCATTTTGAAAACTGAGAAGAGCTTTTTAATCTTACCAACTGGTGATTCATCATATTTGTTGTCTTTATTTTTATTTGTTTGTTTTCAACGATCTATTGAAAATATACAATAATTAAAAAAAATAGTTAGGGTAATGCTGTTATATAGTTCCTTATAGTTTAAAGTAAGGTTAATGACAACTAATAGATATTCTATAGAATAGTTCCCATTTTACTAATGTATAGTTTCCTCCCTCCTTTCCCTGTAAAGTCTGAACTATTAGTTTTAGTAGGTTATGTTCTCGTCAAGCATATTATTTATGAATTTCGACTTTTGAAATTATGTCAAATATTCTTTTTGCAAACCAAACTCATAAGTTTCTTAGAAAGATGACTGTATTTTTTTTTCGTATTAATTCTCTCTTTAAATTCTTAGGATTGAATTTGTGAACCTGTTGTGCTAAAATTTATGTTCTGGCGAATGGTTACTTTGAAAAACCTTTCAGAACAGTTACCATGAGCATGAATTTCATTAGAAATATTTGTTTTATGTATATTCAATAATTCTGTTGATAATTACGAACAGTTATATAAGTTATTATGAATATTTACATGAGACTATTATAATATTCTATTGATAATAATAAGTTATTAAAATTTCAGGCCCATAATAGCTTGGAAGTAAATATAAATCTGGAATTGCCTTAATTATTTTACAATGCCATTTTGAATAGAATAAAATGATTTGAAAGTTGTATTAGTTATTGAAATTTACTGTTCTAAACTTGATAATTTTATTATTAGTTTGTTAGTACCGTGGATATCATTTTAGAAAAAAGAATCGTTTATTCAATGTGACCCCAGAATTGTCAGTTTATGATCGATCAGTATCGATCATACGAGTACATTCTCATGATGTATCTTTTTCTTTTTTTTTACTATATTTTTTGCTTGGTCTTTATATAATGTCCATCTCTGCTTATTATATTTATACATACGTGCTTCTTCTTAATACTGATAGAGCATTCCATATAACAAAATTATTTAATCAGTTCATCCTATCATCCAATGTTTATGCTTTTAACTTCACTCATAATGCACAAGTTACACAGTTTACATCCTTTAGTAAGTTAGGCAGTGAGTATTACGTATTCTTTGCACACGAGCCAGTATTTACATGTACAACTCACAGCTCTTTTATCTTAGGTTAATTTTTATTTTAACTTAACACGACATTAACTACGTACCTGATCCCTTGAAATCAGATGTGGTTATGTTTTAAGTGTATTGTTTTCGCTCCTTAAAGAAAAATACGCTTTAAGGAATATTAATTGTGTTTTAGATGTTATGTCATTAAAAATAATGTTGTGTTCTATGTAGTTGTTTTAAAGAGGGCCCCATAAGAATTAAGAAGTAGTGTTGAGATTGTTTTTTTATTGATTATTACTTTTTGCAAATTTACTAATATTAAATTATAAGTATTGTTGAAATATTATTTTTAAAATTCTTTTATTTTTGTAATAAAAAAGTAAATGGACTTTTATAGTGTAAAGCTAGTTTTACTTGTAAGTTAGTTACATTATTTATTATACTGGTTTTATATTATATATATAAATTGTTGTAATATAGTCATAGCGTTTAATGTGGAAACTCTTTTTACTCTTAGTTAGGGAGTCTATAAAGAGTTGATATCTGTATTACTCTGTCGAAATATTTTTACTTTGATAGTCCCCGAATTTCTCATAAGTAATAACATAGATAATAGATTTTGATATATATATGATCAAACCACAAATGAAATGGGAAAACAACACTAATATCTTTCAACCGTAACAAGTGGTCTTCGTCAGAGTCAAAAACCCTGACGAAGTTTTTGACCATCAACCATTGTGGTTTGATCATTGATTGTTGTTTCACGTCTTTATGTAAAATCTTTTTATATGTATGTGATTAAACCACAATAAGAAATGGGAAAAAAAGACAAAGATCTTTCAGCTGTATCAAGCGGTTTTCTTCAGAGTCCAGTTAGGTTTTTGACTCTGACGAAAACCTCTTGTTACAGTTGAAAGATCTTTCAAGCGGTTACAGTATCAAGCGGTTTTCGTCAGAGTCCAGTTAGGTTTTTGACTCTAACGAAAACCTCTTGTTACAGTTGAATGATCTTTGTTTTTTTTCCCGTTTCTTATTGTGGTTTAATCATTGATTGTTATTTCACGTGTTTATTGTGAAATCTTGTTATATATATATATATATATATATATATATATATATATATATATATATATATATATATTTAACATAAACACGTGAATAACAATCAATGATCAAACCACAATATGAAAATGGGAAAACAAGACTAAGATCCTTCAACCGTAACAAGGGGTCTTCGTCAGAGTCAAAAACCCAACTGAAACACGAGATGGAGAAAACATCTGGTGAGGGGTTGAGAAGAGTGGGAGGGAAGAATAGTATTTTAAAAGGGTGAAAGCGCAGAAAAGGACTAATGTCCAGAAAGGGATGTTTGGGGAAACAAAGGAGTACAGTAAGAAAGAGTAAAAAACTATCCGCTAGCTGTCAACCCTCTTAGGAGAGGCTATTGCGCTCGTAACGAAAGCGTCAAGTTTGAAGAGACCGTTACTAATGTTTATAATATTTGATCTATTAAATTTAATTAGAGACGATTCAATAATATTTCTTAACAACATTGATTTTTCATAGGTAATAAATTTAGCTACTGTCCAATCAATATTGGATATATATATATATATATATATATATATATATATATATATATATATATATATATGTATCAATGATCAAACCACAATAAGAAAATGGGAAAACAAGACTATGATCTTTCAACCGTAACAAGCGGTCTTCGTCAGAGTCAAAAACCCTTATCTTAGTCTTGTTTTCCCATTTTCTTATTGTGGTTTGATCATGGATTGTTATTTCATGTGTTTATGTGAAATCTTTATATATATATATATTAAAGTTTATCGGGACTCGGTCAGTTCTTCGGGTTCAAATTAAACTCTCATTGCCAACGTTTCGGTTTTTATTTAAAACCTTTTTCACAGGCAGAAGTATAAATTTTGAAACAGAAAAACCAAGTACTACATTACAAATTATTTTACAAAGAAAAATACTATGTGGATTTTAACAACAACTGTAGTCTGAATGAACACGTGACACTGATCAGTGTATAACATAGTATTTTTCTTTGTAAAATAATTTGTAATGTAGTACTTGGTTTTTTATAAAATTTTTAAATAAAAACCGAAACGTTGGCAATGAGAGTTTAATTTGAACCTGAAGAACTGACTGAGTCCCGATAAACTTTAGTTTTGTTTCTATTCCACGGTCGATACTTTTATCAATATATATATATATATATATATATATACAAAGGCTGTCGTTATCAGGCTTTGGAGCGATTGACATCTATTCCTGACGACGAGGACATCGAAATATAGTAGTGAGTTCAGTGATTTCTTTTCTGTGTGTTCTTTTGAAAATTCTAGTTTAATCAGTTTATTCAGTTCGAAAAATCGTTTTATGTAATTGGTTATATATATATATATATATAGTTAAAGTGTACCACAGCTTCGACAATCACGACTTGAAAACTAGGATGTTCCTCTCTCCTGACGGTCTTGTAAAAGGTAGGTGGAAATTCCCAAATAAGATGTCGAAAGGACTCTGAAACACTTTTTAATACACTTTAATGACTAGCAAAAGTTTTAAGAAAACTGACAAACTAACTTCACAGGCAAACATTTTTAACAATACTAACTAACAAAACTGACAAACTAACATAACAAGCTTTGGATCATCTAAAATCATCATCAGGTTGTTATATGTTAAATCAAGAATTATATAACGAGAAAAAAAGGTAAAACGAGAGGAAGAGGTAAGGCGACACAGTTAAGGCTGGGAAGGGAGTTGAACTGACCAATAGGGAGCAGCTTAAGTACAGGCGAAATGACTAACCCTTTCAAAGACCAATCCTGTAGCATGCGTAGTAAGTTTGTAACTACTTTCAAAATTTCTAATAGTAAGGATTATGTCTATATCGCACATCTGGCCATTAATTGAGATATTTAAGTCTTTAATATATAAGGCTTCTAATATATGGAACATGTGGACATTTCTTTCATTTCTCAAGAAAACATGACATAGTTTATCAGTTTTTTTAAAAGTTTTGCTAGTAATTAAAGTGTGTTAAAAAGTGTTTCAGTATCCTTTGGACAACTTATTTGGGAATTATAACCTACTTTGTGCAAGACTGTCAGGAGAGTGTAACAGCTTAGTTTAAAAGTCGTGATTGCCCATGCTGCGGTACACTTCAACAAAATATGCCTCCAAGAAGATTTGCTGCCATCTTATACTAATTAACTATATATATATATATATATATATATATATATATATATATATATATATATATATACACACACACACACACACACACACAACACATATATATATATATATATATATATATATATATATATATATATATGTGTGTGTAGTTCACAAAGGAAAGAGAAAAACAGATAAAAACACACACTAAAGACTCACTACGATATTTCGACATTCGTCGTCGTCGGGCAGAACTAGTCCCTTTGAGTATCTGAAGACTACTTATAATGAAACATTTGTAGCACATTGTATAAAAATTATAGCGAAAGTAACACAAAGATAGACACTGACATTTATATTATATCTGTGTCTTTCTTTGTGTCACTTTCGTTGTAATATATATATTTGTATAGGTAGGCAGCAAATCTTCTTTTAAACAAGTTGAATTGAAATTTGCAGCAGCCTCTGCATTTTCGCCTTTTTTACTGACTGTCTCTAATTTTCTGATTATTTTTCTTTCATTTTGGGGTAAATCCCAAATTAATTTTGCCAGTTGAACTTTACCAGTTGGGTTAACATATCATGACAAGTTAAACGTTAATATTGAAATTAATATTAATTATTAATAATTTAATATTAATATTAAAAGTTAATATCAAAACAAGTGAACTGTTTTGATTTATTCAGGTTCCTTGTCCTTTCAATATGGAGCACTTTCGGCACGTGACGAGTGACCAACCGCATCTTCACAAATAAGGGAAACGAGGCAGTCTTCGAGGAAGTGCCCAAGCTAGATCTCGCGGAAGTGGGTTTTCACGACCTGAGTTAACAAGAGTTATAAACATAAACCTTTAATCTTTATAAGATGGCTACTTGGTGAAAGAGGTTATCCAGCATTACAGGTGAACAATAGAAAGGAAAAAAAGAAGAGTAACACGTAAGAGAGAGATGAAAAAGATAGGAAAGAATAGGTAAGTAGGAGAAAGAGTGAGAGATGGTGGTACAATATATCTAGAGAATAAAGGAGGAGCATACAAACGTTTAACTTGTCATGATATGTTAACCCAAGTGGTAAAGTTCAAATGTCTCTGGGAAAATTAATTTGGGATTTACCCCAAAATGAAGGAAATAATCAGAAAAAAAGTGATAAATGCAGAGGATGCTGCATATATATATATATATATATATATATTTCTTATAGAGTATGTCCTTAAGGCATAGAATTTGATGCGCTAATATATATAAGTGATCTAACTCAAAATGATGACCAATATTTACAATTGGTGATAGTAATTCTGTGTGAATAAATTGAAAGAATATTGACTTTAAAATTAAAAAAAAAAAAATTATAGATCATATTTGTGCAGTCTGTTATAGTGTGGTAAGTACTCATATTGGGGAATTTCAACAATTATGTCTCCACACAAAAAAAAGTTTAATATGAAAACTAACAACGCGTTTCAAACACATCAGCAGTATTGAAATGTAAGCCTGAAGAAGTCGTAATCGTTCGAAACGCATTGTTAATTTTCATATTAACTTTTTTTTGTGTGGTGATGTAATTTTTGAAATGCCCCAATAATTTTTGTTTTCTTTTGGTTCGGATTTAATTTATATCAGCGAATCTATTTCTGAGATGAAGATGTATTTAACAACTTTTACCATGTGACTTTGTGAAACGTACCTTCTATATAAAAATGAATTGGACTATAATAAGCCTTTTTGAAGATTGATAACATTTGGTTCCTTATACATTATCTATTAAAATTTTTTTATTTAATTCAGTATCACATTATTCGTTGTTAATTATCATATATTATTAAAATATATAAATTCACTATTTTTGTTTGAAGTTAAAGTTTATATTGTGATAAATCTGGCTGATATTGTTTTTTTATTGGTGAAATTATGTTAACTTTAATTATGCTTCTTCTGTCATGAAGAACATCAGTTACATAGTTATACTTATGAACATAGTTGTAGTAGGGCATTTTATTTTCCTGGTAATGAGAAAAAGATTCGTTTTATTTATTTACTTATTATCGTATATTGAAGTTCAGGTCAACTAACATCATGTATCCCTTCATATGTTATATATATATATATATATATATATATATATATATATATATATATATATTCGTTGCATAGATAAGAGGATGTGATTTTACTATAAAGCTATACATTATATTATCATATTTTATTATAAATATTGATCTCCTGAACACATACTGAATCTAGTCATATATTTTTTGTTATATAACTTCTTTATTGCCCTTAATATAGATTTGTATAGTTAATGTCTTACTTTTTGTGATCTTGGTTCTTAATAAAAAGAAAAAACATATGTCATTCGAGAGTTATTGGAATTACACTTAATATACTATATGATAATTTTGAATGGTTACTTATTTCATGAAAATTCCATTAATTTTGAACTATCTAAAATAACACGGTAGATCATGCAGTTACACAAAATGATAGCAAATGTATACGATGCTCTAAGCTCTTAGATAACAAACCTTCATCAGTGTAAAGAGAAGGGGAGAGTAATCGAAGAGCAATAATAATGCATAATTGAATTAGGTATTATATTTTTCTTCACTTTGTAATTATGGAACTGTTACTAGAAGCTGACACTAAACTATCAGTTAATGTATCATGGAATGTTTGGTAACGTAGAATGTATTTTAATTACTTTTTTTTTAGTTGACCAAGCAATATATTTCTAATATTATAGTGATTTAATAAGTTGTAGTTATAGTTCTGCGATGATATTATAATAGTGTATACATTGAAATTTAAACGTAGAAAAAGAAGACATACACATAATATTCAGAGTTTCATTTTATATTTTTTCTTCTGGTTTTGACTAATAATTTTGATTTGATTTCTTTTTCATGTTAGGTACTAAAAAGAAGGCCACCTAGCTTATCTCGTATAATTTAGTTGAATCTGTAAAGGGGTAATGTTACACATTAAACGGAACCCTTTTTTGCATTATTTTTATGATTATGAAATAATCACATTCATATGCAATTAATACTTAACACTTAGTTAATTTTCGAGGTATTAAATTCAGCATTTGAATTATGAAATAAACACCAAAGTTCTTTCGGTTTTAGAAGTAGCTTAAATATAAATTTATCCAGAGGAGTAAATTATTTGTGATAATATAGTCTATTGGTTTGAAGTTTAAAATATTGTTTCTTTAACCCATGATTTGTTGGTTCAGATGTTCTTTGCTTTCCAAATACTATAGGAATGTGATGTTGCATTAAAAGCAAATGATGTACTTTATTAATTTAAGTGAAGAACTATGCATGTTTCTGTTGCATTTCTTTTTACTTTCAGTGTCAATTGTCTGAAGTAGAATTTTGTTTGTATACTTATTGGTCAGAAAGCTGTTTTTATTATGCTATTTTTCATCTAATATTTTTATAAAAAAATATTAAAAAGACAATTGTATTCATGTTCATTATTATTAAATAGAATTCATGGTACTATTTTATTAACTAAACCATTTTTGGGTTTTAATTATCTTGGAGATTTATTTCATTTTATATTTTGCCTATAATGAGTGGTTAAATCTGCAAGCTAAGGGTGCAAAATGTGGAACGATAGCACGAGGTTTTGCAAGCATGGTGTACAGCAAGATTCCTCTGTTGCATAGTTGAGTGGTGAAGTCGAAACCAAACTGCTGGTCGGAGATGATATTGTGGAGGTATAGGATAGGAAGTATTCTTTTATGTTAGTCCCTCTAGCATTTATCCTAGAATTGGTAGGAGACTGATTAGTCATAATAAAGTGGTATGGTAGGATGGTTTATTAGGTTGATGGGGTGTCATTTTTGGAGAATGTATAGTGAGTAAGACAGAAATAAAAATAGAGTGGTTTACACTCAAGTCTATGTCGGTGTATTGTCAACCCCTTCTTAGTCAAATTATTAATTTGTAGTATAATGTGACTGACTCACTTTTATTAATTATAACGATAGTATATCATTGCTATATCGCAATTTCATAAGGCACTAAGGTAGAAAGAACTTAATAGCTATCCTTTTTCATTTCCTCATCCAACATTGACAATTTTGGAAATTTTTCTTTTGCAATATTCATATTAACACAATAATTAATAGAAATTGTAATGTTTCTAACATCACTGAAGAATGGGTTCAAAATGGCAGTTTTGGTATGAAATACGATAATGTACTTTTTCATAAGTCAGTATTACCTGAAATCATTGGGATTCCTTATGACATGAAACTATACGTTTATCAAATGCCATTTAGATTGCGGTTTAAACGGTCGAACGTGTAGATATGTTACAGCACTGTCGATGGACACCTGACCAGCCTCAGGCAGGTACACATAAAGAAAAATGGTTTCAGCGTCACGCATTGGCGATGTTAGAATATGTGTTGTTTCCAAGGTAACATTGAATAAATATATAACGGATTTTGACTGTCGAATTCCTCGTATCGATGATATATTTACCCAGGTGAATGAGTATTTGGATATACTTTATTTATTTGGCCCCAACAAAGCTTAGCTTTAATACTTGATGGATGACGAAAGTGCTATCATTCAACATTGAAAACTCACAAAGGACTGCTCAAGTAAAAGGGCGAATGTAAAAGATAATGTTTTTATACATTATAATCAATATTTTACAAATTATGTTGGCTACGGATGTATCGCCCGTGGATGTTAGGGTCGTTTTATTCCATAGCTTTCAAAATGAGACAGAAAACCTATTGCCTTTGCCTTTAGGACACTTACAGCTTATATGAGGAACTAAGTCCAAATGGACAGAGTCTGCTGCTATATACTGAGCTATACTGAAATTCTCTCAGTATATTTATGATCGACATTTAACTCTAATCATTGACTGCAGACCTTTGACTTCAATATTAAATGAGCATAGAGGTAGTAATGGAGTCATTAAGCGCCACTAATAGTCTCTAACACTCAACTCCGACTTTCGGCCTTCACGAAGCTACCCTGTTAACCTGCTATATGCAGGGACAAGCGAAAGAGGAGGAGAAGGTGATAAGGGGCGTTTCACATCCTTCCTAATCCCAAAATCCCCTCCTTTTATCCCAGCCCCAATCTAAGGTGTTTGCGATCCGTGCCGAAGGATAGATGATACAGGGGTTACTGCATTATGAACGGAGCCTCAAGGGTACCAGGCGACCCCCTTGTGTAAATAGCCTTACTCCGGTATGCGGTGTTCTGCCGGAGCGGACAAATTGCTACCGATAGAGCTTTAGGGATTTTCCCCTGTAAGGAGAAGGAAGTCCGAAGAACATCTTCCGGAAGTGCAGAGGGTCCAATACTAGTGCTAACTAGTAGGAACCAACCTCCCACAAGTGTACCTGAGGACTCGAAGAAGACCGTACCGAAGAAGGAGAAACGAAAGGCTTTCAATAGTTTTTTCAAAACTATTTGTAATTTCAAAGGAAGTACAATAGTTTTTTTTTAAGACACAGTGCTATAGTCACCCTCTGATAAATGAACATAAGTCTGCCTACTCTTTCTGTAAAGAATGATTCACTATGCTATGCATTTACTGGTTTCAAATGCAAAATTGAATACAAAAAAAAAATTCAAAAGAATAATGTGGACTTTCTTTCCAGTTTCCATGTGAACAACCATTTTTCCTTTGAACAATACACCAGATGTAATCTATGATTTCCAGTGAGACTTTAGAATTAGACTGAAACTTTCAAACTTAGAAATCATGAAAAAGGGAACTCAGAATGATCCTCTATTGAAAACGACATTATGTGCTCTTAACGAAAGGAAAACGTTTAAGGAAGCTCGGTTAAGAGAAAGTTGAAATTACTCTTCAAGAAGGTTATTTTTTCAAAGGTTTAAGAGTTTGTTCACAAAAGAGTTTGTGCAGTTTGCAAGATGATATTATAGGAACTTCACACAAGACATTAAGGCATTGTGAATATTAAATATTTGACAGTAAGGTACTGTTATTAGAACATTGACAAAGACACAAGAAATAGAGAAAAAATGTAAGATTGTTGTGTGAAACAAATATCCTAACCAAAGTTCAGTGTCATCCCTGAGTGCCTACCAGGTAGCCCATATCAAAGAATTCACATTGGCTTGTAAGTCCAGAAGATGGATTGCATTGTTGTATTATTGTTTATTCTTTCAGCAAATGGGTTGGAGCCATTTGCTCAGACTACAACTGAGTTTTGCAGTCGAGAATTAAGTAAAACGTTAATGAATTTTGATATTCCAGTGGTGATTGTATGTGACAATGGTCCTCAATGGACATCTTATATTTTTGTAAAATTTTTTGATGTCTAATGGAATTCCTCAGACATCGACTGAATACTGGTTTTCATCTATCATATAATGCTGAAACTGAACGATTTGGTCAGGCTTTTAATTAAGTCCCTTCATTGTATGCACGAATCCTGCAATATCGACTTAAAACTTTGGATGCAAAGCGTAAGGTCACCATCAGTGAGGGAACGAGTTAATCTAATGATAGATTCTAGGAAGAGATGCACAAACAAAACTGTATGATGAGACCTACAGTATAGATATGAAATTTAAAAGAAACACTGAGATTAACAAAGAGGCCAAGGAAGAAAACTAATTGCACATGGGAGATGGATGCCCAGAAAAGCCACGAAGAAAGGAAAATAGATCTGTAGATGTGATTGAGTTGGAGGATGGATGGAGTTGGGGAAACTAATGGAGATAATTTCAAATGCGATGTTGCGCTGGGGATATTTATAGGACTTTCAGCTTATGAATTTGAGTTTTTTTTTGTTTAACAGCCAGTGTTAATCAGTCTTTGGAAACATTCATATTTAGTTTTTAGTTTAGCATTTTTGACAAATAATTTTAATATGAATTTTTATTGACATTCACAATATCAAAAAAAAAAATATATAAAGATTTCACATAAATACGTGAATAACAATCAATAATCAAACCACAATAAGAAAACGGGAAAACGAGACTAAGACCTTTCAACCGTAACAAGCGGTCTTCGTCAGAGTCAAAAACCTAACTGAAACACTAGATGCAAAGAACATCTGATGAGGGGTTGAGAAGAGTGGGAGGGAAAGAGTGGTATTTTAAAAGGGTGAAAGCGCAGGAAAGGACTGATGTCCAGAAAGGGATGTTTGGGGAAACAAAGGAGTACAGTAAGAAAGAGTAAAAAACTATCCACTAGCTGTCAACCCTCTTAGGAGAGGCTATTGCCCTCGTAACAAAAGTATCAAGTTTGAAGAGACCGTTACTAATGTTTATAATATTTGATCTATTAAATTTAATTAGAGACGATTCAATAATATTTCTTAACAACATTGATTTTTCATCTATATAAATAAAATAATGATTTTGTCTGTACATTGCTTAGAACTGACTCATTTCAAGTTCTCTTTACGTTTCATACATTGGAGAAACCGAAACCACCCTTAGAAAAATTTCTGTCGGTTTGTCTGTTTGTCCGCAAAACTTTGTCACAAGTAAACTCAGCTACCATAAGACATATAAAGCTGAAACTTTTACAGTAAATTTTTGTAGGTCTAACTTAAAATATAGGCTCTGAATTGATTGGAAATTCAACGTAGAAGTGAAGTTATGGACGTTAAAGCAAAAACGTTTGTCACAAGTAAACTCAGCTACCATAAGACATGGCGAGCTGAAACTTTGACACTGGATTTGTGTATGTCTAACTTAAAATACGGACTCTAAATAAATTCATAATTCAGTACAGAAGCGAAGTTATAGGGCTTTATTATTAGTTTGAAAATAATTTTTATATACAAAAATTTGGGCTTGCAATAGGTAACTACTAATTTATACATAATTCTTTAATAAGAATTTATACATGTAATGTATACATGGAATTTAATTAAGTAATTTATACATGGAATTCTTTGAAAGTAAAATGTTAAGCTCAATATTGCCTAGATATGTTAAATGGTATAGATATGTTGCTGATATACTATGCATCTGTTCTAATTCTATAAATAAAGATGATTTCCTTATAAAATTAAATTCATTAGTGCCGACAATTAAATCCACAATGGAAGAAGAAGCAAGTGGTAATTTGCCCTTCTTAGATGTCCTGATCCGTAGGCTACCTAATGAGTTACGCTTTAGTGTATATAGAAAACCTACGAATGTACTTGCATATGTTCACTTTTATTCTTCCCATCCAAAAAATGTTAACATTTCTGTTTTTAGAAATATGTTTTTAAGGGCGTTAAGAGTGTGCTCTCCTGAATTCGTTAATGAAGAGATTAACAACATTAGGTCAATTGCCCTTTCATTAAAATACCCCCCTTATGTCGATTTAGCTTTGAAGGGTGCTAAAAAAACTTTCTCTAATACTTCAACGGAGCCCCGTACATTGTCAAATTCTATAGTTTTGCCATATCATGAGTCATTGGACCCCCTTCCAAGATTAGCCAAACAACTTGATTTTGGTATTGTATTAATAACGACATTGGTAGAGCAATATTACACTAAAAATAATAACTATTAAGTTCCTCTGCAATAATATGTCAGATTATTCTAGAACAGTTGTTACACTTTTGTTATAAGTTATCATTACACTAAAATAAATGAAATCATTAAATTGATTATCTATGAGTTTTTTAATATTTATCGCAGAGTTCGTTTATATTTCTACACAATAGCCACACTAAAATAAAACCAAATCTATATTGATTGTCAATGAGTTTAATATGATGAATTTATACAATTTTCATCAGCATTGATCAATGTAATCCTGGTTGTTGGGATAGTGACACTGCAGTGAAGACAATGTAATGTGAGAACAGGTGTATGATCTTTACTTATTTTTACTCAGGATCTGATGCAAACTGTTCTTGA
This sequence comes from Hermatobates lingyangjiaoensis, assembly GCA_026182355.1. NCBI lineage: Eukaryota > Metazoa > Arthropoda > Insecta > Hemiptera > Hermatobatidae > Hermatobates > Hermatobates lingyangjiaoensis. Next base: position 6,035,110 of record JAPFBL010001617.1, read on the forward strand.
AGTGAGTAAACTTCTATAGTTGGTTCTCAAAGCACAGGTTACAGGGAAGTATTTAAAGTTGCAGGGAAGCTTATTTCCTGCTTTGAAAAACTCAACATTTTGAGAGGAAACAGACCGTTCAAGAACAGCTTTCATCTCTATTGAAACCGAGTGATTTTTAAAAATAAGTAATATTCCGCAAAGTCACGAAGATTTTTGTCAATAGAGATAGGCACATACACTTCATTCACAAGTAAAAACCATATATGTACCAGATATGTATAAACCAGATATGTACGAGAACCATATATACTCGTATCACAGTGTACTATGATTGATATTGAATGAAATTTCATTGAGTGATTATGAGTGAAAATGTTGTGCAAACGGCGGTTCAAAGCAGGTGCACTCTACTTATAAATTATAATTTATTTCTTGGTCAAAAGCGCCTTAGACCTGTTTATTTAAAGAATGCCGATATTAGACTTGAATCACAATCATCAGTCAGATTGCACAAGCTGCTCACTGTAAGGAAACATATTAGGTTCATATATTTATAAATCTGACTATGAAAGTCATGAACCTTACCACTCTTTATTGACATATTATATTTCTGATTGATCTAAAAGTGGACATGTGGCATGTACCAAGAAATCCTTAGGTTAGGTTGCAGTGTCGTCCCAGAAGAGAACCGACATAGGCTATAAGTAAGCTGGCTCCTTGAGATAACACAAATGAAGAAAAAGGCTAATTCTCCCGCGTCACTGGTTCATTTGACAAAGACAGGAAGCACAGATCCTCCTCTTCCTTGCTTTGACATACTCTGTAGATGTCCCTCCAAATCGAACCTGGTGGCATGCTTCCCTATTAACCATTGTCCACTGCAAATCGTAATGACATTGGCTACCATTTTTCTACTCTTAGGTAGAATTTCCTTACTCCTTCTGTAATAGCAGGAAGGTCATAGTTGCTTCGAAATGAAACACGTGCCCCCTCCCTATTCTATCTTTGGTTTACACGGTCACTAATACTTTGGCTAACCCGAAGACCATGCTAACCCGGCTTGCATGGAAAGAGTGGAACCCCAGGATGATAAAGGAAATCCTATGTTGAAAGAAGGGTGCCAGGTAAGCTCATCAGCCTTGTAGTTGCCTATTATGTTCCAGTGTATGTTGAAGGAGATTGTAGAAAGTACATATCAAAGGTGGGTTTTGCAACAACGTAGTCGACGTCTGTACACAAGCTTTTTTATTCCTGAAGTCAAGATAAGAAGTCTTTAAGGAGCTTTCAAAGTTTATTAAAGTAGGTGAAACAATAGTTCTTAGATTATGATTTCCAGTGAAGCAATTGTTTAATTTACTTCGATTAAACCTTTGTAGAAGTTATATTTAGAGGTTATTATAACTGAGTAAGTTATTATTTATATCCTAGACGTAACCAATTACGTTATTATGATTCAACATCTTGTCAGCCAAATCTGTAATGATGGTGGGACAAAAATATAATGATGATTATGTGTGAAAATAGGTCCAACTAGAATTACATTTCTCATCTGTTCTTTCTGTTAGAATAGTAGAGTTTTGAGGACTTATAGTGATAAAAACGATATATTTTAAAATACTTCGAAATTGTAAGGTGTCCGTATCCGAGTGTGTATCCAAAGTATGTGGTCACGCTATGGTCCAGAATCTTTTATGGATAAGAAATGGGCCTCATAGGATAGATGTGCTGTATAGTTGGGGAGCAATTATGCATGACAGGAAAGTTATTTTTTTTGCGAAAATATGTTTTTAGACTACATTTTTTTTCTTTTACACTACTAATTCTAGAGTCTTGAAATTTTGAATTATCTTTGAGGCTAAAAAGGCAACAAACGAAAATAACTCCAAATTTTTAAAACAACAGGAAATGTATTTCTTCATTAAAATGTAGAAATGTTAACTTATAATTCATTCTGAACGCTAGTGAAAGCGATACAAGCTATTCCATTTGATGGATCGAAATGAAACTATACTTAAAAATAGAACATTTTTAGACGTAGAAAGAAGACATAAATAGAACAACATAGAAAGAAGATGAAAAAGAAGAGAAAAGTGAATAAAAAGAGGAGGAAAAAATGTAACAAATCGTGATTTTGTTTAAAAATATATATATTTTTCAAGTTACAAAGTCTTTTTTCTTTATTTATTCCTGTTTATCATAACCTTGAAATTTTAGAAGTACATCACCATTTTTTCGTTTCTTTACAATTTTTGCTTGCAGCTGGTAAGTCACAGGTAGGGTAGGTAGAATTTTGTTGATGTAGAAAACCTCAGTGGACTAATTCCTCGTATAGCCTCTTTCAAATGTAGTTCGAAATTTGCTAATTCTCACTGGTGTGTTTAATTCAAGCCTGCCAGGTATTTTCAATTTTTCATGTCTTTGTCTAACAGCATTAGCAACTCTTTCCAAAATTTCCTCTTCATTCACTCCCTTTTTAACTTTACTCGGTGCCATTCCAATGGTTAGATGATATATGTTATTATACTGGTGCACAATATTTGGGAGAATATCAAGAAATCTATAGGATCCTTGAAGGGAGAATTGTTTAAACATTCTTCCTCTTAGTGTTCTATTGAACGTTTCAACAATTCAAGTCTTCATGGTGGAAAATGTCTTGTAGTGAATTCTATTGTTTTTCGGCAAAGCTCTTGAAAATACCTGTTGAAAAATTCTCTTCCAGCATCACTGTGTATTTTTTTTTGGTTTGACTTTTACCCTGGTCAAATGGTCTTGAAACGCTCTAGTCACATTGTCACCAGTCTTTCTCTTGACAGGGATGACCCAAGCATATTTGGAAAAAGTATTGTTAATTGTCAGCAGGTAGTTTATTTTTTTGTTATAATTGGCAAGCCAGCGTACATCAAGCAGGTCTATTTGCCATGTATTATGAATATGTTTTAATGGGAAGGGAGATCGTGGGAAATTTAATCTTGCCCTTGTATGAAGTTCGTCAACTAAAATTTGTTTCTCGCTCGACATGATTAGTAAATTATATCATTCTCTCTCAACTCTTCGAGTATAGAGGCCATAATTTGAAAGCTGTCTATAAACCTCAGTTTTACAGAACCAACATGTTTCGTGAATGATATATAACTCTCTGAGTTATTGGGTATTATTTCAACGTCTTCACTATCACACCCAAGTTGTTTTATAATGAAATGTGAATCATATCCACTCAAATTATGTATGACAACTGGTATTTAATTGGGTGTTCTACACAATAAATTGCAACTGTTGTGAATTACTTGTCGAAATTCCCCAGTGATATGGCAGTGATCAGCTACTTTCCAATCTTCTTCAGTAAATGGTTTCCTGCAGAGTTTCCAGTCCGTTGTCTGTTTAAATTTCTCCAGCTGATTTTCAGTGAGGTCAGTCATTGGGGTGTTTCTTTTATATATTGTCTCTATCTTATTGGCTATTTTCCTAAGTGTAGCCATGAATTTTTCCACTGCGTCTGAGCCTTCATATATGATTGGCTCCCCAGATAGTTCAGGTATTTCTGTCTTGACGAAAATACCGAAGCTCATAGGTATGTGGTTCTGGTATACTGTCGTAAAGCTGTGTGAAGTGTCCGGTTCACATCCCTGGATAGGTTGGAGGATGCTTTCGAAATCAGCGTATATAACAACCGGGAGTTTTATTAATTCGTTATATGCTTTTAATTTTGTTATCGGCTTCTTGGTCGGCAGTTCCATTATAGCTGGTTGCTCTTCTCCACATAAACGATGATATTTTTTCAACTTTTCCACAGCACTTGCTCCATATCAGTCATCGAAGTGGATGAAACACCTCTTACAGATCTCTATTTTTCCATTGTGTTTGGTTATTTGTGGGTGTACTAGTTTATTAAAATTTTTTATGTACACATAGTGACTGCGACCTGTGTCGTTAGTTAACAGTAGTAAATCTCGATGGTCTTCAAGTTCTTTTTTCACTATTTTCATGGGTACACATTGTCTTTTTCGTCCAGAGCAAACAGGTTAATGCTGATTTTGCTCTTCCGCTCAAACTTTGGAATATCAGTAGTTGGGGTAGGAAAAGATATCGATGTATCGATGAAAAATCACAAGTATGAGATAGATACTTGCATTTACTCACGCTATGTGAATTTTTTCCATCAATGAGTGATGCAAGCATACTTGAAACATTCTTCATCTTCATTTTGTACATTTACGCATGCTTTTCTCGCATGAATCTTATTAGGAAGAGGTATATAGCTGTAGCCTCTCAGTGGATTGTATTTATTTATTTTTAATCGTATGCCGTCTACAGCAAATAGTTTCCAACCGCTTCCTTTGAGCTGTGCTTCTTCCATTTCATTCTTGATTATCTTGAATTTTTCAGATATTATCTCGTCCATGTCAGATGTTGAAGTTACAGGGCGGTTTTTTGTTTTAAATACATCATTTCTTGATTCGCCGAGGGTGTTCACAAACGTGCATTTAACCATTATATTAACTTTGATTGATCGGTGTTCCTTGAGTGCGCATGAAATCAGTTCGATTATCTTTCCCTTGTTTTCCATCATGTTTTCCATCAAACAGACAAGAGCAAATTAACTCTAAAATCAATACAAATTTCTCTTTTCTTTTTATATACGACAAGGTAATGAGTAATGAACTCAACTATATACACCCATTATTGACAATATAGCTTTAAGGGCTAAAAAGGGCTATAACTCGTAAACAGTAGGAGATATCGAAAAAATAATGAAATTTCGGAAAGCAGGAAGTGCCATCCGAGCCGAATTATTTTTCAACGCTGAGTGATATGATACCTAACACAATATTCTTCTATTCACTCCTTTCAAGCCCTTGAAAGGGACTAAAATACTGAGAACTATGGATGGAGCTATGAACATAAACCTTGATTCAACCTCAAGTAAATGACCTATATTTGGGATAGACCCCAGTTGAATGTATGGTTGTTTGGTTTTGTGGGTTGATTTGGGGAGGAGGGTTATGTTTAAGTTGGGGGGGTTATGATTAGGTTGGGGGGGGTTATGTTTTGGTTGGGGGGGGGTTTCAGTTGGGTGACCTTCAATTGCCACAATGATTCACCCTCAGGTCATTGACCTTACCGAATATTTTGGTTAGGGGAGGGATGAGTCATCCTCAGGTCATTGACCTTTACCCTGGGCCCTGAGGTTTTTAAGGAGGGGGGGGGGGTTCAGTCGTGTGACCTTGAACTGCTCACAAGCGATCGGCCCAGCTCTCTCCTTTTATATCTACTGCATATATGTGACATTACAATTCAAATTATTATTAAATTAGAGTATATATTAAATTATATCACCAACGAATTATTATTTATATTAATCTGACGCAATATCACTCACATAGTGATACGTTTAATCCAATATTGGCATTTTGTTTACCGCGTGAGCTAATTTCATCTCCATCATTACATTTATATTAAACTAAAATAATACACGTCTCGATATCATCCTGAGCATACATCGCTGCGATTATCAATGACATTAGCGCTAATATTATTACATTATTACAGTTGTTATTGACTATCCGACCCCTACAAGGTATACAGTTTTAGGACTACCATAGGATCACTGAGGATTCGATACAGTTATTATTAAAATAATACGAGGCTTTATCGTCGCAATTATCTATGTCATTAACACTAATATTATTTTCATAATGTCGACTCTGGCGGGTGCTGCCGCCTGGTGGAATGACCTCAACTTCCAATCATAACATAACAGACTTTGAGATAGGTCAGGCTGCTAAATTATAAATTAGTAATTTGTAATGATCTGCTGTAACAATGATTACTTTTTTGTCGTAATTGATAGAATTGACATAACCACATTAAATTAAAACAATTAACTCATTTGATGGTGAATGCGTTTGATGCCATATTTTGATTGTATTAAATAAAGTAAATAAGTACAAAATAATCTAATGTTGATGAATAATTTACTATCAATTATCAAGGAGGTATATACCTATTGATACTCACAGATTAATACATCCGACTCTTGAGTGGGTACGATATGACATATGTAGTTCCCATTGGATGGGTGGTTGAGGTGTGGCATGAATCCTGCTTACCTGGGTTATAAGAACGCGCAGTTGAACCACATAAACTTTGGGGGGGTTAATACATCTAGTGGCCTTCTGACTGATCAGAACCTCTTCTGACCAATTCGCACATTAGTTAGACTCTTCTGTAGACTGTCAGGCACATGTATCTTGCAACTTGTCCTTTGGGAGAAGGCTGGAGTTGTTTATCTGCTAGTTATCTCACCTTCTGATGACTTTACCGATGAATATACTCTTGACCAGTCCAGGAAGTGGGGATTCTCAGCGTATTTTTCCTTGCCTTATAGTTTGCTTACCTCTCCTGTGTTGACATTGGAGGAGAAAAGTATCTTCAAAGGAGTCTAAAGTACTATCTCCAGATTAGTAAGAGGAACCACTCCGACCGTCCTCATGGAGTTTCGAGTTCACTCGTATGCTCTAGAAATATCAGTATTATCGGAGACGGTGTGGGCCTGTGAATTTCTCTACCATCTCTTTCAACTGGTATCCTTGACTGTTAGGTTTGTTATGACTTACGACTATCAGTCTTTCCTATTAATTTAATACCTATTTTATAAAATTAATTAATTATTGAATTGCAAATATCCAAAGTGATTCTGTTGAAAATTTTTATTTGTTCCATTCACTCATGATGAATGTTTCGCATAAAATCTTGACTCCTTGTTAAATATAATAACTCACCCTTAATAGAATTGTTGCTGTCAATCATTTTTATCATGCTATAAATTGTCACAAATATTGGCATTGAAGGAGTTTTGCAGTTTATATCAGTATTATTACCAACTGGATTTATTGCTCCCTTATACTTCCAATGAAGTGGCTAATAAAAACCAAACAAAGTACGAAAATAACGTTTGGTAATTCATGGATAGATTAATTACGATTAATATTTGCAATAGAGACCAATGGGTAATGATACTTAATTGAGTTGGACTTTATAGTGCTCAGAATTGCATGACGTCATAACTTTTGAAAGTGTTAAATTTCCCTAATAGTTATTTTCATGAATTGTAGAGTTACACAGTGTAAAGTCAAAAAATTAACTTAGTTAATTTGTGATAAGAGCAAATGTGCCATAATTTCACCTTAAACTTAGCGATGGAAATTTTAATCAGCGACAGATGGTCTAGTATAGTAAACTATCTAACATATTAACAATACAATGAAAATGAATAAAGACCACAAGGGAACAAACAATAATTACGTTTTCTATTTCATGGTTATAGTCAAAAAAAAGTTCAGAGATGGTAGGCATTACGTTTGCAGGCTGATGAAACTAGTACAAACAGAAATCTGGCAAATTTTTGAATTGGAAAATGTATAATACACTTGTTTATATTTTATAAACGATGTTTACGGCTTAAGAGACAAAAGCATGTATGGGATTTTCAAGTTGTTAGTTTTATACAGGTTAGTTAGTAGACTTTTTATAATAATATAAACTTGAGAATTCATGCTTACAAGCTTGAAATTCCTCTGATTATTTTAAACAGAATAATGTCTCCTTCTTGTATCAATTTTAAAAGTAAATTTTGTTAACTATTCAGTAAAATCTAATGTACTATTGTATTGTAGTCAGAGGCAAATTCTATTTTGAGATAATGACGGATTTCCATATTTGAAATTTGAGTCCATTTTTTAAGTTTTCAATGATGTTATGGATAAATATTTTATCTCAAAATATCTCTTGTATTGTAGATGAGTTGTATAGTTTTTTGACAATATTGTCTTATGGGAAATTTACTTTATTGCCCAAAATGCAATTCTAGCAAAATTATTTTTGTTGTAACTATTTATTATAGTTATATTAAAATCAGAGAGGCAACATTTCGTCACTTTGCATCACTTACACATAAGGATTTAACTGCAATTTGAGGATTGCAGAGTTGGTTTTTATTGTTTGGTTTGTCATTCTTTGGTTTGTTCTGATAATAGTTCTTTTTTAGGAAAAACAATAGTCTTTAACAAAGATTTAGAAACGACAATTTTTCCTTTATTACAATTCTCAGCCCGTTGTTCATTATACCTGCAGTTACAAATGGATCTTTATTAAACAACTCACTTAGTCGTCTATATATCTATAAAAAGAAGTTTATAGCTCTTTCTAAAGATTCATCATCCTCGTCAGTCAATTATTATTATCGTCAGCCATAATTTTACAATGAAAACAGAGTTTGTGTCATTACGATGAAAACTGAACTAATAATCTATTAATATAGAAGTCACTTATAAGAGATAGAACTAGTGATGTCTTAAATCGTTTCAGAGACTCTCCAGAATATCTCATAAAAATGTTCACTTCACAAAACGGTTTAAATCTAATTACTACAGAATTTATGTATGTTTTCTATAATGCCAGTCCTTTATTGAGGTAGATCACTGTTCTGTATACATCATTGATAGAAATGATAACGTGCATTTATATCATTTATATATATTCATTATATTATGTTATTTTTATTAGTTATTAATTATATAAATTATTATTCTTTATATACCTATAATTTTTTTAAAAAAAAATAAAAACCCTAATATCCTTAAATGTTTATTTGATATTTCTTGGATATCAAATTTACAGAACTATTACTGGGAATGCTACTATGAACTATCAATTTTAGCGTACTAACAATTGAATATATAAGTTCTTTGGACAGAGAGATTATATCCTTCTTTACTGTATCCTGCCATTTCGGTTAAGGAATTGTAAAATAATTATAAACATGTGGAATATATGGTATATGTGAGGAAAGATGAGCTGTTTCATTTTAGACAATATTTCCTTAAGGGAAATTTAATTTATTGCCCAAAATGCATTTTTAGACAAAATTATTTTGTCTAACAAAATCTGACAAAGTCTAACCAATCTGTATGGAGATCCACTGGCTGTAGAAACAAAAGCCATTTTCTCCTGTAAGAGACTTTTTGTAACACAAAATTGTCACTTTAACTTTACTCTAAGTGTCTGATAAATACTGGTGAAGACAGAGTTGAAAAGAATGAAATAATGAGATTACACTGCCTGAAGACAAGATTATCCGTGCTCGTAATGTTTTCCAGTGTATTGAATGCATTTACTCTTCATTTGCCAACAACAAATATTGTTCACAGAAAATTTTATATTAGTTCTATTTAACGAGACAGACAGAAAAATGAATCATAAGTGCACTGAAAATTTTCCAGGAGAGATTAAACAATATCTGACATATAACTCTGTTTGTGTAGGAACAGAAGCCACATATTACCCTCAAGAATTTCTTGACTCACTAGGGTAGTCTGGATTGCCTCAATATATGGTAGAACTCAAAAAAGGACTCCTGTTATGTGTATGAGAAATACTCATCCACCGCGCTTATGTATTGAAACAAAACTAATAACTAAGAAGCTTTATGATAAACTCATTGTTTGTAAAATTATCTCATCACGGTTTCAATGAGAAATAATTTTAATTCGAAGATTAAAAACTGTTTTATTTGAAGAGTACGACATTCCTTTCTTAAGGATTCAGTTTCCGATTCAGTTAGCATTTGCCCTAACTATTCATAAGTCTTAAGGAGAGATTCTACAAAAAGTTTTAGTTCATTAGATAAACCAGTATTTCAACATGGCCAATTACATGTTGCTCTCAGTAGGGTCAAAGAAAATGAAAACATTAAAGTTTTTTTAGAAAATTGGAATTCTACAAAAAATGTTGTAAATAGAAGAGAACTGTATTACAAATATGTTCAATATCCTCTTTATTAGAAATGTATTAGTTTAGAGTTTATCTGTATTTACTTGAACAAGATTGCATTAAAAAGGAGTATGTTGGATGACCCTGCGGGTTGTCTAGTAATAAATAATTCATTCCAAATTTTGATTGCTGTTCATCGCTGAAGAAATTAATTTTTAACACACTTGAACGCCATTTCAGTGTAATTATGCATCCCTAAAAACGAGCGATCGGTTGTTCTACGCCTCTTGATAAAGAAAAAGGCAACGAGACTCGTTTCTCTTTGATAGACGCGATATTGGAATCCAATCAAGAACGTAATATTTCAACCCATCAATTAATATGAAACAAATGAGAAGCAAGATTAAAAACCGATCGAGAACTGAACGCTTGATCCCGTTTATATGAAACAAACGTGCAACAAGAATCCATAGTCCAAACCATTCGAGTAAGTAAGTACTGCTCGATCCAGAGGGACCACTCACGCTGATTTGAATCTCAGTGCAGTCCATTATGACGTTTATCCAAAAGTAGTTGGTGGGCAACGTCTGTCGGATCAGCGATTATGTTAATAATTAATAACTAAATTTAGTTTAGCTAAGTTAAGACGACATTCATTGACTGTCAGGCGGTACGAAGTTTGCTGCGCCAGATGGTAAAATTATATGATTCAAAAATGAAGAAAGACTTCTGATGAAATGATTAAGTCAGAAAAACTGGAGATGACATAGAATATGTAAAATTACACTTAATTCTTTAATTTTGAGTTTACTATCATCAGGGAAAAGAAAAGGCTTAATCCTAGGCAAGTCGAATTTGGGTTGCTATGCCTTGGATGGGTTACAAACTGTTTTATCTATAATAAATAAATCTTCTGTTTAAAAATATAAAATAAAATCGTATTTATGATCTTTTCTATTTCATATCAAAGTTTTGAACTCTTTCTTATTTCTTTCATAATCTTTTTCAGAGATAGAACTAAGATATTTAAAAAAAACAGGGAGTTATTATATGAACAATAGCTTTTAGCTAAATTAAAAAGTGACCATTTAAGATTGTTGGTGTGTGACTTTAATAAAATTGATAATTGCTACTAAGCATAATTATTAATGTTGAAAAGATGGTCTTGTTTCTCTTATTTGACAACTGATATCATATCATACAGCATCAGCAGGAGTACTGGATGAATCATTGAACAGGCCTTAACCTTTGCTATTAGCTGGAAGCACGCGTAATGCGTAGTCACGCTTGGCAACCTGTCTTGAGGATTCTTCACTCAAACCTTGCTAAAAATCGTGTGTACATTATTTATATTATGTTTAAAATAGACAAATAATATTCACTCCTACAACTTTGACTACTTGATGATGTCACATCACAGAAGAGGTGTGTTTATTTAATAATTATGCAAACTCCTGTTGGTTTTATGCATACTAACAATTAAAAGCCGATGAAACATCGCGTAAATTTCTTTCACCACTCGACAGATTTCATATCTTGTATGGTATATATAGTTATGAAATATAAGTATGTTATTATCTCTCAGCAGATTGAAAGTTATAATTTTTAACTAATAGATTTGAAGAATGATTACTCACACCTAACATTAACGTACTAATATATATAAATATATGGCGAGATCTGAATTTCAACGAACGATAGTAGGTTGAATACGTCTTTTAAACCCAGAATATGCATTGTTCTTCACAGTATCATACAAATTCGGTAAAATAATTATAGTTTAATACTTGATATGAATGACATACATAGAATGTTCTCAAAGTTCTGGGAAGTTAGTTATAACTTCTATTATTTTGTTTTTTTCGTCAATATTACAATGTAGTTATTCAACATAATCCCCATTTAACTGAATACATTTATCCCAAGGATAAACTACTTTTTTTAAGCCGTCCTCAATGAACTTTTTCAGTGATTCTTCAATCCACCTATTCATGGCACGGTTTACGAAAGTTTAATTTTCAAGTCGAACACCCTGTAACGGGTTTTTCAAATCTTATTTTCAAAACATATGATGATTACTGGGTGCAAGAACAGGAGAATAAGGTGGGTGTGGAAGCAATTCCTATGGTAAATCGCTCAAAACATACTTTTCTTGTGGTGTGTGGTCTTGCATAATCCTATTGTAATAACAGACGCTTATGCACTTTCGGGCCGATTTTCGACAAGTGCCTGTCTCATTGAATTAGAATGAATAGAATAATATTTTGGGTTAATTGTAATACATTTCACTAGATAATCCATATAAATAATGCCTTCGCAATCCTAGAATACACTAAGGATTACCTTTACAATTCCTTTACAATAAGGAATTTTCCTTAAGTGGAGGCCCGTCTTCAGGCTCGAGCCATTCTTTGGATTGACTTTTGATTTCAGCATTGAATTAAAAAAATCCACTTTTTGTAGGTCGTAATTATTTGTTGCCAACATTCATCACCAACATAACGGGCTAACAGCTCTTGAAGTTGACGACAAGTATCAAACCTATTGTGTTTCTGTTCTGGGTCGAACAGCCTTAGCACCCAGCGCCGAAACCTTGCTAACGCCCAAACAGTCATTGAAGGTGTCATGGACTTGTCGTTTACCTATCCTAGGTTCATACTAATTTTACGAATACTCATTTGCCTGTCCTCTTTTAGTAGGTTCTCAACAGCGGTAATGTTTCTTTCATTTACCGACGTGCTTGGGTGCCGACTGCGTGGATAGTCTTCTAGTGATCTACCGATTTTAAAACGATCGATCCACCAATAAATAGTACTTCTGAATTCTGTATGCTCACCAAATATTCCTTTCAGACGCTGAATAATTTCTGATGTTTTCTCACCTTCTTTCCAAAAAAGAATATTATTGTTTTTTGAGATTTTACTGCGTCTTCTATAGTTACAAAAACAATTCTGTAAATACGCGACTATATCAGTGAACACCTAAATCAGACTGAACAATATTGCACCAGATAGTTGCATAAACAAGTCAAGACTTGTGTGGTACCAATGTCATTTCCTATAAGTTCTGCGTAATTTAATTATAGCATAATTCCCAGAACTTTGGAAACAATCCCCCTATTTAGTTATAAGTTTGTAAAATAATTATGTAAGAAGAAGGGGATGATATATGTTCATAGTACTCGTATATGTTATATTCTTCTTTTGCACATTATCATACGTACACACATATTTTAAGGTGACTACACTAAAACAGGGTTACCATAGAGCGTCTCACGAACGGTTGCTGTGTGAAATACCTATTTAAGATATTATTAGTGTTATACTATGTGTCATGAGTTGATAAGGTATAGTTACTTTTTATATATGGATAACATATACATTACTATATGTTATTCTTTTTTCTGTTTAATAATTTATATTGCCATTGTTTTTGCGAGAAAAATTGTGTTCTCTATTTTTTTTGACAGTTCTAACGGTCATGGTTAAACACGCTCTTCTAAAACATTTGTAATATAAGTTTTTTCTCCAGATATGGCAGACGACATATGAAGAAACATTTACTTTGACTCCGTTGCGCCTGTCCCTTTTTTTTTTTTGCTTCCTTTGGTTTCTAATTCAGTTCTTAATTAATTTCAGTTCTTATTCAGTTAATTTTTTTCCTTTTCTTCCACTACTTAAGGGGGTGGTTTCTTTGATAAAATGTATCACACCGGTACAGTCTAGTCGGTAGGACACAGTTTCGAGAAATACAGAAAATCTTGACATTTATCCTACTTTGACGCATACCACCAATCTCATAAGGAGTATAGTGAGAAATATGGGGAAAAATAGATCTCAGGTTAGAAGGTTGCCTGTAGGAAATGGATGAGAGTTCAGTAAAAATTGAAAAACCAGAAGGCGAAGAGGAAAAAATAAGAAAAACCTACTTGATATCAGAGCCCAAGTTATGAGCACTAGGGAAAAAATTAGTTTTAAAAAATGTGGAATTACCATGATCACTTAGGCTTAGAACAGTAATGGGCTGCAGCAGGTAAGACATGGCTGTTTATTAAATTAAGAGGATAGCTACGCTCAGTGAATTTATTTTTTAAAAGGTTAATATGATTTTGCCGGTGAACTGAGTTACTGCAAATTTTATGGAGACGAATAGAAAGGGATCTAGCAATCGCCTTGTTTACATGAGATGGATGGATAGCAGCTTTGACAGTGGAGATACTTTGGGCGTTGGTAGGTTTTGTATGAACTAATGCAGAGAAGGGACCATTATTAAATCTGACGTTGACATCAAGGAAAGAGATGATCCTATCATTTTCTTCATACAAAAAAGAAACAGAAGAACAGAAGAATTGGAAAGATTGTGGAATAGGTTTAATTTATATTTTTCCATGGAGCCAAATGGAAAAATCTAAAGTGGCGTGCACTCAACTATAAGTAACCATAATATGAAATTTCTTGACAAATAATGTTTTTTGTTTTATTTTTATTTACCTATCGTTATAAATTAGATAAATTTATTGGCTCCAACTATTTCTGTAGAAATGGTTGAAAATGTAACTTCCTTTTCCAACCAGTCGAATATCAGGTATATTGGTTTGTTTTCCATTTGATTTGATGTTCCAATATTACGAATATTGGTTTGGGATCAGATAAGTAGGTTTCATAAACTCCGGCTGTTTGTATATCTCTAGAAAAAATGACATTTAATTGATCATTTCAATTAGTTGTTACTAAGTCTCGTTCTAATAATGAATATAACTTATGCTGACTTAAATAACTACAAATTAAATATTTTGTTTGATATTGCAACCATACTTACTTAAGAACGTGATATTATTACTTAACTTCAAATTTTATAAATGTTTAAGTTTTTTTTTTTAATTTTTGTTACTCAAAATGAATACCTCCCACCTATGTGACGCCAAACGTAATTTATTATTCGATGAATGTAATAATTTCATTAGATTTTATACTCATAAAACCAAGTGACTTATTTCAATAAAAATCAAGAATCTTGCATCGTTTATCAAACAGCAAATTTTATTTGAATAAAGGGAAAAATTTGATTGTACAGCAAATCTTTCAAAATATCTATAGTGGAATACTATATGTATAGTAGAAAAGAAGAAAAGTTAATGAAGAAGTTACTTGTAAATTATTTTCTTTAATTAGTAGTTGTGTGTCAAAACTGATGATATATAAATGAGTATAATTGATATAACTAACGAATATAAAGTCGTTACTGTACCTATAATTTGTGGAATGTATTAATCAGTTTAAGTTTTAACCATTGCTATTTTCCGTCACTATCAGACCATTTTAAAATGTTCCTAGGAAGGTGCGGGGCTGTCTCCATCCACAAATTATTATATATATAGAAAATGTTAATTGGTTATAATGTGCAGTTATTGAGCTTAGAGGTTTTACTTTTATTTTCATATTTACAGATTTCTATTTATTCATATTTACAGTATCTACCATTTATCAAGAAAAACAAGAAATTTTCCTGAAATAGTGTCCCAGGTCACTAACGCCGTTCCGCGGGCTCCACAAGCACGGAACCCAAGGCAGCTGCCCCGTTTCGCTCTAGCTAAGGTACTGGCCTTCACACCAGGTTCAATCTGGATGCAAATAAGCACATAAAGATTTACAGAACGGACAAAATATAAATTAAAAAACATTTTAATGTTAGAATTCTAGGAACAGCTTAGTACAATTGAGTTTCAAGACGAAGAACGAATAATTTTAAAAACAGAATTTTTTCGTATGCCGAGGGTTATCTACTAAATGAATCGCTTTCCCATAAAATGTATCCTGTTGGAACGAATATACAGACTCAATAGTCTTTCTTTCCTCTCATGAAACAGGAATTTCTACCGTCATGTTTTGTAAATGGATCAATGATAGTGAGTTTAGGTTGTACTCTATACATATTTTGGAATAAAGTTATCGTAAGGGTAGTGTTTTTTGGTTGTTTTTCTGGTGGGTTTTTGGTGGATTTTTGTGTATGGGGTTTTTTGGGTTATGGTATTTTTGTGTGTTTTTTTGTGGGATTTTTTTGGTTCATTTATGTGTATTGTGTATTTTTCTGATTTTTTGGTGTTTTTGTGGTTTTTTGGTTTTTATTAGTTTTTGATTTTTTGTTCTGTGTTTTATTTTTGTATTTTTGGTAGTTTTTGTGGTTTGTTTTCGTGGTTTTTTGTGTTTGTTGTGTTTTTTGGTGGTTGATGTAAAGAATGTAAAAAAAATCTGGAGTGGCCTACACTCAACATTACTATAAGTAACTTAATATCAAATTTCTTGAGTTTATAATATATAACGTCTCATTTAAGCATAATGTAAACATCTAAATGGGATATGATTATTAGTCTTTCATTCCTGAGGTAGTACAGATAGTGATTGAAGGACATATCAATATATAAGCTTATTTTTGTACATCACACAGCTGATGCAAATAATTTCATTAGTATAACTACAGCAGTAATAACATTTTTGAAAAACCAAAGTGAACATTTCTTGATACGAAATATTCTCCTACAAGAGAACATGGCTTTTGTTCAAATAATCAGTGGATTTCTTACATCGTTTATTTGACATCCTTCTACATTGAATGTTAAAGTAAAATTTTCAAATTTAAAACAGGAAAATACCCTTTTTTTCTCTGAAAAACATCATAAATAGCGAAGAAAAAATGTTGCTTTATGATGATTTATAATTAAAGATGTACGATAATTACATTTATTAATCTCTAAACGAAAAATTTCAATTTTGAAATCAATAAATGTTTTCTAAAAAACGGTTTTTGGCAAAAAAAGGGACTTTCCCATCAGCATAATTCTTCCCAAACAATAGGGATCTTCGTCTTTATGGGGCTCATTTTTGTGTAAAATATCAACTTGATCCATCAAAGATTCTGGACCGTAGCGTGGCAACAAGCAATGCTAATACACTCACCCACCCACCCACGCACACATAGACATCATCGAAAAAACTTCATAAAACGACATCTGGGACCTCAAAACATGTAATTTTATCAAAATCTCGAGATCGAATTTTTTCACGATCACTATACTTTACTTATAGTAAAGTAATAAATAAGCTATTAGTGTATTAGGAGCCAATTAATTATTTAATTTAAGTGTCAAAAATGGAATTGCGCTATAAAAATAAAACGTGTACTGCGTGTTTATTATGTATTTGGATTGTATTTTTTTACTTTACTTAACCATTGAATTTAGGCCTGCGATATGTTTTGCTAATGTGTTGGACAGCTTTTGATCTGATTGGAAATAATCGCGGACAGATAAGAATTTCTTATAGTGCTCGGGAGTTGAATGGCAAATACGAAGAAAACCGAGTGAAGCGCTGCAGACGCTTCTACGAGGTCTCTTGTTTCCATCAGTCTGGCGCTGGGGATGATTGAGACTCTGTTAGACTTCCTGGAAAGGTGAGCTGACGAAACATTATGTCTTCCTAACATGAAAACTACGACAAATTTTTTTTATTTTACTTCTATGTAGTAACCATAACATCAAAAAAGTTTAAACACACAATATTTTAAACACAGATAAAAAATAAAAACTAAATTTATTTCACTTTGATATTTGGTCTTTTGATCTAGAAATAAATTTGTGATGTGATGCTCAAACATCGTTCATACTTTTCATGTAACAAGAGTAAAATTACGTTTATTTTCAGCTTCAGCATATAAGATAGTTAAAATTAATTACAAATAGTACATGCAACTATGTATAAAAAAAAGTTAAAAGAAAAATATTACACAATCAATTAATTGTAAACAGTTTACATTTTGATGGTAAGTGTACTTTAAGGTAAAGATTAATAATTATTATTGAATATTTAATGATTTCTTATTTTATTGTTTTTGAGTTGGCCAGGGAAATATCACGCGTAGTCTATTTTAACAATTTTTTAGTAATATTTTCAGCGTAGGGTTAACTATAATTTGTTCACATATTTTTCAATAATTAGAAAAGAAAAGAAACATCATTATGTTGTTTTATTTTTTCTTGATGTGTACGATTAAAGACTATATATAGATTTATTGTTACTGTTCTATGTAACAACTATTTTGTTTTTTGTATTTTAAGCGGATCATTTCTTCTTTTCTAATGATAATGAACTTAAAAGTATAGTAAAATGAGTTATGTTTTTCTTTATATAAATATATATAAATCTTAACTGTTCAAAATTACCAGTGGTTACTAGCCGTTGCGTCTACAACGTGCTTGGTCTCCCTTTCTCTTTTCTCCAAAATTTGAGTTTGTAAGTGTGTTTATTTACTTTGTGGGTTACCTATCCTTAATTTTGAATTGTTATTGTGTCCAGTTTGGATCGTCTTTCCGTTTATTAAGTGATTATATATAAATCTTTATATATATATATATATATAAAGATTTATATATAAAAGTATATAAATATAGGTGTGTTCTCTAATCGGAATTAGATCAATTTTCTAGGATAAAAATCAAACTCTCGTTGCCGACGTTTCGGTTTTATTTAAAACCTTTTTTCATAGGCAGAAGTAAAAATTTTTTAACTAAGAAAATGGAATTTACATTATTCAAAGGAACAACAGTGTTAACCGTAAAAATTCTTACTTCTGCCTATGAAAAAGGTTTTAAATAAAACCGAAACGTCGGCAACGAGAGTTTGATTTTTCATCCTAGAAAAATGACCGAATCCTGATTAGAGAACACACCTATTCTATCAAACGGTCGATATATTATTGAACATGTTTTATATATATATATATATATATATATATATATATATAATATATACAAAATATATACAAATATATATATAATATATATATAAAGACATAGGCAGCACAAATCCTGAATCAGTTACATTATCTAATTCAGATAAAAAAATGACACTATGTGATTTATATTATCCTTCTTTACTAAACGGCAGAAACTTTATTTAATTATATTCAATATCTTTATAAATTTTATTGGTATAAATAAGTATATATTATTTGTTTAAATGGGAATTGAGAGACAGACAAAATCTCCAGAGATGTAAACATTATGGTCGGAAAAATGATCTTTTAACCAGTAGCGGTCCACATAAGAGTCACAAACAGAATGACTTTGTCGCATTTACTTCCTGCACTTTTTTGCTTTTTTTTTCCCCGATTCGAAAAAATATTGTTCAAAACATATTTCTGTTGGCGTTGTGGTAGCCCTGCAACGGCTTGCAGACGTAGCTCTTCAGTTATTTATCATCTCTTCGACATATCGCTTCTGCCAACAACGACTGCAAGAGGGTCGAAATATTAAAAAGTGAGTCGTGATATGATCATCTATATGGTTTTCTACTTATGATATTTCTGTTTTTAGCCATGTATTAAATTGTGATCATTGAAAAACTTTCTTAATGAACATGAAAGTTTTTTCTTAATGAAAGCTTAGACATAAACTAATAGGTTCACATAAAATAGAAAAATACACTCAAAGTCCTAAAGTTTTAGTTGGATCATTTTTAGTAGAGAAAAGAGAGAGATATTTGTCGTTTAAGTATATATGACTAAAACATACTTTAACTTTTATATAATAAGTCGTATTTCATGGCGACTTTAATGCAATATATATATATATATATATATATATATATATATATATAATACTAAAGTTTATCGGTACTCGGTCAGTTCTTCAGGTTCAAATTAAACTCTCATTGACAACGTTTCAGTCGTCATTTAAAACCTTTTTCATAGGCCTACAAAACAGAGGAAATATAAGAAACAATTCAGTCATTCAAGAATCAAATATACATGAAAAGCTCAATTAGTTAATTACAATAGAAATTTTGACAATAGGCTGAAAAAGAGAAAAAAAACTTCTGTAAGTTCTCTCCTCTAACTACCTCTAACCATCTCTCACTAACCTATTGTCAAAACTTCTATTATAATTTCCTATTTGTAACTAATGTCACTTTTTATGTATGTTTAATTATTCTAGACCTCTCTTTTGTAAGCCTATGAAAAAGGGTTTAAATAAACACTTTTAAAAAGGTTTTAAATGACGACCGAAACGTTGTGAATGAGAGTTTAATTTGAACCTGAAGAACTGACCGAGTCCCGATAAACTTTAGTTTTGTTTCTATTCCACGGTCGATACTTTTATCAATATTTATATATATATATGTATATAAAATAAAAATTGAATATTTGAAATTACTTATTTACTATATAACACTGCATTATTTTTGTTTAAATTCAATCTGTGAATAAATCGGAATCGTCGCTTCATATTGTACTAAAAAACGAATGAACAGACCTATTTTTGAATCTTTATATTTTTAAATATAAGTTAATATATCATAGTGTGTCAAAAATTTAGTTATATCTGTACTTTTTGTAGGAGCTGCAGAGTATTTGTTGTATTTATTACAAATTTATAAACTTTGGACAACAAATACTTATTCACTATCACAATATGTTCTATTTGGCCTCTGGTAAGCATTTGTTTAACTTATATGTACCATTCATTAAAAACTAAGTGGATACATATAAACATAGAGAAAGGAAGAACAAACGATTTTGAATTAATTTTGTAACCTTTGTTAAATTGTCGTACACCTACATTATATTACATATTTAACACTTCTCTTAGTGAGCGTACAAATTGATTAATAATTATAGTAAATTCATACGACGATTAATATTAGTATGAAGTTTAAATTGTACACTAATTGTTTATCAACAAAAAAGTTTTTTTACCGTGAGTTGGTGTAAAAAGATGATGCTTTCTCAAGAAAACAAAGTTTGAATGAAGGCAAAATCAATGTGGCATGGTGTTGACATAATAGTCAATTGTTGATTAGTGGAAGTTATTTTTAATCAGTAATTGAAATAAGTGGATTAAACTCCTGTTAAAGGAGGGCATGAGGTAAATATTTTTCACTCAATAATTTTACTTCATCATAGGTAAACAATTGTTATTGCTTTTATTTAATATTATAGGGTTTTTTTATTATAAATCCTAAATACATTTTATATTATTCACCATATGTTTGCAGAGGCAGTTAGTTCTTTATTTAATTAATTTTTAAAGGAGCAATTTATGAATTCTTAAAGGATATTCAAGTAGTCTGTTATGCTAATTCTATTTGAATGTAAATGTTTTAGTCCATCAAGCTTAATTTTCTATGTAAGGTATTTGATATTTAAAATATGAAAGAATAATGAGAAAAACTGATGATTGTTGCTCAAATGGCTTCATTTATAATATATTTTAGAGTTGTGGTGTCAAGAAATTTGAGGATCTTTGAGGAGAATTTAATGTAAAATGAGAACATCAGAGCTAATAAATAATCTTTGCTATTTTCCCAAACACTACCAGTTTGTAGAAGTTAATCAATGAAGTAAAGACTGTTTGGAGGTATTTTAGATCTAACGGTATATTTGAGTACATTTGAGAAAGATATTTTAAGTCGATATGGTAAATATGAAAGTTTACATATTCCTCTTATCTGACTCTTAGATCATAAGTTTTCAATCCCATTGCTAAAAATCTACTTTCTGAATCTTTGAACATCAGTTTGTCAGATTAGTTTTTTCGTATAACCAAAAGATGGTTTGTTTAGTAAAATTTATGCACTGAGTATTTATTTTAAAAAGCCACAATTTATAGACATTGTCGGCTATCGAATTCTTTTTTAAGAAAATAATTTATTTTGGGTATTTATTGTAAACATTAAGAATTTAATGTCCAAATTTTTTATTTACACCTTTTGAGGTCCCCTGAATTTCAGTTTTTTCGTGTTTTTTGGTGTATACTCATTGAAGGTTTTTGATGTACTGTTGTATGTGTGTGTGTGCATGTATGTGTGCATGAGATAGATGGGAGAGGGAGGGAGAGAAAAGAGAGTGTGTGAGAGAGAGAGAGTAAGCCAGAGTGCGAGGGAATGATGTTGAACACTCTAAAAGTTATACCTTCTGATGGGTCAGTTTGATGTTATATATATAAATAGCACTTATAGCTATGTTTGCTTGCACGTGATTGGCTACATGGCTGTCAAAAATATGTTACCCCTCAACACCCCACTAGTGACACTATTTGAGAAATCCTGATGATATTTGACAATAATTTAGTTCTTGGTATGGCGAGAACCCTTATTGTATTTGTATGATTTTGAAACATATTATTATTATTTGAGGGTGACACTACGTCTCCTAGGAAATGTTGTACTTCTCCCTTCTTTACTAAAGTACCCCAGTTGGTTATCTTCAATGCCTCCAAGAAACTCAGCACTTTTGCTAGACCAAGCGGTATAAGTTCTTTTATGGTTTTGTTGAGTATCCCGAAACACCAACCCCTGAGCAACGAGGTCTGACAGTCAGTCAGCAGATGTAACGGTGTTTGTTTTTTTTTTTTTGAAACAAGATGATAAAGTTCAGGCGAACTCTAAGGGGGTCGCCTGGTACCCTTGAGGCCCCGTTTATTATTCAGTAACTCCTGTGTCATCCATCCTTTGGTACAGATCGCATAACACCTTAGACTGGTTCTGGGATTAAGAGGAGGGGACTTAGGGAGTTGGAAAGTGTGTGAAAAGAATGTGACCAGACCCAACCTCTGGTCATCCTCTCCTCCTCTTTCAATTGTACCTGCATACCGCAGGTTAACAGGGTAGCCTGGGGAAGGCTGAAAATTGCTGTTGTAGAAATACATCCAGATTTACACTGATAGTGTAATGTAATAATTAATTTATAATTTGATTAAATATATAGCTAGAGGCTATTCGAAACTAATAATCACTCCATTACTACACCTTTGAAACATAGGAAGGCATATTATATCGTTTTTCCTATGCCAAAACGGGTACTAATTCGAACCCATTCTACTCACTTTTTCAAATCCGCTCTACTCCTCTCCCTTCAAGAGCCGAATAACACTAAAAAGGACAACTATTACATACTACAGTTTCCATTAGTTAGAAATTGCTATTCCTTAGTACTACTTAATTCAACCTGTAGTGGTGAAAGCGTTTTAGGCTTTCTAAAATACTTAAATATTGTATTAAGTATTTCCTTAATATAAATATTGCATCATAATAGAATTTAGGAAGAGAGAATATTACTTCAAATATGACAACTATTATGTTCCATCTGAAGAAATGAGATAATCTGATAATCTTAAGTTATTAGATTGTTGTAGAATAATTCCACTTTTGTTTTGACTAACAAAATCATTATAGCTACATTAAAATAATGATACCATTAAATTTATTGCCTGAGTTTAAAAATACTTTTACTACAGATTTTGACAATATGTCTTTAAAATCACTACATTAAAATAAGTAAAAATTAAATTGATTGTGACGAGTTTTATATGTTTACTTTTAGTTAAGTTGAGTCGTTCCTACTTCAGATTTTTTTAAATGCATAATGTAATTTCATTTTGTCCTATGTTAATCTATACAACCAGATTTTCACTAATAGTGTAATGTAATAATTAATTTATAATTTGATTAAATATATAGTTGCATTATATTTTAATACTTTTCCTATTGACAACAAGTATTTTGCATCTATTTCAACGTCAAGTTTTTAATCTTGAGGGTGGTAGAAAATATTTACTTTAGTATAAGTAAAATGTAACACTCGTAAAAATAATTTATTTTAAGATTTTAACAATTTACACATTTTTAATATTTTACTTTTTCTAAATAAAGTATAGTAATAATGAAAAAATGGATCGTGATGTTTTGACTGATTTACTTGCTTTGAGGTCACCTGAGTCCACAACATGGAATAAATGGCTATACCTGTTGGACTTGTTTACATAGATATAGAAATATTTGATCAGAATTGAGCAAACAGAATTGTTATTTAGAGGTTTAGTAAAACAATTTTGAAGATACTTTAAAGAGCTAATATTAAATAAATACTAAATATAAAAATTAAAATTCTTTAAACCATAAAAGAAATGCATATACTGCTTTTATGTACTTTTGATATGAAATATAGACTAATAAAACTATTGAATTTTGTTAAAATTTTGAACAGATATACATGTCTTTAGGTTTTCTGGTTCCAATCAAATAAGATTTGCGAATTTCTTCGTCTCTCTCTCTCTCTCTCTTTCTCTGTGTGTGTGTATGTTTGTGTGAGAACTAGATCATAACTTTTTTCAAAAAAGCTTAACTTACATGTATGTTTAAGTTCCTGCTGTCACTGAGACGAACCGACTAGTGCAGCACCAAAATTAGACATTTTTTAGGGGTACTTTATATTACAAAAAATTGAAATTTTTTGATTTGCTAAAAATCAGTCCACAAGATTTTGACTAAAATAGCTGTCATTCTGGCTTTCTAGCTGGCATTGAAAATACTAGTATATAAGATGCCATCCGTACAGGAGTTGCCCTTCAAGATCAAAAATTCCAAAATATTTCTTGGTATATGGTTAAATCATAGTTCAGAAAAGTAATAAGTACCAGAAGCATCATCGCCATGATAAACTAGCGCTACTGTAGCTCTTCACTACCGTTTATAATTAGTCAATGCAAGTCGTTTGGCGTTTCACAACAGATTTTGTATGAAGTTTTCTAGCCTATGGTGGATGGTTGTCGAGCGAAAGTTGTTCGAATGAATAAAATCTTGTTCATTTTGAGTGCTTAAGGGTTCAATATTTACAGACCCTTTACTATAATGAAACGGTGTGAATTCAATTCGACATAGTTACTGTATGGACTAGAAGATCATTATAAAGTATGATAGTTTGGAAAATGTTTCTAAAATGGGGATCCTAGGAGCATAGCTCCCTTAACAAGTTTCTCTTTCTATTGCTGAAAGAATTTAGTGTATATCTTATGCCTGAAACTTATTTAAATTTCCTCGATAAAGTTAATAATGTAATTTTGTTTTGAAGATAATCCAGTTTCCTATACCTTCGTTTCAATTTTTAAAAAATTAATTTTTGCAATTTATAATCAGTTTCATATCTTTTTTTGCACAATCTATAATTTACATTCTGATAAGAACTTCCGTTGGATTAAAATTAAAATTGTTTTCGTTATTAAATATATAATTTATAATTAGAGTGGGAATTAAATTGTTTCCCGAGTAACGCCAGCTGGAACAGCTAGTATTACATTAAAAATTACAACTGATAATTTCCTATGTCAAAATATCAATTTGATCCATTATAGATTCTGGACCGTCTACACAGATACATACTCACCCACTCATCCACACACACGCATACATAATCGAAAAAACGTCATAAAACGACTTTAGGGGTTTCAAAACATGTAATTCCGTCAAAATCTCAACATCGAATTTTTTTGTGATCACTATACTTCACTTAAAGCAAAGCAAAAATAAAGTGTTTACTCTAAGATTATTGTAGACTCTAGAGTTGCCTGAAAAGCATTTGGTTTTGTAAATTTTATATTTAAGTAATATCAAACATAATATTTAATGATACATGGGTTTTTGTTGAAATTATTTTTTTATATATCTCTGTGTAGATTTTGATGCAAAGTGATATAAATATTGCAAACTAAGAAATCTCAGTTGTAGACCACGTTATCCTTATACCATGTTGTCTACACCCATTCGATTAGCATCTCTTGCAATGCCTTTTAATTAATGCAATTTAAAACTTGATTTCAGGAAGATGTCATATCTACAATATCAATCGTATTAGTTTCTAGAAAAAAACACTTAATGTACATAGCGTATTGTAATAAAGTACACTAATGTAAAATTACTTTAACAGTTTGTTAAAGTAATTTCACCAAAAAAACAAACACATCATCTTCTTGTAAAAAGCTATGTCTATGTTTATTGCTATTATAATCCGTGAAAGGTGTAACCAGTTCATGTTTACAGGCCTTCTTATTGAATTTTAATGTAAAATATTTATATTTTTAAAGAAAACTGGCTGAGAAATAAACTGTGTTTAAAAATATATTTCGGACGATAAAGTTCAATTTTCGTTATACAATATTGCAGAAAAGCTATGTAGGTTATATGTCATATCTATGTATGTAGGTCATATGTACATATGAACATCTACATATGTAGGTCATATGAACATCTACAATTTGAAAATGTAGATTGAAATGTATGTATAATAAGAATGTATAATATATACGTTACGTATATAACGTAAAAAAAAAGATAGAAATATTAGCAATATAATTTTATCAAATTAAATAGCCATGTAGGTTATAAAATGTAATTGTAAGATGTGAATTAAGGCATTAAATAGTGAGATATGTATGTATGTTATCCTTTAATGGTTGGTACAGAAGAGTGAACTATCTCCTGGTAGGGTACTGATCATAAAGGAATCATACACACACCACACATATATGTGTGTGTAATTATACTTTCCATACACACGCCTAGATACACAAATTCTGTTGTGAAAACGCATTAAGATTTAAACCGTTTTGCGAAGTGAACGGTTTAAACGCAATAAAACACCTGGAGATGTTGACCTCACCAGTGATATTATCTGGAAATGTTAAAAAATTTATCGTCGAGAGTAATGAATGTTACTCATTCATTACTCTCGACGTAATGAAAAATTACTTACGACGTAATTTTTGAAAAACCTTTTTTTCAAAAATGGTTTTTGAAAAAAACATTTTTTTGAAAGAAATGGTTTTTTCAAAATGTTGAAAAAAATGTTATATTTTGTATGTAGGTAAACAATGTCTTGCTGCTCAAGGAATCATTTGACAAAAAATTACAATCCTTGTAAAAGTGAAACTTTATGGAAGAAATGAAATAAAGAAAATTAGAAAGGCATCGTCAAATATCGCTATTCAACTAGGAAAAGGCACAAAGTTTACCTATGAGGTGGTCTTTGTGATACCGGTGTGATACAGCTTTAAATACCGGTAAGGTGTGATAGATATGTAAATATACTTATTTTTAAGAAATTCACATCAGTAGAAAAAGTTTTCAATATAAAATGAGAGGAAGAATGGTAGAGGGAAATCTAGGTAGACTAATGCAGAATTGCTGATAGCCACAGCCTGCAGATATGAGAAGACGAAATTGCTAATTCAGATTATGAAGTTAATACTGCTTTGGTAAATACTCAGGATGAGTAATTAAGTACAATTTATTTTTAGTTTTATTTCTTTTTATTACAATTTATTTTTATTTTATATACAAATGAATTGTAATTTTCAGAGATAATAAGTTCAGACAAGAATATTTCTATTCCAATAACCAGGTTGAACCACTGGCTAGATTAACAAGTATTTAAAAGATACGAAGAAACCTTTTTGTTGGCGTAAGAGTCCTTTAAATACAAAGAGTAAAGTAAGTATCAATCGATTCTATAAAATGAAAGGAGAAAATCATTTCTCACTGAAAGAAGAGATTAGAAAAAGCTTAGAGATTACCGAAAGAACTTTGATAATATCTTTCTCATAGACGAAGGCACGTACAGCAGTTGAAGGAAATGAAAGAGCAAACCAATTAGCAAAGACTTGTACATCAGATACTACGTTACTGATAAGCTACTCACAGATTCCATTATCAGCACTTCAAAAATGAGCTGAAGACCAAGCACTAATGCAGTGGCAAAACAGGTGGAATACTTCAACAACAGAAACAACAACGAGAATTCCTCCCATCTAGTGAAAAATGCTTAAAAATGAATCATCTACAAATAGACTTTCAGTTGACTCAGGACATGGGGAATGAAAACATATTTATATCGGCAAGGTTTATCAACATCGGCCTACAACTGTGACCAGACAACACCACAGACTGTACTTGAGATCTGTCCTCTGTTAGATCAAGCAAGCAATATTGATCAAAGCAATGGCCACACAAAACCTTCCATGCCTCCGAGTAAAAATATATTGTTAGAAATAAGTATACACGAAACATTGATGACAGGAACATAGTAACACATGTATAATAATAGATTGAGATAATAAATGACATGTATTCAAGAAAGGCATCCAGTCACATGTAGTATTAATGTTGAGCTTACTAGAAGTCAACTATAACATATATACACACGTACAATCCTTTCACCACAAAAATATTAAGAATCTGGAATGCCCTACTAAAAATTTCAGTGTCACCGAATAACCGAAGAATTAGCTTAAAATTAGTATCTGTTTTGTAATTTAGAATGAAAAAATGCATTCCTCATACTTCAATATTTACCATAGATAATAGAATTCATAAGCACAAAAAAATCTACATCTCATATTAAGATTTGTTCAAGATTGCAACATAGATATTGATTAGAGCATTTTGTTGGACAAATTCATTAATTCAGACAAAATTTCATTCTTTCTTAATGAGCCGTTTAGCGTCAAAAATACATTTTCTGAAAACATAAAATTTACCCATAAAGCCCTTTTGGTTAATGTAATTTTAAAACAAAATATCTCAACTCATCCTCTACATAATGTAATATTTTTAGGTACAATTTTATTTTGATACATCAGACGCTGTGCTCTATAGCTTTTATTAAAAGAAAAAATTCTTGTTTTTCAAAAATTGAAATGATTACTACAATTATTACTTTTGTCGATACCAAGATAATGTCAAAATTTCAGCACTTAAGGGTTAGTAGTTTAGGAAAATAGAAGTTGTTTAAAAACACATTTTGGTCAAAAAAGTGACTTATCATGCATAATTCCTCCCAAATTATACAGGACTTTCTCTATGAGGCCCAGTTTTGTATAAAATATGAAATTGATACATCAAAGATTATGGATTGTAGCGTCAACACAAACTTTCGGATACACATTCAACCATCCTCCTACCCACACACCCACAGTTATCTAACTTTTACTATTTCAACAAAAATCAAACATATGAATAACACAACTGATCTTAAATGTAAACGATATAAGGTAGGAAAAGCTGACTGGAGCAAATTTACAGAGGTGTTAAAGGAAGAATTCCGTAAACAATTTCTAAATCAAACGGCCACTCTAGACACAACAGAACTATCAGACGATCTTCTGAGGAATGAGGTACGTCATACAGCTGACTTACCGTTGTTCATATTGAGATTTAATAAAGCGATTGAGAAAGCTTGTAACAAATCAATACCAATAAAATCAAATGGAGCTCTACTAAGTAGGAAAGAGGTTTGTTGGTGGAATGACGACCTCAGGGATAACAGGAGGGAGGTGATGAAAAATAGAAGACAGTATCAGAAAATAAGAAAGATTCAAGCAAATGAAAATAACATTAAGAAGAAATATTTCGAAAGCAAAAAACAATATGGAGATATGATACGAAAAGCAAAAGTGGAGTCGTGGAAAAACTATTGCAATGCCATAGACGGTCAAAATCCTTGGAACACGGTCTACAGGTTGACTTCAGGCAAATTAGCAAGAAGCTTAGCTATGTCAACAATTAAATTTCCTGATGGAAGCTACACTAGTGATTTTAAGGATTCGATTGAAGAAATAATGAACAAATTTTTTCCTGCATATGATCAAACTATAGAACATGATTACCACCTGGCAATAAGAGAAGAAGTGAAGGACATATCAACGGAAGACGACATAGAATTTAAACAAGATGAAGTGGAACGAGCAATTAACAAATTTGACTCAAAGAAAACACCAGGAATGAACGGGTTTAGTAAAGAAATAATTAGTAAAACTTTTGAACTATTTCCCAAATTCTACACCTATTCAGGACTATCTCATATGAGGCCGCCATAGTTGTCGCTAATATAGAACCAATTCTACTAAAATTGGAAGAGCTGACTAACTTTTATTACCTAAATAGATCAGTGACAGACGGCACTGAGCAGTACAAGAAAGCGGTCGATTATACAGAATGGATGCATCCTACTGTGGACATAACGGTTGACATAAGTGAAGGTATTGATGTGGAATATGAGATTTATACTGACGGAAGCAAAACATCTGAAGGCACTGGTTGTGCTTTTATAGTATACCAAAAATCACATGTTGAAAATAAGAAATTCCGATTGAACAGCTGCTGCAGTAACAACCAAGCAGAATTATTTAAGATTCTCAAAGCAATAGTATGGTTGAAGGAAAGAACCAATATCAACTGATGCTCTGAAGGCAATTATAAAGACAGATAGTAAAACATCAATTCAAGCAATCCACAACAGAGGCATACACTGGCCCATAACAGAACGCATAAGACGTGAGCTTTCTACAACAGATTCATTAATCGGATCGAATGGACGAAAGCACACGTGGGAACAGTTGGGAATGAACTTGCAGACAGTTTGGCTAAGGAAGCTGCGTTAGAGGAGAATCTGGCAATGAGCTACATGGCAGCACCTAGATCATACCTAAAGCAGAAGCTGAGAGGAATAGCAGAAGAAAGGTGGGAAGAAGAATGAGATAACAGCAATAAAGGAAGAGAAACACGGCAATATTTTCCAACTGTACGGACCAGGAAGAAGCTAGACAGCTTGCAAATGGACTAAAGACTGACTCAAGTACTGACTGGACATGGCAGGACTGGACATTACCTGAAAAGATTTCATATTATTCAAAATTCAAGTAGTGCATGTGACGGACTTACTGACCAGACATGGTATCGCTTAATATACCACTGTCCACTATTGGATCCATACCGACGAAACTTAATTATATTTACCATGACTACAAAACAAAACTGGCCCATAGAACAACATAAACTAACATCACCTGATCTCTTACCTCACTTTAAACACTTTCTGGGTAAGATTTCATTGGATATATCTTAGTTAATAGTCATAATTAATTGTAATTTTATTTTAATTACTGTAATCTTGTTGTTAAAAAAAATATATATACGTCAGCACCATTAGTGTAAAGAAAGTTTATAGTTATACTTATTTTGTATTATTTATTATTATTTATAATAACTTTGTTGTTGCATTAACGTTGTACCCTGTGTGATACGTGTGAACTTAATGTTGTGAGGAAAAACGCACACACACACACACACACACACACACACACACACACACACACACACACACACACACACACACACACACACACACAGATATCGTCAAAAAAAACGTCATAATACGACTTCGGGGGCTCAAAACATGTAATTCCGTCAAAATCGAATTTTTTCACGATCACTTTACTGTACTTATTGTAATATAAAAGTGGTTTCTGGAGAGTTACAAATTGATAAATTGCAATCATAGGAAATTAATTTTTTTTGAGATCGTTATGCTTTACTTATAGTAAAATAACGGTGGAGTTTAGTGTGAAAAATAAATACATGTAAATATCCTCTTCCTTAAGTAGTTCATTCTATTTTTATCAAAAGTTTTACTTTTACAATGATTCCTTGGATAAAACTGTTACCTGCTGTTTTATGAAATCATTTTTATTTCATTTCATGTTTATTACAAGAATTTGATTATTAGTTTATTGAATAATGAATGAATAATGTATTATTTCAATTAAAGTAGTTTCTATTTTAATGAAGTTTCGTTATTTGGTGCTCAAGAGTTATATACTAAAGGGATTAAAGTAATTTTCTTTTAAGCCTTAGTTCACTAATTACAATAATTTTGTATTGATTGGATAAAAAAATGGAATTTAATGTATTGTAAGGATTCAGTAAGAAGTAAAGGGTCCCGAAAGTTATTGCAAAGGTTAAAACACAAATATACCACATGGGTTAGCTATGACATAACAATTCTGTTCTAACAATACTGTTCCACATAATTTTGAAAAAGTACGCTAAGGAAATGAGTTTGCGAATTAAAGTTTTTATTATTCAGCGATAACAGCACCTTGAACATTTTCAACACAATATGTTTTGTGTAGAAGTGATTTTGTTTTAATAATTGAATGCTAGAAGCATTATAACAAAATCAAAAGTCATTAAGACTTTAATTTTGGCTCAAGTTACGAGCATTTGTTCGGATGAATACTGAGTTTAGAATTTTTAGATATAGTTGTGAGACTTAGTCATGGGTTCTAACTGGAATTCTAATTTTAACAATGCAGCACTTAAGAGAACGCAAAATGGCAGCCCCTAATATTGGTTATTTGAAACAGATGAAGAGTGTTGTTTATTGTTTACATTACCTTATTTTATATTTTATATACCTTACCTTATTTTTTTATTTTATATTTTGTAGGAAAGGTTTTTCAATAACATCATATCATTGATATATGAATTAAATATTAAATGGGTTAACTTACATTCAATAACGATTTTGGATAAATTACTAATAGCGGATCAGCTAACTTGAAAAATATGTTTATAACCTTATTATGCTAAATTACTTAAAATAGAACAGTATTTAGGAAATAGAGTAACTGAGAAAAGTTAGAAAGCGAGGAAAGGTCTGAAATAGAGGGCAGGTATATAGGGACTTGTTCTTTCGAAATATATCAAAACACATTTGCTAAATTATACGAACAATTACAATGTTGAATACCATAAGGCCTAGATTTAGTGATAAATTTCGTTTTTTTTTGTAAATGA
Organism: Hermatobates lingyangjiaoensis; assembly: GCA_026182355.1. NCBI lineage: Eukaryota > Metazoa > Arthropoda > Insecta > Hemiptera > Hermatobatidae > Hermatobates > Hermatobates lingyangjiaoensis. The sequence continues at coordinate 6,067,320 of JAPFBL010001617.1, forward strand.
AATTTAATCAATTTATTTAAAATGTGTATAATTAGTAATTTTGATATAAAAAACTAAATAAATAAAACACAGAAGTAAAAGTAAATATAGCTCTCTCTCTCAGATTGAGGTTTCATATTTAATGTGTTAATTAATTTAAATACCAAATGAATATAGTCTTAAATTTAATATAATGAATCTATAGTTTTAATAGTAAAGGGTAGTTTGTTTAAAAATAAAGTAAAATAACCCAATGGCCCAAAATGAAGAATGACTCAATAAATTGGCAAATTAAGGACTCTAAATAAGGTACTATTTCTTTTTATTGGAAGTAATTTAAAAATAGAATGGACCAAATGTGATGTGTAGTTATTCGATATTGGCTTTTAGTAAATTTTCTATAACAAATTCTATTTTTTAGTAAAAATTCTATAACAAATAGAAACTGTTATAATTGAACTATGAAGGCATTTAAAACGGGTAGGAATGTACTCAGCCCCTCATGTTGTGATCCATCTTATCAATCAATCTTCAGAGAGTGCAAATATTTACCCAATCAATACAGAGATGGTTTTTAAAGTGAAACTAATGCAGAAAAAACACTTCAAGTTATTCGCTTGGAATTTCATTCAATCACTCTAACTTCATTATATCAACTAGCTTTTCCAACAGTATAGCTATAATATTGATTAATTTCTATAAAATTGGGACGTTTCAATTTTAGTGTGCCCTAAATCTCTGACTCTAAAAGTGTCTACTGAGAAATTATTCATTCTTGCAAATGACGTCTGTTAACTGCTTTAGTCATTATGTAATAAGGACAAATGCTTACCAGACGGAGGAGGGTTCAAGTTATGGTAGGGGCTACATAATACTTTATTATTCATCTGTAATTATACAAATAGAAAAATTAAGTGTTTAGGACAAGTAATTTATAATAACCAAATGAGACTACATGGCACAGAGTGAAATTACAATAAATTAAATATAACAATAGTTTACATAAATTCACTCCCAGAATAATAGTTCACATAAAACTATTACTAGTAATAGAAAACAATTTATGCATAATTTATAGGAAACTAAAATGAAAGCCCATTTTCAGCTTCCAGAATATATTAAGAGGTTTAATAAGAGATTAAGTTACTAACATCTGCTCATAATACTGCCGAATAGATCATAAAAATCAACACACCTATATATGCAAATAATTATGGTTACAAATACCAGATATTAACGGGTTGATTATATTCACAAATATATAAGAATTCTGAATCATTTGTACACACACAAACATACACAATACATGCATAAAATAATACACACATTAAAAACATACAAATCAACAAACATAGATATGCTAATAAATATGATTACAAATTCCATATATTAATGGGTTGATTATAATCTCAAATTTGTAATCACAAGAACACACAAACACACACACACACACACACACACACACACATATATATATATATATATATATATATTCATGAGTAATGGATCAAATCATAATTACGATTTACTTGGAAATGTCTATTATTATATGTGTTTTTTGTTTAAGTATTAAGAACTTCAAGATTTTTGTGTTTAATATTTTTTGCGGTTTGTTTAGATTCTTTTTGTCAATATGTATCTAGTTAATGTATCCGGGGGTAGGTAAATTTTATGACTGTTGTCCTGTTTACTTTATTTGCTCTGTAATTTGAATCGTTTGATTGAATTATTGAATCAAACTAATTATTTTATTATGTATTGTGACGTCAGCTTAAGTTACGGAGTTTTGTTGTGTAATTAGAGAACAATGCTATGTAAACTTAATTAATCGAATTTTGCTGCTTGTTTTTATGTATATCTTCTATCCTTTCCATTTTGGATTAAAAAACAGTTATCTGATATGGAACAATTAATGTGTTTTCCATTATAAGCAAATAAATAATTGTTTGGGATATTACACTAAGCGGGTAATTCTTTTGCCTTAGTCAATTATAAGTAGTGCTGGCCGATGTCTAGTAACTATGAGCATTTGCGCTTCCTTAATTAACTTAATGTAAGATATAACACTAGACCAGTTTCTCTTTCATAGTCGTACCGTGGACACAGCTTATTAGTTGAACCCTTTTACTTACTGTTGAGACTGTGTCTTTTGTGTGAAGTTTAGTTCCATTTTTGTTGTTTCAAAAATTTAGATTATTGTCATGTCTCACCTGCAAATATATGGAATAATATGTATAAATAACTGTGGAATGGATTATTGTAACAATTAATCAACATTACAACAATTAATTCATCAAAATTACTATAAGTAAACATAAGTGACTCGTTGACAGTCACTTTCGTTTTGTTTTGATTTTCATGTAACTATCGTGAGGAATTCATAATAAACCCTCTGGTAAATTATTAACAAACTTATAGATAATTTTATTTATTTTATTGTTACTATAAACATTTTAACCATAATTTTATCAATTATAAAAAAGTTAAATCGTTGATCAAACAAACAAAAGTTCAATGTAGAAACAAGAAAACTTTAGTTTTCCCTTTGTAAAGCTCCCAAATAGATAATGGAAGTTTGTTATTGTATTTATGATTATTTTTCTGGTTTTAGATGATTTTAGTGTAAGAACTGATATACTTTCTCTAGTAAAATATCGCAGACTCCATTATGTTTTTAAAAGATTAGCTCATTAATAGCTATGAAAGTTAAATTGAACTTGCAGATTAACAATGAACGATATTTTTTATTCACAGTACAAACTTGTGATCTTATTAAGACAAATGTGATAAAAATTCAAATATTCATAGTTTTATAGTTACAACTCGGGCTACGTCTATTGAACACATATCGAGGATAACAAACTGCACGCTAGGTAAAGAGAAGACTGTCTGCCACGTAATAGAGATACCCTGCTACGCCGGTGGTGTTACTTCATTTTCTTACTTTGCATATTATACGAGTTTAAAAAAATGTATTCCAGTTTAAAATTTATTTGTAGTTATTTTAAGTTATTATTTTTTTGAATTTCCCCATAATGGCTACAAGATTTTCGTTGCACGTGCCTACAATTTTTAGATAAGAACCGCTATTGTCCAAGTTTTTATTCTAATAGTATTAAAACACACATATTTCTATAATTATTTTAAAATGCATGTAACTACATTTACACATATTTAAATCTCAGGATTTGTAGACACTCTTAGATTTACATTCTATTGGGTAGGTATAAAGAATATTTCTGTTACATTTTTATGCTGAAAGGAAAATTTAGAATATAGATAATTTAATGTATCCACTGATAAGTGATACAGCGAGATATGAATCAGGTGGACCGAAGAACAAGTGATTCTGTTTAAATATGGATTTGATCATGTTAGAGAAACAGATAGTAGAAACTGAGGCGCCTGTCATTGTCAACGTTGGTATTGACAGACAGGAGCCTCTTGCTTCAAGTTCCACCTTCGTCGACCTCTCCTTCCGCTTCCTTTCCCCACCCTCAAACTTCTTGTTAATTTCCAGGTTCCACATTAAGGTTTGACTCCATCCTTAATCCACACAACTAATATGTATAACATTATAGGTTATTAAAAAAAATGTGTTGTTACTTCAACTTAACTAAAGGATAGTAACATAAAAAAATTCGATTTCAAAATTTTGAAAAATTACATGTTTTGTTCAAAGCCATTTTTAAATTTTTAATGGTGATAATAATAATAATAATAATAATAATAGTGATCGTGATTATGGTGTGTGTGTGTGTGTGTGTGAAAAAAACTTGGTGGGAACGTTTCAGACCATACCGTTTGATAGGTGAAATCCATATCCATATTTCAAATTAGACTCTGTAATGTTAATGTGTCACATTATTCTATAATATGAATTATGAGAATTATGGAAGTATTAAATCATGAGTAATTCGCTTTTTTGAACAAATTGTAACTTTAGACATTTTTTCATCGCAAACTGTTAATTTAGAGTGGTAAAAGTTTGAGATCATTATGAAACTGACACAAGCTATAAGTGAAAAATACCTACTTTTGATTTTTAAAACAACTGAAAAGATATTTTTTGAGATGAATGTAAAGGTTTCAAATTATGATTGATTCTAAAAGCTTACGGACACGATACCAGTCACACCACCATTTGATGGATCACAATGACATTATACCAAAAAATAACACATTTGCGGAGAATACTTTTTATTTGGAATTACTTGGACGGAAAGGGACGTTCTGGTGCATTATGATGTCAGAAAAGTTTTACTTTTATTCTTACTAATCTCTATAATACCAACAATATTAATGTATATTAATATGGTATAGAACTATAGAATAGATTAGAAGAAACTACTGCAAGAATAATTGGGGTTAAGTATAAGATCTACTATAGCTAAAATTGTAACCAATTAAGGCTGACTTTGGGAGGTTGCTATCGCACCGTTGTGGTGATTTGTTGTAGATAACCTAAATACTCACCTACTAAATACTGACCTACTCTATGCACTAAATAATCAAGGTTACGATACGCAAGGACATTGAGATAACCCTGATATTATGTATAAGAAAAGCAATGCTTGATGACACTACCACGGAGCTTATGAAGCATACTATTTAAATTAGAGAAAGACGGGTAACAGAGAATGGGAAATGCTATAACAGTTCTTATACCTTTCTCAAGGGGAAAATGGTAGGTATCAAAAACCCCTTTATTAAAAATACTAAAATGTAACACCCACGGGCAGGCAGACCGTTGGAGTCTCTTTAGATGAAAGATTAAAGTGGAAAACCATGTAACACATACACTGTCTGAGACTACATAAGCTATGTCCTCTCAAAAGTTCTTCAAAATAACTCTCCCTTAGAGAGTTTGATCAGGAAAGAGGCAAATTGCAGTCTCTTGAGACTGGTGTGAAATGAAAATGTCTCCATGAGAGAAAGATTTGTTTAGCAATTTAATGTAACGAAATATTAATAACTTGACTAATGTTAGATGTAATATATTGTATTTAATGTGGAATGTACAGTGTATCATTTCTATACAATACAGTACAACAATACAATTCATTTACCAGTTTTCAGGGAGGCATAAAGTGATGAGAAATGGTCTTTTGGATTAGAAGCTTCGTGAAATCTAGAAGGGGGTTCCCGTCTGGGATAGTGACTGGTTAGACGTTATTAATAAACTCGTAAAAATAAGTGAACTCACATATGGGTATTTGGAAATAGGGAGTAGGAATGAAGAAGGATATATCCACAATAATATGTATGAAATTATTGAATTCATATTCTATGAATTCGATCACCTTTAACAGGGAGTTTGGTATTATGTCTACACGATAGCCACGTTAACATAAAAACACTCAAATGGTTGGCAAGTTTAACATTATATTTACTTACGAGTCTAGTACAGTTGAGTGCAGGCCACTTCAGATTTTTTTTATTAATAAGAATTAGTGGTTACTTTATTGGCAAAGGCTTTTTTTTTTACATTAGAAATGACCTTACAGCTAAAGTTGTGAGATATTTCTTTTGAATGATATATCATCGCGTTAACAAATATGTTTTGTGAAAAGTGAATAACACATGATTTATCAAACTAAATACACTAAGTTTGTGCCTTTAATAGTTTTTGTCTTTGATAGAACTTATATCACATTCAGTATGAGAAGGGGACATATCATAGCGGTAGGTCTCTTTACGATACCTTGATCCGTGCGCTAATTTTGCAATACCCGTCAGTTTGAACCATCAGTTCAAAAAAACTTAACCAGGACAAACTTCCTGGATAAAAACTAACTACTAACGAAGATGTGGGAAGTTACCTACTTAGAGAATAACTAGTGTAACCACGTGGATTTTGGGACTATGAATTTGTCACTTACAGTTAAAGATGGTGAGATATTACTTTCTGAAATAACGCTTCTACTTCATCAGTCACAACCATATATAACTCTTGAAACCATATTCTGGACTACGTGTCCCCTTCTGTATAATCGGAATGTTCATGAAATCACATGTGCAGTCCTTTAAATGCGTCCTGACTTAGTTTGAGGAATGCAGTTGGCTTAGTAGAAACAAAATCCTGATTGCATCACGTGTTTATTTATTGTAATTTTTCTGCATATATACCATATATAATACGAAAAAGTTTGATGGTTTGAAATATTGGGAGAGATAATGTTTTCTCTTAAAAAATTTATTAATTAATATAACTGTAATAAAAGTTTAAGTTTAATTAGAATATCTTGTGATATTCAAAAAATTGGCACAAGTCAAAGTAGGACTGAATTAATTTGAGGTAGAGATAGAGGACGTGAAAGGGTATTTGAAGTTGGAATGAGTAGGTGTGGGCAAAGGGTGTGCATAACAGGCTCCAAGCAGTCAAGCCAGCCTCCTGGAACACGTTCTACTCCGAGCCTCGCCCCCAACGTTCACGCTCCATAACTCCGTCAAAAACAACCTTCTCTCTTAGTTTACACTTTAAATATATCAAACTGTATCTTTAATTTGTTTTGAGCATTAATTATCTGTCTATCGATTACTATAGAATCATCTTGCAATATAAAATATTCAAAATGTACAATAATACAGCTAATTCAATACCTTAATTTGGAAAAAAATAAACTTTTTTCCACTGATCGTAACTTATTTTACAGTGTTGCATATGTTAGAACTTTTATGAATTTAAATGTTTTGGTGGTTTAAGAAATCTATTTGATTTCTTTATTTTGATTGTCATTAGTGTGTTCGGCAAACTTCAGTTAAGATAAAGTTCAGTTGAATTGAAACTGATGAATTGGTGAAATACGAAATAATCTATCGATATATTATGAGTACCTTTATTCTTATTATTAGTAAACAATCTTTCATGAATTCTTAAATATTTTGTTATACATAATGATAACATTTTCATTATTTTTTAAATAATGTATATTAATTAAAATTTGATTTATTTACATCCATTATATGTTTGATATATATTTCCCTCTGACGTATTAAGTTTAAGAATATTATAATCCAATTAAGATAAATCAAATTATAATAACTAGTATTTATACAAATATGAATAAATATATAAACTAAATTCACAGAGGGAGCAGACATAAAAGGGACCACAAAACTCATTACTCTCTTTCGATTGCCTGGTCATCATGTAGGAAGATGTGAGTCACTGTGCTGACAAGTTACGACTGAAGAAAATCTTATTGAAGAGGGACTCAATGTAGTCAACTGTAGAAGGAGGGGAGACAAGGACAAATAAAATAATAATGGCAAAAATGAAGAAATAATAAATAAATAATAACATTAAATAAATAAAAAACAAATATATTTTAGACCTATCTTTTCACATATCTCTTCTCCCAACCCTTCCTGTACTGGTAGTGGTATGGTTCAATGAAGAAATCGTGGCTGTCTTACTTACCCTATTATAAATCCTGCTCCTTCCTTTACCTTTTCCCTTAGCAATCACATCTACCCTATTCCAAACCTCCTGTTGTCCAACTGCGTTTATCGATTGGATATTGGACTACACCTAGTGTGTTCATTTTTATGTTGGTTTAGCTTCCAGTAAGTTAACCTTGTGTGTGAATAATCACAGGTCTTCCATTGGTAAGTTCAGTGTCCTTCTCGTTGCCATTCATGCCAGTTCTCACTGACTCAGTTTCAATGACTATTTCCGTGTACAGGTTCTTATGCAGATTCCTGATTCCTACACCAGTGTCACATTAAGAGCTTCAGAAGAAGCACTAATTAGTCTCCTGAGTTTAACCTCAATCGTTAATTGTTCTTTTTTATGTTGTATTTTTTTGGTTTTTTAAAAAAAAATCTTTACTTATTTATTTTTGATTTATAGTTTGTTTTCTAATGTTTAATACGTTTTTTGTTTATTTAAATGTTTTTATGTATTTATTTATTATTTATTTTATTTATTCTTGTCTCCCCTTTCTCTGCCGTTGGCTACACTGACTGAGTACCTCTTCAATTAGAGTTCACTTCAGATGTCATTTGTCTGCTCAGCGACTCACATCTTCGCTACTGAATGTAACTTGGTAAAGGATAATTGTTCTTCTAAGGGAGGTGGATGTTAAGTTTGTGTCGCTGACAGACCCCATGGGGTGTTAAGGTCTTGACCTTTCACCTGTATATACCGCCCGAACAGTACCCTTACCTTTCAGCCTTGATTCCACACTTCCTCACTCGTTTGCAAACCGCCTGCAGAGATCAGTTTACCTTCGTCACCCATCAGTCTATCATCGAAGTTGCCCAACACTTGTCCTCCAAAAACAGTCCATTTCAACCTTCAAGTAATTTGGTCATCTACGTACCCAGTCTTGACAAGCGAACATGTTCTATGACATGTGTGACATCCAGTAGATGACATTCGTTAGTAGTGTCAAAAAAGATGATTCTATGGGAAATAATTTATAAGTAAGTTCATTCAGAACAGAATTTACCAATACATATTAGAAAAGAAAAATCAATAAAATTCGAACATGCGTCTTTCTGACCGAACAAATGGCCAAGAGTCCATGCAAGCTATTTGCTCTATCAACGTCCTTAATGAATAATTTAATATTTTAAACCAAAAATAATTTAAATGAAATGAATTATAAGATTCAAGAGGCATATAATTTAAAAACTGAAGTTTGAATGTATTGGTTTACATTTCAAATATAACGTTTTTCCACGCTCATCAATCAAGAAATCTTTATAAATAAAATAATGATTTTGTCTGTACATTGCTTAGAACTGACTCATTTCATGTTTTCTTTACGTTTCATACATTGGAGAAACCGAATCCACCCTTAGAAAAATTTCTGTCGGTTTGTCGGTTTGTCGGTTTGTCGGTTTGTCGGTTTGTCGGTTTGTCGGTTTGTCGGTTTGTCCGCAAAACTTTGTCACAGGTAAACTCAGCTACCATAAGACATATAAAGCTGAAACTTATACAGTAGATCTGTGTAGGTCTAACTTAAAATATAGGCTATGAGTTGATTGGAAATTCAACGTAGAAGTGAAGTTATGGACGTTTAACGGAAAAATGTTTGTCACAAGTAAACTCAGCCACCATAAGACATAGCGAGCTGAAACATTGACACTGGATTTGTGTGCGCCTAACTTAAAATATGGGCTCTAAATAAATTATTAATTCAGCACAGAAGCGAAGTTATGGGGCTTTTAGCTGTATTTTCCTAACTTCACAGACAAGTTTGTTTTGAAAATACACAGGTGTGGCAAGTAGGTATTGTTAGTTGATTTTAATTTCAATTGAGCATATGAATATATTGCGTAATGGTGTTTCACAGAGTTAAGGATGTACTATCTATTGAGAATAAATGTTTTGTAAACGAGCAATTCTCAGCCCTTAATATGAACAGGCATAAGAAATCAACAAACAAGTTCTTACGCTATATGAAGCCGAGGAAAGAACTTACAAGTCAGTAAAGAGATTGGATTAGTAATGAAGATTAGTGAATAGTTCATTATCTAATTGAATTTCTTGACTCTGAATTTATTTCTCCTGGACTGCCTGCTCATGAGTAAAAACTTAAAGTAGAGCACCAATCATGCTGCAATTTAGTAGCAGTAACAAATTTCATGTTACGAAACATGAGTGCCCCAAAACTGTGCAACGGGACACGACTCTGAGTTCGTGCTCTACACAGATATGCCATAGAGGCGGGCATAATGACTGGGTGTGGTATTGGGGAGTCTGTGTGTATACTTCACATACCATTGATTCCGAGCCACTGTCTGTTTACGTTGAAATGATTGCAAATTCCGGTCAGAGTCTATTTCGCAATGACGTTAACTAAGTCGCAAAGGGAGACTTCATCTAACGCAGGAATACAAGGTAGCAAAACCAAATTTTTCTCACATGGTCAAATGTAGTTTACATGCTCAACGGTCAGAGGTTTCAACTCTTTCTTCTACCATGAACCTGAAGGACAGACAGCTAATGTAGTGTAATAGCTGGAGACATTTGTTTAACACTGCAGTAATAATGGTATTTTCTACTATTCTATATTTTCTAATGACATTTTGAAATACCAAAAATGACAGAACTTCTGATTCCTCCGTGGTATAGCCAAAAGGCATAGGCACACGGCAATAAACCAAAACAGGAACTTCTGATTCCGTCAAAGACGGGTACGTTTGCTATGTATTATATATAACTGTCAACTTTTTTTTAATTTAATATTTGCTTAATAAATACACTGGGAATAATGTAAGGTATGGGACCAGAGTAGCCCAGTGGCTTGCGTGATCGCCGATGACAGTAGTGCAAATCTTTATAAATAAAATAATGATTTTGTCTGTACATTGCTTAGAACTGACTCATTTCAAGTTTCCTTTACGTTTCATACATTGGAGAAACCGAATCCACCCTTAGAAAAATTTCTGTCGGTTTGTCGGTTTGTCGGTTTGTCGGTTTGTCGGTTTGTCGGTTTGTCGGTTTGTCGGTTTGTCCGCAAAACTTTGTCACAGGTAAACTCAGCTACCATAAGACATATAAAGCTGAAACTTTTACAGTAGATTTGTGTAGGTCTAACTTAAAATATAGGCTATGAATTGATTGGAAATTCAACGTAGAAGTGAAGTTATGGACGTTTAACGCAAAAATGTTTGTCACAAGTAAACTCAGCCACCATAAGACATAGCGAGCTGAAACATTGACACTGGATTTGTGTGTGTCTAACTTAAAATATGGGCTCTAAATAGATTATTAATTCAGTACAGAAGCGAAGTTATGGGGCTTTTAGCTGTATTTTCCTAACTTCACAGACAAGTTTGTTTTGAAAATACACAGGTGTGGCAAGTAGGTATTGTTAGTTGATTTTAATTTCAATTGAGCATATGAATATATTGCGTATTTGACATCATTGAAATGGTGTTTCACAGAGTTAAGGATGTACTATCTATTGAGAATAAATGTTTTGTAAACGAGCAATTCTCAACTCTTAATATGAACAGGGAGGAAAAATCAACAAACAAGTTCTTACGCTATATGAAGCCGAGGAAAGAACTTACAAGTCAGTAAAGAGATTGGATTAGTGACGAAGAAGCAGTTCATTATCTAATTGAATTTCTTGACTCTGAATTTATTTCTCCTGGACTGCCTGCTCATGAGTAAAAACTTAAAGTAGAGCACCAATCATGCTACAATTTAGTAGCAGTAACAAATTTCATGTTACGAAACATGAGTGCCCCAAAACTGTGCAACGGGACACGACTCTGAGTTCGTGCTCTACACAGATATGCCATAGAGGCGGACATAATGACTGGATGTGGTATTGGGGAGTCTGTGTGTATACTTCACATACCATTGATTCCGAGCCACTGTCTGTTTACGTTGAAATGATTGCAAAGTCGGGTCAGAGTCTATTTCGCAATGACGTTAACTAAGTCGCAAAGGGAGACTTCATCTAACGCAGGAATACAAGGTAGCAAAACCAAGTTTTTCTCACATGGTCAAATGTAGTTTACATGCTCAACGGTCAGAGGTTTCAACTCTTTCTTCTACCATGAACCTGAAGGACAGACAGCTAATGTAGTGTATAAGCTGGAGGCATTTGTTTAACACTGTAGTAATAATGGTATTTTTTACTATTCTATAATTTCTAATGACATTTTGAAATACCAAAAATGACGGAACTTCTGATTCCTCCGTGGTATAGCCGAAAGGCAATAGGCACACGGCAATAAACCAAAACAGGAACTTCTGATTCCGTCAAAGACGGGTACGTTTGCTATGTATTATATATAACTGTCAACTTTTTTTTAATTTAATATTTGCTTAATAAATACACTGGTAATAATGTAAGGTATGGGACCAGAGTAGCCCAGTGGCTTGCGTGATCGCCGATGACAGTAGTGCAAATGTATTATAAATAAACACAACAAAAATATTTTTTTTTAATTTAATATTTGCGTAATATAAACACTGGTAATAAAGTAAGGTATGGAACCAGAGTAGCCCAGTGGCTTGCGTGCTAGCTTTTGACTGGGAGCACGTTAATTAGAACTAACTCATTTCAAGTTTTCTTTACGTTTCATACTTCAGAGTAGCCACATGTACCCTTAGAATAATTTCTGTCTGTCGGTTTGTCCACAAAATATTGCTACCATAAGACATATAAAGCTGAAACATTGATTGTAGATTTGTGTATGTCTAACTTAAAATCTAATCTTTATATACAGAGGCTTTTTTTTAGCACTGTACTAATAATGGTATTTTCTACTATTCTATAACTTCTAATTGTAGTATTAGTATAATACTATAATTGATATTTTGGAATACCAAGTATAATAGAATTTTTGATTCCGTCAAAGACGGGTACGTTTGCTAGTCTTTATAAATAAAATAATGATTTTGTCTGTACATTGCTTAGAACTGACTCATTTCAAGTTTTCTTTACGTTTCATACATTGGAGAAACCGAATCCACCCTTAGAAAAATTTCTGTCGGTTTGTCGGTTTGTCGGTTTGTCGGTTTGTCGGTTTGTCGGTTTGTCGGTTTGTCGGTTTGTCGGTTTGTCGGTTTGTCCGCAAAACTTTGTCACAGGTAAACTCAGCTACCATAAGACATATAAAGCTGAAACTTTTACAGTAGATTTGTGTAGGTCTAACTTAAAATATAGGCTATGAATTGATTGGAAATTAAACGTAGAAGTGAAGTTATGGACGTTTAACGCAAACGTGTTTGTCACAAGTAAACTCAGCCACCATAAGACATAGCGAGCTGAAACATTGACACTGGATTTGTGTGTGCCTAACTTAAAATATGGGCTCTAAATAGATTATTAATTCAGTACAGAAGCGAAGTTATGGGGCTTTTAGCTGTATTTTCCTAACTTCACAGACAAGTTTGTTTTGAAAATACACAGGTGTGGCAAGTAGGTATTGTTAGTTGATTTTCATTTCAATTGAGCATATGAATATATTGCGTATTTGACATCATTGAAATGGTGTTTCACAGAGTTAAGGATGTACTATCTATTGAGAATAAATGTTTTGTAAACGAGCAATTCTCAGCCCTTAATATGAACAGGCATAAGGAATCAACAAACAAGTTCTTACGCTATATGAAGCCGAGGAAAGAACTTACAAGTCAGTAAAGAGATTGGATTAGTGATGAAGAAGCAGTTCATTATCTAATTGAATTTCTTGACTCTGAATTTATTTCTCCTGGACTGCCTGCTCATGAGTAAAAACTTAAAGTAGAGCACCAATCATGCTGCAATTTAGTAGCAGTAACAAATTTCATGTTACGAAACATGAGTGCCCCAAAACTGTGCAACGGGACACGACTCTAAGTTCGTGCTCTACACAGATATGCCATAGAGGCGGACATAATGACTGGATGTGGTATTGGGGAGTCTGTGTGTATATTTCACATACCATTGATTCCGAGCCACTGTCTGTTTACGTTGAAATGATTGCAAAGTCCGGTCAGAGTCTATTTCGCAATGACGTTAACGAAATCGCAAAGGGAGACTTCATCTAACGCAGGAATACAAGGTAGCAAAACCAAGTTTTTCTCACATGGTCAAATGTAGTTTAAATGCTCAACGGTCAGAGGTTTCAACTCTTTCTTCTACCATGAACCTGAAGGATAGACAGCTAATGTAGTGTATTAGCTGGAGGCATTTGTTTAACACTGTAGTAATAATGGTATTTTCTACTATTCTATAATTTCTAATGACATTTTGAAATACCAAAAATGACGGAACTTCTGATTCCTCAGTGGTATAGCCGAAAGGCATAGGCACACGGCAATAAAACAAAACAGGAACTTCTGATTCCGTCAAAGACGGGTACGTTTGCTATGCATTATATATAACTGTCAACTTTTTTTTAATTTAATATTTGCTTAATAAATACACTGGTAATAATGTAAGGTATGGGACCAGAGTAGCCCAGTGGCTTGCGTGATCGCCGATGACAGTAGTGCAAATGTATTATAAATAAATGTAACAAACAAATATTTTTGTGAATTTAAAATGTGGATAATATAAAAGATGGTAATAAAGTAAAGGGATCTAGCCAGGGTAGCCAGTAGCTTGCTTGCTCGCCGATGAGAGTAGTGCAAATGTATTATAAATAAATACAACAAAAATATTTTTTTTTAATTTAATATTTGCGTAATATAAACACTGGTAATAAAGTAAGGTATGGAACCAGAGTAGCCCAGTGGCTTGCGTGCTAGCTTTTGACTGGGAGCACGTTAATTAGAACTAACTCATTTCAAGTTTTCTTTACGTTTCATAGTTCAGAGTAGCCACATGTACCCTTAGAATAATTTCTGTCTGTCGGTTTGTCCACAAAATATTGCTACCATAAGACATATAAAGCTGAAACATTGATTGTAGATTTGTGTATGTCTAACTTAAAATCTAATCTTCGTATACAGAGGGATTTGTTTAGCACTGTACTAATAATGGTATTTTCTACTATTCTATAACTTCTAATTGTAGTATTAGTATAATACTATAATTTATATTTTGGAATACCAAGTATAATAGAATTTTTGATTCCGTCAAAGACGGGTACGTTTGCTAGTTAAAAATATTTCTTTACTGAAAAATGTTCTTCTAATCTGGTGAAAGAAGCGTGTAGTTTCAAATAGTGATAAACTGACCACTTAGCAAGAATGAGTAAAGTTAATTAGGAATGAAATATAGTTAATTTTTAGGAATGAAATGGATTCCTAAAAATAAAAAAGAAAAAAGAAGAAAACCATTATTTATTTAGAGTAAAGAAAGCATTAAAAAAGTTGGTATGAATTGGTTCAGGGATGCAAGACTACAAGAAGATGAGGTAGAATTATAAGAAATTGTTCCAAATAATTAAAAAAAATTTAAGTACTTTTAAAATTGTAATTTTTATTTGATTTCTAATCTCCATGTTAAGTGTGCTTTATGTATGTATGAATGTGTTGTGTATGCCTGTGTAAGCAAGTGAGTGTGAATATATATGTGTGTAGGTCTGTATATGTGAATATATGTATGTATACATGATGGTATTCATACAGTATATATTAATATGTATCAATCCACAATAAGAAATCCACAATATTCATACATACATAAAGCACACTTAACATGGAGATTAGAAATCAAATAAAAATTACAATTTTAAAAGTACTTAAATTTTTTTTAATTATTTGGAACAATTTCTTATAAAATAAAACAAGACTAAAATCTTTCAATCGTAACAAGCGGTCTTCGTCAGAGTCAAAAACCCAACTGAACACTAGATGCAGAAAACATCTGGTGAGGAGTTGAGAAGAATGGGAGGGAAGAGTGGTATTTTAAAAGGGTGAAAGCGCAGGAAAGGACTAATGTCCAGAAAGTTTTCCTGCGCTTTCACCCTTTTAAAATACCACTCTTCCCTCCCACTCTTCTTAACTCCTCACCAGATGTTTTCTGCATCTAGTGTTCAGTTGGGGTTTTGACTCTGACGAAGACCGCTTGTTACGGTTGAAAGATCTTAGTCTTGTTTTCCCATTTCTTATTGTGGTTTGATCATTGATTGTTGTTTCACGTGTTTATTGTGAAATCTTTTTATTAATATGTATATATAAATCTCAGAGTTGAGATTTGACTCTGACGAAGACCGCTTGTTTCGGTTGAAAGATCATGTCTTTTTTTCCTCATTCCTTATAATGGTTTCAACATTGATTGTTATTCCACGTGTCTATTGTGAAATCGTTATATATATATATATATATATATTAGTTAACCCTTCACCTTTCTTCTCCTCACCAACCAACTCTTTCCGCGTCCCACCTAACACCTCCTGCTCATCCAGGAATTGCGTCTACCGACTGAACTGTAGACAATGTGGAGCATTCTACATTGGTATGACTTCTACCAAGCTCAATGAGCGTTTGAACAACCATAGAGCTTCGGTCGGTCAGCGCAAACAGCTTCCTGTAGCTATCCATGCCAACAGCCATAACCTTTCTTTTAATGACTGCTTTTCTGTTCAAATCATTAAGCTAGTGACCACTGATGACCGTAGTTTGACATTAAGAGCGTCTGAGGAGGCCCACATATGGTTATTGGGGGCCCGATCAGATCCCGGTTTAAATCAGAAGCGTTAACTTTTATTTGTTTTTCCTTTTATTTTTAACTTATATATTCATATTCATATATATATTTTTGTATTTTATTATTTTTTTCCTTTTTTATTATATATATATTTTTTATTTTATTTATTTATTTATTTTTTTTTATTATTTCCTTTTTTATAATTTTTAATTTATAATTTTTAATTTTATAATTTTATCTTTTGTTTTTGCTTTCTCCGTTCTCCGACGTTTAGTGCCTAGCTCCTTTTTTACGCTAGTGCTGCTCTCTTCGGTTGACTCTTTATTTCTTCATTCGCGCTCCGTTCTTCGACGTGGGGAGATCTCTCTCACTTCGTCCTCTCTACTAGTCTACTCTCCTGATGACGAACAACAGTTCGAAATATCGAATTCTGTAAGTTTTCTTTGTATTCTCTTTTCTGTGTCGTGCTTTGTGTAATTTAAAGTTATATATATATATATATATATATATATTGTAAAAGACGAGCCAGTCCCTGTTACGTATTACTTTGGGCACTTCTTATTGGTTGCGGGTGTTTATTCGTTGAACACGTTTCTCCTTAGCACACTCCGTCTGCTCGGTCGCCTCAGCCTTCACTCCGGGAGAGGGCTCGCAGTCCCTACTTAATTTTCCAATAGAGTTGGATGAAGGTCTTGGCGTCCTGGCTTGGAAGTGCACCTCGTCGAACTCGGTGTTTACTATGGGCTTAGTGGATTTCATTAGATACTGGTTGTTGGTGTTTTCTGTAAATTCTATTGATGTGGGTGTATGTAGACCTTTTCCCCGTCGGTTTCTTAACACGCTTGGCCGCATCCGCCGTCCTTCCTGGAGAGGGCTCGCAGTCCCTACTTTAATTTCACAGAGGGCAGGAATGGCATAGGCGTCCTCACGCAGAAGAGTTCCTCGTAAGAATCTGGTCCGGGCTATGGGCATTATGAGTTGAAGTTGAAGTTGAGTGTGTGTGGCGTTTGTCATTAGACCCCTTTACTGCAGTGTTTTCTTGAAGAATGCGTGGCGCCTCCTCGTGTCGTTGCGACCGGTTTCGACCGTTCCTCGGTCATTCTCAAGCTGGTGGGTGTAGTTCCTGGCTGGATTGTGCGTTATTATATGTTGAATGCCAGATTAGATATTGTAAAAGACGAGCCAACGACACGAGGAAGGCGCCACGCATTCTTCAAGAAAACACTGCAGTAAAGGGGTCTAATGACAAACGCCACACACACTCAACTTCAACTTCAACTCATAATGCCCATAGCCCGGACCAGATTCTTACGAGGAACTCTTCTGCGTGAGGACGCCTATGCCATTCCTGCCCTCTGTGAAATTTAAGTAGGGACTGCGAGCCCTCTCCAGGAAGGACGGCGGATGCGGCCAAGCGTGTTAAGAAACCGACGGGGAAAAGGTCTACATACACCCACATCAATAGAATTTACAGAAAACACCAACAACCAGTATCTAATGAAATCCACTAAGCCCATAGTAAACACCGAGTTCGACGAGGTGCACTTCCAAGCCAGGACGCCAAGACCTTCATCCAACTCTATTGGAAAATTAAGTAGGGACTGCGAGCCCTCTCCCGGAGTGAAGGCTGAGGCGACCGAGCAGACGGAGTGTGCTAAGGAGAAACGTGTTCAACGAATAAACACCCACAACCAATAAGAAGTGCCCAAAGTAATACGTAACAGGGATTGGCTCGTCTTTTACAATATCTAATCTGGCATTCAACATATATATATATATATATATATATATATATATATATATATATGAGTATATATATAGTACTCAAATACCAACATATGCACATGTTGTTATTTGAGTAAAGGAATAAAATTACTCTTGTTTTCTCCTATTGGAGAAAGTAAATAAAATGGAGCCGATAAATCAAAAGTAACTGTCATATTAAATAAAAAAGATTATGTAGATAAAATTGAGACGATGTTAAAAGATAAAAATGTGTATTCAAAATTAAAGTCCAATCCTTTGGAATGGGTCAATAGTTCGTTTAATAAAACAATTAAAACTCTCTTAAAAAACCGAATATATTACTAAATTTTTATCAAAACCGCCTTCACTACCATATATGTACGGGTTGATCAAGACGAATAAGGATAATTACCCAATACGTTTAATTGTGAGTTCGGTTCGTTCGGCTTCATATGACTTGTTCAAATGGTTAGTGAGTGTTTTGAGCCCATTAATGAAAAAATTTCATGCAGGCATATTAAAAACAATGTTGATTTAATTAGTTAATTAAAAAGCGTCAACATGAATAAAAATTATCGATTGATTAGTTTTGATGTGAAGCCCCTTTTTACCAATGCACCTGTAACTGATCTTTTATGTTTACTCCAGGAGGAAGTAGTTAATCATTCCCTTCCTCCTCCTTCTACCACTAAATAGAGTTAATTACGTTATGTGAAGTAGATTGTCATTTAAAATTTGAAAATAATTTTTATAAACAAAAATTTGAGCTTGCAGTGGATAACTGCTTATTCCCCCCTCCTGAGTAATTTATACATGAAATTTATTGAAACTAAAATGTAAAGCTCAATATTGCGTAGTCATGTTAAATTGTATAGATATGTTGACGATATACTATGCATCTGTCATGAATCTATAAATAAAGATGTTTTCTGGTTTAAAATTAAACTAAAATTTAAACTAAAATTAAACTCATTAGTGCCGATAATGCAGTTCACAATGGAAGAAGAAGTAAGTTGTAATTTGCCCTTCTTAGATATCCTGATCCATAGATTACCTAAAGGGTTACGCTTCAGTGAATATAGAAAACCTACGAATGTAGTTGCATATGTTAACTTTTATTCTTCCCATACAAAAAATGTTAAAATACCTGTTTTTAGAAATATATTTTTGAGGGCGTTAAGAGTGTGCTCTCCTGAATTCCTTAATGAAGAGATTAACAACATTAGGTCAATTGCCCTATTATTAAAATACCCCTCCTTTTATTTAAAATACCCTTTAGCTTTGAAGGGTGCTAAAAAAACTTTCTCTAATATTTCAACAGAGCCCCGTTCATTCTATAGTTTTACCGTATCATGAGTCATTGGACCCCCTTTCTAGATTAGCGCGGCAACTTTATTTTAACATAGTGTTTTCTAATCGTAATAACGTAGGCAATATGTTAATAAAAAAATCTCCCAGGGAACTGGAATCCGGTGGTTTTAATAAATTTTGCGCGAAAATTTCCATAAAATTTATATTGGTCAAACTGGTAAATCTTTAAAGACACGTGTAAAACAACACCAATACAACATAAGTAGACAGGAAAAAAGTAGTGCCTTATTCTTGCATATAAATAATGAAATTATTTATTGATTGGACAGAACTTAATTTTATTACCTATGAAAAATCGATATTGTTGAGAAATATTATCGAATCCTCTCAAAATAAATTTTATAGATCAAATACTATGAACATTGGTAACGGTCTCTTCAATCTTGATACATTCTTGACGAGGTCTATAGGCTCTTCTAAGAGGGTTGACAGCTAGCCGATAGTGTTTTACTCTTTCTTACTGTACTCCTTTGTGTCACCAAACATCCCTCTCTGGACCTTTGTCCTTTCCTGCTCTTTACACTTTTTTAAAATACCACTCTTCCCTCTCACTCTTCTCAACCCCTCACCAGATGTTTCTGCATCTAGTGTTTCAGTTGGGTTTTTGACTCTGGCGAAGATCACTTGTTGGTTGAAAGATCTTAGTCTTTTTTTCCCATTTCATATTGTGGTTTAATCATTAATTGTTATTTCACGTGTTTATGGGAAATCTTGTATATATATATATATATACTATCAGTTGTTAGCTTCAGCTACTCAAAGGGACTACTTCTGCCCGATGGCGACGACTGTCGAAATATCGTTGTGAGTCTTTTGTGTGTGTCTTTGTTTCAGCTGTTCAACGAAATATATATATATATATATATAGTCGACATAGTAGTGTACATTTTAATATGAAATCCACGAAGTCACGTTATAATATTATTGAAATGTTCATGCGATTGGAAATCCAGGGAAAATATAAGCAAACATGAATTAGTTATACATATAAACAAGTTTGGTATGACTGTTTTGTGTTAGTTAAGATAATTTAAATACAGTGTTAGTTATTATAGAGACAAGTGAAACCATAAGAAATCCACTTATCACTGGCACACTTTCCTAGTCCGGCTCACTAAACTTTTGAAATCGTCATTCACAATTAAGAATTGTAAAGAAATAATTCTTTAGATCAAAATTTTGGAGTAGGCTACACTGAACTTTACTATACCTGAACATCATTAAACTCTTTGACACTCAGTTCACTTTTGGATTTATTTTAGTGAGACTATCGTATAGCCATATTATTAAACTCTGTGATAATAGTGTTGTCAAACTCTAATATTCAATTTACTGATTTCATTTCGATTTAATGTGGGTGTAACTATTTCGTCAGCTAAATTAAAATTTGAATTAACGTTGTAGGATAATCTCACAAATCATTGTAGTTGGAAATTAAAGTTGAAATGTTTAGTGTAATATTTTCATTTCTAAAATTTTAAATTCGTGAAATTTGTATCGTGCAATATTCATATGAAATATATAATATAGGCGACATATAATATAAAATTTAATAATGATTCGTTTGTTTTAATCTGGCCATTTCTATGTTATTAGTTACTAGCAAACGTACCCGTCTTTGACGGAATCAAAAATTTTATTATACTTGGTATTCCAAAATACCATGGATACCATACCAATTATAGTATTATGCTAATACTATAATTAGAAATTATAGAATAGAAAATATCGTTATTAGTACAGTGTTAAACAAATGCCTCTGTATACACCACATTAGCTATCTGTCCTTCAGGTTCATGGAAAAACAAACAGTTGGAAAAACTTGGTCTCACTAACTTGAATTTCTGCGTTAGATAAACTTCCCCCTTGTGACTTAGTTAACGTAATTGCGAAATTGACTCTGACAATCGTCAAATTTGCAATCGTTTCAACGAAAACAAATAGTGGCTCGGAATTAATGGTATGGGTGGTATACACACAGACTCCCCATTCCACACCCAGTCATGATGTCCGCCTCTATGGCATATCTGTGTAGAGCACAAACTCAGAGTCGTGTCCCGTTGCATATTTCCTTAGGTTCTCAAGTTTTGTAACATGAAATTTGTTACTGCTACTAAACTGCAGCATGATTGGTGCTCCTACTTTAAGTTTTTAGTAATGAGTAGGCAGTCCAGGAGAAATAAATTCAGAGTCAAGAAATTCAGTTAGATAATGAACTTCTTTCTCATCACTAATCACTCTCTTTACTGACTTGTAAGTTCTTTCCTCGGTATGATATAGCGTAAGAACTTGTTTATTGATTTTTCCTACCTGTTCATATTAAGTGCTGAGAATTGCTCGTTTACAAAAGTATTTATTCTTAATAGATATTACATCCTCAACTCTGGGGAACACCTTTTCAATGATGTCAAAGACGCAATATATTCATATGCTCCAATGAAATTAAAATCAACTAACAATACCTACTTGCCACACATGTGTATTTTCAAAACAAACTTGTCTGTGAAGTTAGGAAAATACGCTTAAAGCCCTATAACTTCGTTTCTGTACTGAATTATCAATCTATTTAGAGCTTACAGAATCTAGGCATATAGGAATTTTGGCATACAGAAATCTAGCGTTAAAGTTTGAGTTCACTATGTCTCATGGTGGCTGAGTTTACTTGTGACAAACGTTTTTCCTTTAAACGTCCATAACTTCACTTCTAAGTTCAATTTCCAATCAATTCAGAGCCTATATTTTAAGTTAGACATACACAAATCTACCGTAAAAGTTTCAACTTGATATATCGTTTTGTGACTGAGTTTACTTGTGACAAAATTTTGAGGACAAACCGACAAACTGACAGACATTTTTCTAAGGGTGGATTCGGTTTCTCCAATGTATGAAACGTAAAGAAAACTTGAAATGAGTCAGTTCTAAGCAATGTACAGACAAAATCGTTATTTTATTTATATAGATAACAATCTTGAAACCATTAATCTAAAATAATCTGATATACTTTTATTTTTTCGTTATACTGAGGGGGTGAATTTCATCGGAATCGTGCTTACCGGGGCCATATCTGTTTTATTATCTATCCTTTTGCTATTTCTAAATTCAAATTCAGTTTTATTGTTCTTTAATAAACTTCAGGTTCGTCATTAAAGAAGTATCACTTACTTCTATTAATTGTTAATTATACCTAGAACTAAGAATACTTCTAGGTATAATTAGCAACCGGTTATATGTAATTACATAGCTTCCGCTTCCCTGATATACCTTTTGTATAGATATATTCATATGTTTATGCCTTTTCACGATAGAGTTTGCATTTTTTGTATGGCGGCTTACATAAGTGTTGGTTAAGAGGACAAAGTTTTCTCAGGTTTTTTTCATATAATTTCAAATTCTTTCTATAAATTTTATTATTTTTTGTATACAAGTTTAAGTATATAGCAAATACTTTTTTTGACAAAGTTGTACCCGACTGTCCTTCAAACAACCATGCTCTTACAAAAACATCGTTATCTGCATATAAAAAAAAATTTCACTGTTTTTTAATAAGCCATTTAGCGTCAAAAAAAATTCTGAAAACAGAAAATGTGCTATATCCCGCAATTAGTTATTATAATTTTAAAAAAATTACCTGAACACATTCCCTACATAATGCTCTAATTGTAGGTATAATTTTATTTTGGTCCGTCAAACGCTATGACTCCCGTAGTCCTCAGAAGCTTTCAGGATTATATTTCATAGAAATAAAATATATTATATTATATATATTATATAATATATATTATATATTATATTCATGTTTATATTTTATTGAAAAAAAAAATATTTTTAGTCATTTCAAAAATGTAAGGAAATTTTCAGTTGTAGTTTTTATGGTCATAAAAAATAATGCAATAATTCCAGACTCTAGATTAGTAGTTTAGGAGAAAAAAATGTCTAAAAACACGTTTTCACAAAAAAAGTGACTTTTCCATAATGAATAATTGCTCCCAAAAAATAATGCTCATCTACGCTATGAGGCCTACTTTTGTTTAAACAATCAATTTGACCCATCAAAGATTCTAGACCGTAGCGTCTACAAACATTTAGATACACACCCATCCACAGACAGACACGCACAGACAGACACAGACACAGAAACAGACACGCACAGACAGACACAGACACAGACACAGAAACAGAAACAGCAACGACACAGACACAAGCGCAGACATAGACACAGACACAGTGTCTAACTGTTTAAAGTTGTTGACATGTTTTTCATAATTTTTTTTTGTTTTTTAGATAGTTCGAATAAGCAAAATTTTAACGTTCTAGTTGTAGTACATAGTTAAGCAAAAACATTTTTTTTTATTTTGGAGAATATACTATAATATCTTTTACAAAAAGCAAGTTTGCAAGCTATTGCTGTGTTTAATTTCATTAATAAATAATCAGTCCTACTATGAGACCAGTATCATGTTCACGATCTTTTTGACTCAATCATTAGTCAAAACTTTTACGTCTTTGCGCAAAGCTGACCTTTGCTTTTATAAAAAAAATAAACTGTCTTTCTATTACTATTAAAAACTCTACCCTTCTTTTACGGGATAGTAGTGAATGAGATCTCATAACTGTCTCAAAGGTGCAGTTATAGAATAACTGCTTCAGCGGGGTTCAATGGAAAAACCATGAGCGGGTGAATAAATGCCTTCAACTTTAATTGAAGTATTTCTCATTGGAATAAAATTTTAACGACATCTTTAAAATAGAAAGTTAAAATAAGACATGCTCCAATATTCATTAAAACTCAAATAAACAACTGGAATGGTCTACACTCAAGTTTACGATAAGTAAACATGCCATCAGACCCAAGGAAAATAAATTTAATTAATTGATTTACTTTAATGTAATTATTATGTAAACAAATTACCAAAATGAATGGTAGAAGTATAATTAACTCATGGCCGATTAATTAAATCTGAGAAGTTCGTACAGATGGAACGGAATAGTTGACCAATCAAATATAATATTCCCTTATACAATATTCTACATTACTAAATTATATGCCTCTAACTGCCTCTCGAGGTGGATGTACCTAGTACTGGTACTAGGTACATCCACCTCGAGAAGATGTACCTAGTCCCCGTCGCAGAGGTGGTAATTGTGTAGGCTGCACAGTGCAAGCTAACAGTACAGGGCAGGCTGCTCTAAGTGCGGTCAAGTAGCCCAGACGGCTTTGCCAGAAAGGTTTTCTTAAAGTGTTTCGGCACAACTTGGACCCGTTGGGCGGTACGGAATGATAGCCTCTCGCTTGGCGAGTTTAAAAAGTCTTCCAACAGAGTGTCAAAATGGTAGCCTTGTGCATGACCACTTGTGGTGGGTCTTCCAAACTGTCACTCATCCGCTCGCCTCTTGCCCTACGTGGGGCCATCAGTCTTACTTATAAGGTTGCATGGCTTAATATCCACATGGTTTTTGAACCGGGGCTACATTAGTGCCACTACCCGTGGCCATGCAGCTGTGGTGCAAGCTGAATTGGTGTTTCCTGCGCAAGGTTTCATCGGGGGCTATAAGGACCACTGACCCTACCTGCAGCGGAGCAGGTTCAGTAGGACTTCGGTCCGGAGTTTGATCCGAAACTCTTAAAATAAGTCGGTACTATGGGCGGCGGGGGCCCATGGAGAGTTTCTCTCTAGCCCGCCCTTGAGGTCGGACTCATAGTGGTTGTGGTTCTCACCCAGGTTGGGTAGACCCTTGTGTTCGCTGCCTGAGGAGCAGTCTCTTCTCGGGTGGATGTCTGCTTAGCATCTAGGGGAGCTAGAGCCCCAACCTTTACCAGTAGGGAACGGACACGATCTCAGCTAAGTGGGCTGGAATACTGGTAGTTGCTTTATCCTTTTAGCTTTGATGGACTCAAGGTGGGAATGAATGGTAACCCCCTTCGAGCATTATATATCTAACAATAGAGCGAGACAAGATCTCCTCTACATTTATTATCTTATTGGCCAGATGGCGCTAGCCAACGAGAGATTTTAATCTCTCTATTTACTTACGTTCCTTATACCAAGACTACTCACAGTGGGGCCCGGAGGGCCAAATATCATTGCAACCCCTGCTCCCGGGGTAACGGGAAATTTTCCCTCTTCGGAGGGGAACGACCGAATCCTCACGGATCCTGTGGTATTCCTTAAACTGTAGACCTAGTAGGAGGTCGGCCAGTCATTACTAAACTATTTTACAACACAGTTCATATAAAGACAAACTTTAATTATATATAAAGTTTCTGGAATGACTGGAAGAGTGCATTGAAATTACTCCATGTTTCAATATCACAAGGAAATTTACCTCTGCAAGAACATTATTTCCCTCAAATGTCTTGTCATCATTTCCAGTTATATCAAAATAACAATAACTTTACCATATTTTACATATAAAAAAATGGTAATTTATTAATATTTACTATATTACTATATTAAATACTAGCAAACGTGCCCGTCTTTGACGGAATCAAAAATTCTATGATACATGGTATTCCAAAATATCATTAGAAATTATAGAATAGTAGAAAATATCAATATTAGTACAGTGTTAAGCAAATGTCTTTGTATAAACAACGTTATCTCTCTATCCTCCAGGTTCATGGAAGATCAAAGAGTTGGAACCTCTGACTCTTGGGCAAGAAAAGTACAGTTGACTATGTGAGAAAAACTTGGTCTCACTCACTTCAATTTCTGCGGTAGATAGAGTTTCCCCTTGCGATTTAGTTACTGTCATTGAGAAACAGAGGCTGAAGGGACATTGCAATTGTTTGAATGGAAAGGTGCAGTGGCTCGGCATTAATGATATGCGTAGCATACACACACACACAATGTCATGTACAGTCCCCTGTACCACACCCAGTCATGATGTTCACCTATATGGTGTATCTGTGCAGAAAACGAACTCAAAGTCGTTCTCTGTTGTACATTTTTGGGGGACTGACGTTTCGTAAAATGAAATTGGTGACTGCACTAAATCGCAACATGCTTAGTGCTCCTACTTTAAGTTCTTACTCATGAATAGTCCAGTCCAGGAGCAGTTACGGAGTCAAGAAATTCATTTATATTATTAATATAGGAAACTGTCGTACCTCGTAAGATGATCTTGGAGTTGTTGGAGCGCTTTCGGACGTTTTCCATCTTCGATCGTAACTAACCTACTGAGCTGTTATTAAAGGGTTATCTTGTAAGTCCACAGCTATCTTGATATTATTATTGGATCTCATTGAGTTATTTTTGATTTTTAATTTTTTAGTTATTATCTAGTCGGATTCCTTTATATTTATTAACTTCATCATACTGTCTATCCTGTCGTCTTTTTATTTTTATTAATGGTTTGCTTAGAATATTGCTTTGGTGGTTTATTTGTTCGTTTATTATGTAACCGCATTTTTATGTTTATAGATTTCAAGTTGTTCAGTTATATTGAGTCTCTGTCCTTTCTTCCTGTCTGTAGTAAGTCCATTGTGTTTTCTAAGCTGTCAGGTGTATGTCCGTGTTCAGTAGGGTGATTTTGCGAAATTGTTTGTATTATTTAAATAGTCTTTAAGGTGTCTGTCCAAAAACTTGTTTTTAGAAATCTTTTTTTTCTCCTAAACTGCTAACTCTAAAGTTTTGTAATTTTGGTATTATCTTTGAGGTTACAAAGAGAAGCTTGATATGATTACTAATGTGTTTTATATTTTTGGCCTTTTATAGAATTATTATAGTAGGAATTTTATGGCTTCATAGTACTTAATAAAAACCACTTTTCTTTCCCATTGTCAAAAATTATATATACGAGTGTGTTATCTTTTTCCTATATATTTGTAATTACCCAGTTTTACATACTTAAATCAAAGTGAAAGCCGGCTATTCAGTTAATTTAAAACTTTTATAGCTGGGAGCTTCTAATTTTTGAAAATAATAGATATGAACTATTAGAAGCATACTATTATAGAGACAAATAGTGAAAAAACTGGATATTTGCCAATAACATGAGAGCTACTTTTTGGGGAAAGAGTCCATTCTTCACACATAAATATTACCCAAGGATACTATGATTCATAAACACAAAAAAAGTTTACATCTGATATTAAGTTTTATTGAAGGATGCTATATATAGATTGATTAGAGCATTTTTTGTGATAAATCCATCTCTATCATGGAAAGCATCAGAAATTATGTTTGATAGTCGTTGATTAGTTACATATAAGAATTTTATTTTTTGCCTCTAATATTAAGTTATTAAATTATTCAAAAATTTTGCATTAAACCTCTAAACATCAATTTTATTTCAATAAAATTCTCTCAAAAAATTTCTAAGTCAATGTAAACAATGTAAATAAATATCAATAAATTTGATAAGTATAGAAGGTGATCCTTAATTGGTGAATGTAATTTTAAAAAACATTATCCCCACTCAACCTGCTATTTTTAGGTATATTTTCATTTTGATCCGTTAAACGATACAGCGTTGTCCTTCTTACAAGATTTTAGATTGAATTATAAGTCAAAATGGTTAGATTTTGTTGAAAAAAAAAAATTCTCATTGCTTTAAAAATCAGAATATTCTTTTCTTTTGTTGCTTCAAAGATAATGCAAAAATTTATGAAGCTAAATTTAGATTTAGATTTAAATTTTTGAAGCTAATCTATTTGATCTCCTTTCTAATGTAAATTTAGAATATTATTCGAATGGATACTTTTATAACATTTGTTGGTGACTGACTGATATTCTTGGAAAATCAAATTTCTTTGCCTAGTGTCCTCGTGGCGTTGAAGGAAAGACAATTTCAGGATGACTTGCGAAATGATGCTTAAACTCAATTAGGTATTAATTAGTTTTTAAAGATTTCTCAGTAATTTGCATGATTCGGTTTAAGATTGATTTGATGCAGGCACGATGGAGTAGCTAAAATCATTTTTTTTTTAATTTTATAATTAAGAATTTAGGTTAAAAAGGAGCGTCGATTCTTAATTTCTTAATGTCATAAGGGGAATAATCACCCTTCTCATTAGTGGTTTCTTAATACTTTGCAAATAATTTAAAATGTTAGGAGTTTTGACTGAGGTAACAACAATAACTTAGGTTCACTTTTTTAATTATCATGAACGGTCTTCCTTCTTGTTTATCATTCCCATCTATCATAATTTTTGGGCAAGTGTAAAGCCTTACCTTAATTATGTATTCAAAATTTCTATCTCTGGTTATCTCCAACTGCAAAATTTATTCTAATAACACAAATGTAAACAGCTATAAGTATCCATAATAAATGCAGGAGTGTTTTTTTAAGTGTATATTACCATCATTATACACACATTTTAAATTCTAAACATAGCAATTTATCTGATCAATTCAAAGCATTTTTACTGCAGGTTTGTTGGTTTAATTTAAAGATATTTGTCATGTTAGAAACCAAAAAAATTTATTTAAACATCACAATCTATATAAATAAAAGTAAGGTTTTGTCTGTACATTGCTTAAACTTCTTTTTAACTGTATTTAAGCAGTGTTATGCTAACTTCAAGACATATTTATTTTGAGAATATACAGGTCTAGCAACAAGTTGGTATTGTTAGTTGATTTTAATTTCATTTGTGTATATGAATATTTTGCGTATTTGAGATCATTGAAAAGGTGTTTTCCAGAGTTGAAGATGAACTATCTGTTCAGAATAAATGGCTTTGTGAACGAGCAATTCTCAACCCTTACTAATGAACAGGCAGGAAAAATCAACAAACAGGTTTTTACGCTATATCAAGCCGAGGAAACAACTTACAAGTCAGTAAAGAGAATAATTAGTGATGTGGAAGCAGTTCATTATCCAACTGAATTTCTTCACTCTGTAACTGCTCCTGGACTGCCTGCTCATGAGTACAAACTTAAAGTAGGAGTACTAAGCATGTTGCAATTTAGTGCAGTAACCAATTTCATTTTACGAAACGTGAGCGCCCCAAAAATATGCAATGGTGAACGACTTTGAGTTTGTGTTCTGCACAGATACGCCATAGAGGTGAACATCATGACTGGGTATGGTACTGGGGACTGTATGTGTGTATACTACGCATATCATTGATTCCGAGCCACTGTCCGTTTCCATTCAAACAATTATAATGTCCCTTCAGCATCTGTTTTGCAATGACAGTAACTAAGTCGCAAGGGGAAACTCTATCTACCGCAGGAATTGAAGTGAGTGAGACCAAGTTTTTCTCACATGGTCAACTGTAGTTTTCTTACCTAAGAGTCAGAGGTTCCAACTCTTTGTTCTTCCATGAACCTGAAAGATAGAGAGATAATGATGTTTATGCAGAGACATTTGCATAGCACTGTCCTAATAATGATACTCGTATTTTCTACTATTCTATAATTTCTAATGATATTTTAGAATACCATATATAATCGAATTTTGGATTCCGTCAAAGACGGGTACGTTTGCTAGTACCTACGAAAATTGGTCTGGACAAAGTTTGATACTTGGCTAGGTTTACTCTACTTTGATTAGAGCGCATTCTAGATAGTGATACCATTTTGTTATTTCTTTTAGGGGGACTGATACCAATGTGAAATGATCTTTTTTTTTGGAACCTATAATGAACTCTAGTTCATTTTTTTAAAAATCATGTGGATAGAAGTTTTTTAGCTTTTTATATCGTACCCACCAAATTAAGATTACAACACTCTGAATAGAATTGCATTGTAACCGTTTGATATATATATATATATATATATATATATATATATATATACCACCAATTTAAGATTACAACACTCTGAATAGAATTGCATTGTAACCGTTTGATATATTTATATATATATCAAAGTGAAGTCAGTAGGAGTTGTTTTTCTTAAGTTCATGGTAAGCTGTTTCTTAATTCTGCTCTTTGAGTGACTACCTGCGAAGGCCTTCCTTGGTATTGATATAACTGAAATAGTTTTAATATGTTGCTACTATTTTCTATCTCAATTTTTAAATATGGTTTCTTTATTGGAAGCTTTACTAATTCAGAAACTTAAACCATAATTAAATATTCAGATTGAAAATAGCAGCGAAATATTAAAACTATTTCAATCACATCAAGGACATGCAGGGTCTTCGCAGTAGTGAGTTTCAAAATACAATGTAGCCACACCGGCAGGATTAGGTAGCAGATTATTAATGATTTTAGAGTATATATACTTTGAAAACTTTGAGAAACACGAATGTAAACAAAAACTAGGACTCACATTCAATATTTCGACCCTTTTAATGTCGAAACTTTTAAACTGTATATATATACAGTTTAATGAACAGTTGGTCACAAAATTATTGCACACTAGGAAGTTACACCATGGAACTGAAATTCCAAAGAAACTGCTCTTTCTCCCAGCACTCTACATTGTCTTGTCGATGTAAAATTAAATGCTATTTACAGAATGTAACATTTTTGTTTCAAGAATTGACAAATTCCGGTTTTTACTGTGATACTGTCATTTATTAATGAGGTATTACATATGAACCTATCTATTTCCAGTTGATAGTTTGTTTTCAGTTCAGATTTAGATTTTCCTATCAAAGCCGTTTTACTCTCAGTATCAAAACTGAATTTGGTTAGAATTTTGATGGAAGTTTCTTTGATTTTTATATTGTACCCACCAATTAAGATTACAACACTCTGAATAGAATTGCATGGAACCGATCCCCTAACGAGTCAAAAACGTCAGCTCTTGCGGTTTTTTTGTTTGATCGGATGTTTGGGTACAATAATTCAGATCAATGTCTAGAATTACTGTCCCAGTTCCGCTCCCTTTACCAAATTGTTAAGGTATGTAGATAGGTCAAGGCCGCAATGTTCGGGTTCGGGAGTAACTGTCTACGGAGTCTAGCGCAGTACAGTCATTAACAATGTGAATTGCAGTTTCTTCTGCCTCCCCACATACTCTACACTCTGCTGATCCTTTTAAAAGACTGACTTTTTTCAAGTGACTTCTGAAGCACCCGTGTCCTGTCAGTAGGCCTGCAACTAACTCATCTGATTCCTTGGGAGTCTCAGTAGGGTACGTGTGAGTCGTGGGTTCCTGTCTGGTGGCAACCACTTACAGTTAGAACTACTACTATAGGATCTTCAACGATTCTATTGTTTGATTCACAATCCAAACAATAAACTTATTTTTATCAAGAGGAAAACAAGCAGCACCTTTATTGTCATTATTACTGCAATGGAAGGAGTTGAATATACGTTAAAAAACAATTTTCTGGTTATTTTGAGAATAATTTTTTTTGTCTGTTGCTTGGTTAGCTCCAAGGTTTAAAATAAATTTTAGAAAAGAGGTATGATTGAAAAAAATAAAGGAATGACAGAAGAAATAAAAAGTGCAATACTTTCGGAATTTGAAGAGAAAACAAACATTTCTTCAAGTTTGAAAACAGACCAGACACTCATATTTGCAAATATAATGAAAAAATGGCTTTTTGAAAAAGATGAAACAATGAAAAACAAGAATCTAAGAAAATAATGTTCAATAAACTATTTAATATCCCCTTAAAATAGAAAACTACAAGATTAATTGAATTAACCCTGCTTACAATTGAATGACAATATATTTAAATTGTGGAATAATTTAAAAAAAAACCTTTGTTGGATAAGGTAACTTATCTAAATAATATTATAGTAAAATATTTGACTGCTCTAGATACTTCAGTAGCAGGTGTAAGTGTTCAGTAGTGGAGGTAACATACATGAGTCAACAAGGAATAGACTGCGTCTTAAATATGGGGAAATTTTTATGTTTCTGCATTACATTTGAAGAAATTTTAAATTTAATTATTAGATTAGTCTTCATTTTCTGTAAATTTTCAGTTCTGCATCATTAGGCCTAATTTTCACCCCACAAGTGATTTCTAGTTATGACAGGAATTTCATTATTGAATAAATTTATTTTTAATTATTCATTTAACAAAAGCAATTGAAAAACGTTTGCATCTTCAAAATTGAAACAAATATTTAGTATATTATAATATTTAAGAGGAATGATTCATTATTGCAGTGATGAAATATGATTTCTTATGTTTAATTTACAACAAACGAAAATAACTGATTATTAAAAACATTGATTGACCAAATTGTCAATACCGATTAATCGGTAAAATGACTGATTAAGGCGATTACCGATTAAAACCGATTAATCAGTGCAACCCTCGTAAGAGGTGCAGAGTAGAAATATTAGTGGGTAACCGGTCATTAGCCGGCCGACCAACCATCTTACTTACTAGGCTTTCCTAGACTAGGTGCTCAGCTAAATATTAGTCATTGTATTCAGAATTTTACTTTCTATTATCTCAAAATTGACGATAGCCTATGAAAGCCGAAAGCTTGTTAGATCAAATAACTTTTAGAACAGTTAATTTATTGCATCTGTTATTTTTTTAGTACCATTTACTAATTTGATTACTTCGTTTAGTTATCATTATAATTCATATCTGACTAGTTTAATTTAATGTATCACCTGGAATCTTCTTCTTCTGTCTTCTTCTAATATACTGTAGGAAACATCGGCGACTCATGACATGGTAGGAAGAAGATGTATAAGTATGTATAAGCAGAAAGGTAGTCGTTGCAGAAACTAATGCTACCTTTACCAATATATATTTAAGAGAAGATTTGCTGCCATTATATAAACATTTATTTTAATAAAAACAACTCTCAAAATTCTTATATTTTGTAACATTTCCTTAACTTCATTAAGTTTGAATTTCATAAACAGTTATACATTCTGACAACTTCACACATCTCCAGGGGCCAGGTTAGCTCAGTGGTTAAGGTGCTCGCCTTTGAACTGGTGGGTCCTTGGTTCGATAGCCACTCTGGTCCTCTATTTATTTACTTGGGTGGTGAATAAATCGGAATGTTTTGTCCCTCATAGAGGACGTTAAACCGTCGGTCCCGAGCCTGTACGATGTGAGGTACTCGTTAAACATCCCTACTCGAAATACATTTGAGTTAGGCAAAATTTGGGACTCCTAATGTAGAATCACCGGTAAAAGAAAAGGACCGTAAGGACTGACGTTTTTAACCCGCTAGGGTATTGGTTTAAACAAATAAAAAAAAAGTACGCACATCTCTAATAAATCCAGATTATTCTCCATTCTACTTACTATAGGTCAATGCATGACTTATCATTTAATTACTTAATTTATATTTATGTAGTTAACATTTAAATGTATTTATAAACTTTTATAAACTTACAAAGGTTTACGAAGCTTAAAACAAATGAAAGAGGTTAAAAAAATAACGATATTTTTTCCATTTTTAACAAATGTAATTGTGACAACTATAACAAAAATGTGATTGTTTTAGCGGAATGCAAAAAACTACAGATGTGCAAAAGTTTTCCGTAGTGTAATATTTTCTCTTCTTATTCTAAATTCATTAAACTTTTATCAAAAGGGGTCAGGTTAGCTCAGTGGTTACGTGCTCGCCTCTGAACTGATAGGACTGGGGTTCGATCCCCACCTGGCCCTCGATTTATTCATGCGGGAGGTGAATAAATCTGAGCACGTCGTCCCTCGGAGAAGGACGTTAAACTGTCGATCCCGAGCCTGTACGATGTCAGGTAGTCGTTAAAGATCCCTACTCTAAATACACTTGAGTTAGGCAAAATTTAAGACTCCCAGTGTAGAATCAATCTTCATTGTGTGGTATCACAAAGGGCCAATGCTCGGCCTAAGTGTGTTCCCTTGTGGGACTGACCCTGCAACCTAACCTAACCTAACTTTTATCAAGCAATATTAAAATTGAGACTGTACTTAGTATGTAATTACCACATTATAAACGAAATGCTACATTTATATATCTACCATACCATACAACGGAAGCTCAATATATATATATATATAATATATAAATAACTATATATGTATATGAAGTTTAAACCACTATTGAAAAAGGAAAAAAAAGTAGAAACAAATGCTCTGAGGCTTTTCACTTTATGTCATCAGAGCATTTATTTATATTTTTTTCCTTCTTCCATTGTGTTTTAACTTCATTGATTGCATCACGTGTTTATTCATTGTGATTTTTCTGCACTATATATATAAAAAAAGATTTCACATAAACACGTGAAATAACAATCAATGATGAAACCACAATAAGAAAATGGGAAACGAGACTAAGATCTTTCAACCGTAACAAGCGGTCTTCGTCGGAGTCAAAAACCCAACCGAAACACTAGATGTAGAAAACATCTGGTGAGGGGTTGAGAAGAGTGGGAGGGAAGACTCTGACGAAGACCGCTTGTTACGGTTGAATGATCTTAGCCTTGTTTTCCCAATTTCTTATTGTGGTTTGATCATATATATATATATATATATATATATATATATATATATATACTTAGATACTTAGAGAAGCAAAAATAGAGAGAGGCCACTTCAAAAGCAGCATCCTGAAGAGTAGGCACCGGGCAGCGGTTAAATCACTTAGATCAGATGATGCCATCACGATTAGAAAAGCGAATTAAAACTCTTGTTTTGTCATACTTCTCACTGAAGAGTACCATGCGAAAATCAATGCCATCCTCAACGACAATAGTAAATTTCTTTCTATCACGCGAAACCCTATAGAAGAACTGAAGAAGAGCACTAACAAGGTAATTAAAAGTATTAACGCTAGGAAAGGGAATATAACCCTTCCAATCATTCGTGGTGAATACGGGTTAGGGTATTGTTATGGAAATGTAAAAACCCATAAAACAGGTTATCCCCTGAGGCCGATAATCAGTCAAATCCCCACCCCTACCTACCACCTTGCGAAGAAACTCAACGCCTTACTTACTCCTTTTGTACCTAAAGACTACACTCTCCAATCAGCGACGGATTTTTTAGACCTTTTAAAATCATCTAGTACAGTAGGAATGATCGCTTTTCTAGATGTAGAGTCACTCTTCACTAACGTCCCTGTAGACAGAACTATACAATATATTTTGGATGAAATCTACCCCGATAATAACGGACCAAAAAAAGACATCCCCAAAGAAGACTTAAGGTGTTACTGGAGTTGTGCACTAAGGAATCACCTTTCACCTCCCCGCAAAAGAAGATGTACAAACAGATCGACGGAGTAGCAATGTACATGGGACGAATAGAACCGGAAGTTTTTAATAAAATCAAGAAACCTTCAATCTATGCTAGATACATAGATGACATCTTCGTTCTGTCAGATAGTCCCGAAGAATTATTGGAGCTCCGTTCGCACCTTCAACAGGTATCTGGCCTGAATTTTACCATAGAAAACAGCACGAATGGACAACTACCTTTCCTAGATGTCTTGGTACACCAAACTGACCAGCACTTCACGACCAAAGTACACAGAAAACCTAATAGCATAGGCCTGTGTCTCAACGGAATTAGTGAATGCCCGACCAGATATCAGAAATCAACTATCAATGCCTACATACGAAGAGCCTTTACGCACTGCAGTAATTGGAACCTCCTCCACCAAGAACTTGATAAGTCCGTCCAGGTGTTAGTCAACAATGGTTTCTCCAACCAAGAGGTTACGAGAACTATTAAAATATACCTGGATAAGTGGTACACAACTAACCCACCTACTCAGCCCAAGGGAGAGTACATACGTCTTTACTACCGTGGATATATGAACTCCCAGTACCAACAAGACGAGATAGCCCTCCAAAAAAAAAAAAATAATAGGTAATAATGTACAAACCGTCAACCCAGAAGATTGATTGAAACTAACTATATTCTACAAAAACCTAAATACAAAGAACCTACTGATAAATAATAAACCAAAACAAGAAACCGCCGAGCTGCAGCGTAGCCATCTCATATATGAGTATAAATGTACCACAGGGGACTGTGCAACCCTGCCTTCGAAGTATATAGGGCTGACTACGACTAAGCTATCACGGCGATTGACTCTCCACCTTGCAGGAGGAGCACCGTAGAGCCATGCCGAAGAGGTCCACAAAAAGAAAATACCAAGAGAGAACCTGACTGAGGGGACAACCATCTTGCAGAGCTTCCAAGACGACATCAGACTGCATATACTCGAAGCCCTATACATTAAAGAATATAACCCTTCGTTAAATATTCAAAATAGTGACCTTAAAGTTATACCGAGTTCAAAAAAAAATTTGATAATACTTTTAAGATAGTAAGCAAGGTAGGTGAGGCGACAGGCAGATAGTTGGGGTGCAGTGCCCTGCCCTGCATGCCCTCCCACTCACACCTCCCTCCCTTCCGCATTTCTTGCTTTTCTATAATAGTTAGTTGTTAACTGCCCTTTGTACTGTACCTTTTTGCCTTGTTTAATATTTTCGTTTTTACCTGATGACGGCTAATGTGAGCCGAAAGCTTGTGTTTTAGATTAAGTTTCAAATTGTAGTTTTAGTTTAAAGTGTTAAAGTGTTTAGTGTTCAACTTCTTTCCTTTCATGTCGTTACCAGAACTCCTTTGGAAAATACCCGAAAGTTACCGAAAACTAGTTAGGAAACTAGAGAATATCAGTAAGAAATTGGTCAACGCAGAAGCTGCTGCCAACTTATATATATATATATATATATATATATATATATATATATAGGTGTATAATAAAATCGGGATCGGTCAATTTTCCAGGATCAAAATCAAACTCTCAATGCCGACGTTTCGGTTTTATTTAAAACCTTTTTCATAGGCCTACAAACAAAGGATGACAAGAAATCATATATAAACATCAACATATAACTAACATCAAAATGGAATATTACAATTGTGAAAAAACAAAAATATATATACAAGTAGAAGTAATAGAAAAGCAATAAATATTTTTATGAACTTACAGAAGTCAGAATTTTTGAATTAGAAAAATGATGAAATTTACATTATATAAAATGAAGTAACAATAGATAGTTAGTGAACTAACATCTTAACTGGTCAAAAACTTGGACCAGACTAACTGATTACAATTACATGTAAACCGAACACTGTTCACTCAAAGAACACAAAAAGGAACTAAGGAAATTAAATTTCACTAAAATCAACACTCCTGATCAGGAAACTATTTTCATCGATTTTGTGATGGTTGAAAATAGTTTCTGAAGATGGTTGGAGACAGCCGAAACATGTCAAATGTTAATCAATAAATAATGATGGCCAACCAGAGTTTTGCTCAAATAATTCACCAACTAAATCAAGATGATTTGAAATTATCAAGAAAATTCGAAAAACTGTTCAAAAGAAAGGTATGTTTGATTAAGGTAATTCAGTTTAACGCAATACATATAAAATCAAACCACAATATGAAATGGGAAAAAAAGACTAAGATCTTTCAACCGTAACAAGCGGTCTTCGTCAGAGTCAAAAGCCCAACCGAAACACTAGATGTAGAGAACATCTGGTGAGGGGTTGAGAAGAGTGGGAGGGAAGAGTGGCACCTTAAAAGGGTGAAAGTGCAAGAAAGGACAAATGTCCAGAAACAGATGTTTGGGGAAACAAAGGAGTACAGTAAGAAGGAGTAAAAAACTATCCGCTAGCAGCTGTCAACCCTCTTAGAAGAGGCTATTGTCCTCGTAACGAAAGTATCAAGTTTGAAGAGACCGTTACTAATGTTTATAATATTTGATCTCTTAAATTTAATTAGAGATGATTCAATAATATTTCTTAGCAACATCGATTTTTCATAGGTAATAAATAAATTTAGCTCCTGTCCAATCAATATGATGATTTTCATTGTTTATATGCAAGAATAAGGCGCTACTTTTTTCCTGTCTACTTACGTTGTATTGGTGTTGTTTTAGACGTGTCTTTAAAAATTTACCAGTTGACCAATATAAATTTTATGGCAATTTTTGCACGAAATTTTATAAATACCACCGGACTCCAGTTCCCAGGGAGAGTTTTTTATTAACATAGTGCCTAAGTTATTACGATTAGAAAACACTATATTAAAATCAAGTTGTTTGGCTAGTCTAGGAAGGGGGTCCAATGGGTCATGATACGGTAAAATTATAGAATTTGACTGAACGGGACTCTGTTGAAGTATTAGAGAAAGTTTTTTTAGCACCCTTCAAAGCTAAATCAATATAAGAGGGGGGGGGGGGTATTTTAGTATTTTAATTATAGGGAAATTAAGCTAATGTTGTTAATCTCATCAATAAGGAATTCATGAGAGCACACTCTTAACGCCCTCAAGAATATATTTCTAAAAACAGAAGTTCTAACATTTTTTGCAAGGCTGGTCTCTGGCCTTGCGGAGGAGACCAGTCTGTGTCACGCGCACATCAAATAAACATCTTACTTTTACCTTTTTTAAAACTCTAGTTTCTCTCTCGCACAAATTAACTGCTGCCGAAAGCCAGGATCTTTTCGTGAGTGACTGTGCCACAGTGTAGAGTTAGCATGTCGAAGGCAGAAGAGACAGTAACAGCCCCTCAGGAAGAATGTCATCGTCGACTCTGGTTGGAGCAATTCAAGACCTCGCGTGCTGCATATCTGATGGAGTTGATGGGTCAGATACGGGTCAGATCCGGACGCGCCAGTCTGCTTCCTAGACAGGATCGACCCCGACTTGCTGGTCGAGATTGGTGTCACTTATGACACATCCTGGGAGGAGATAAAGAAGAGCCTAAAGGTCAGGTACACGGAACTCGCAGTGGATGCTACGATTGCTGCTAGAAGGACGACGTGAATCAGGGGGGTCCATGACTGAGTTCTCCAAGCGTATTGAGGTGTGCGTAAATCGGATTAAGGCACACGTACTCAAGTCCTATAACGACTCAGATGAGGTTAGAGTGTATTTGATGAAGCAAAAAAGCAGTGTATTTGATGGGTGTATTTGAGAAAGTAAAATTATTGAGTTGTAAAAGATGGGTATGAAGGAGAAAGGTAGAATCAATAATAGTTTTCAAAGAAGTAGATATTATGCTTCCAATAAACTACCAGGCAATCTATCTTGCCAAAAAATGATTTATCTGAAAATTAATACCTTATAAAATTGAAAACAACTAATGAAAAGAATTGTGATGGCAGATTGAAAGTGAAGAAGGATTAGGCTTTGTAGACACTGCGAAGGTCGTTAAGAGCATTAAGTTAAATCTCTTGAGAAATGGGCATTTTCCACGCCTGCTAAACTTGCCAACAATGTCCTTAAACTTTGGACACCCGCTGTACTCACAAATATTTTCTGTTATTGAAGTTATTTCCAGCTATGATGCAAATATGTTATTCACTTGATAAAATTAGAACATTAATTAGTTTTCTTTATTAGCTAGAGATTTCTGATTATTCATATTTTTTTTAAAACCAAATATTTTCAATGTCTATGTCATACTTATTCAAACAATGATTAAAGAAAAAAAGAAAAGATAGGTTTTATTCAATAACCTATAGAAGAAAACAGTGATTAGGTATCATAAGGAGGCAAACAAGGTAAATTAAGAGTAAAACAAAGAAAATAAAATATAGGTAAGCTTAAAAATACAAACTAAAATCTAAATTTTAGTTAGTTGCTAAGTTTTACTAAGTTTTAGTGAAATTGATTCACTTATCAATATATACATTTATTTTTGTATATCACACCACTGATTCATATAATATCATTAGTATAACTATATCAGTAATAACATTTTAGAAAAGCGAATGTTTAGATCTCTTACTGAAGAACATGGCTTTTGTTTCAATAGCCAGTAGATCTCTTAAATACTTTACCTGACCTCCTTCTCCATTAAATATTTAAAACAAATTTTCCCATTTAAAACTTGATATATTCCTATTATGTCTGAAAAATGTCAGAAACATCGAAGAAAAAATGTCGTTTTAAGATAATTTTTAATTTAAGGTCTAGGATAATTACATTTATTACTCTTCAAAGAATACTTACTTATTATTCTTCTAGATCTCCCAAGTATCGCTTTTTCGTAGTCAAAATCGTTCTACCATATTCCATGCCCCAGAACTCCGGATCATTTTTTCAATGATCGTTTCTTGGGAGAATATGCCTATTCTGTGTATCAAGTCTCTCCTCTGGCTGTTCCATAATAATAATAATAATAATAATAATAATAATGAATTAATAATTAATTATTAATAATAATTAAATCCATTAATCTAGGATAAACAATGTGTTTTTATAGCGTTATTGCTCTTTGACGTAATTGAAGTGCCATTTTTGGGCAAATTTTCATAGTTTTTTAATAAGCTGTTTAGCGTGAAAAAAACACTTTCTGAAAACAGAAAATGTACTGTAACGGCTCTTTGGTGAATGTTATTTTAAAAAAATTATCTCAACTCATTCTCCTTAGAATATTCAATTTTTAGGTATAGTATTAGCTCTTATTGCTCTCACAACCTTAAATTGAATTCTAAGTCACCTGTTTTAATTTTATTGAAAAAAAAAATATATCCCGTTGTTCAAAAAATCTGAATATATTTTTCTTTTATTGCATATGTAACTTGAAAGATGTCAAATTTTCAAATCTCTAGAATTAGTAGTTTAAGAGAAAAAAATGTAGTCTAAAAACAGTTTTTGGCAAAAAGAGTAATTTTCCCGTCATGCATAATTGCTCCCAAATAATAAGGCTCATCAACACTGTAAGGCCGATTTTTGTGTAAAATATCAAGTTGATTCATCAAAGATTCTGGACCGTGCGTGTCCATAAACTTTGGATACATACTCACCCAACCATCCTCTCACACACATACATCGAAAAAAAATCTTAAATCGATTTCTGGGACCTCAAATGATATAATTGCGTCAATATCTGGAGATCGATTTTTTTCACGATCACTGTACTTTACTTATAATAAAGTAAAATTTTGTTGTGGTCAACACTTCACTTTATCATTAATAAAAAGAATATTAAACTTGTTGACTATCAATCGAGTTGTGATTTTATTTTAATGCGGTTATCATGTAGAGGTAACATCATACTCCATGTTAAAGTATTAGCATTCCCATAAGTAATTAATTTAATGCTTTCGTTGTTTTATTGTGACATAATCATTTTAGCACTAATAACAAAATTCAAAATATATCTCGAACCACTGCAACTATTATTATTATGATAGTATTATTATTATATCAAATTGAGTGCTCAAGTTTCATCGGACTCACAAGCGTCACGATCATGTGCTTGATTTTTTCATATGCCTAATTTCTGTTCCGTCAATAATATACTAAACAGGATCCTCTTTTTAGATATTATGAAGCTATTAATCCAAGAAATTATTTCTCATCATTTAATTTCTCCTATAAAAAACTCATGTAGGGAAAATTATTAATACATGGTTTTATTAAATTTTTAAGCAATTAATATCTCATAATGGTATTTTCATTTCGTATCAGTCTGAAGAGACTGGAGATTGTTTTTTTCCTGATTACAAAATCTAAGGGGGGAGGTTTTATAACTTTTCTCAACTGATAGTAGAGCGAATTAATTCTGTATTGATAAATATGTAAAGTTAATTATAATTTTTGTTGTTGTTCTAATGAAGATACTAATTGTGTTACAGCCGTTGTTGAGAGGGGGTGGGGAGGGGCATGTCTGAACAGGAAGAGGAAGATGAAGACTACGTGGTGGCCGCACCCAGCCAGCCGCCACGGGAAACTTGGTCCAACAAGGTTGAGTTCCTTCTCGCTGTCATTGGGTTTGCTGTAGATCTCGGCAATGTCTGGAGATTTCCTTATATATGTTACCAGAATGGAGGCGGTAAATATATAACTTATTTCTCTCTCCGTTTTACTCTAATCCAATGATAACAATCAAACATGTGGTAACATTTATTTCAATGACTTCTTTAAGAATTAAATACTTCAATACTTTAAGAATTAATAATTATTTTCAATTTCAATTATTTTAATTCTTGGCAAAATCATTAATCAGAACTTAGTGAAATAGTCTTCTTTAAAAATAGAAGTGTTTTATGGAGATATTTGTTTTTTAATTATGCAGTGAAAATTATCAGAAGTGGGATGGGAAATTAATTGATGTTTTCATCTTAGTGTTGAGCAAAGAAAATCGGTTACTGCAAATATACTTATAGTAACAGCATGTTGTACTTACATTGCAAAAAAGCAGAGTAGTTATATGTTCATTTACTAAATTTCTGGAATATATAGTTATGTTAGTTTTATTTTAAAGTCTGCCAGTCATAAAAAATGTTTAAAAACACTGATCTATGATATTTGCATATGGACTTTACCCAAACTAATACAATACAAACACATTTACAATGGGGTGAATTTATAGTTTGCATCTACAACTGCTATCCTATAACGCTCTGAGGTCTTTCAATGTATATCGTCAGAGAGCAAACATTGAAAAACTTCAAAGCATTTATTTCTATTTTTTTCCTTTTTTCAAAGTAGTTAAAACTTAATTTATTTCATCACGTGTTCATTGATTGTGATTGTGCATGCATATATATATATATATATATATATATATATATATAAAATAAATTCAAAACGAAGGAAACCACAGAAAGGCACAGACATAACTCACATCGATATTTCGACAATCGTTGTCATCAGGAGGTGTGAAGAGCGAAGAGTCCCGCAGGAAGGCACACCTCCTGATGACGACGATGGTCGAAATATCGATGTGAGTTATGTCTGTGTCTTTCTGTGTGTTTCCTTCGTTTTGAATTTATTTTATTTAAAAAAGTCCGCTGGACTGTTTCTTTAAATTGTATATATATATATATATTATATATATAATATATATATATATATATATATATTGATAAAAGTATCGACCATAGAATAGAAACAAAACTAAAGTTTATCGGGACTCGGTCAGTTCTTCAGGTTCAAATTAAACTCTCATTGCTAACGTTTCGGTCTTTATTTAAAACCTTTTTCATAGGTTATTTCAGTTTCAGTGTCACGTGTTCATTCAGACTACAGTTGTTGTTAAAATCCATATAATTTTTTTCTTTGTAAAATAATTTGTAATGTAATACTTAGTTTTTGCTGTTTCAAAATT
This sequence comes from Hermatobates lingyangjiaoensis, assembly GCA_026182355.1. Lineage (NCBI taxonomy): Eukaryota > Metazoa > Arthropoda > Insecta > Hemiptera > Hermatobatidae > Hermatobates > Hermatobates lingyangjiaoensis. The sequence continues at coordinate 6,110,428 of JAPFBL010001617.1, forward strand.
CATACTTCTGCCTATAAAAAAGGTTTTAAATAAAGACCGAAACATTGGCAATGAGAGTTTAATTTGAACCTGAAGAACTGACCGAGTCCCGATAAACTTTAGTTTTGGTTATATATATATATATATATATATATCTAATCGATAGCAAGATTTCACATAAACACGTGAAATAACAATCAATGATCAAGCCACAATATGAAAAGGGAAAAAGGACTAAGACCTTTCAACCATAACAAGTGGTCTTTGTCAGAATCAAAACTCAACAGGGTTTTGCTTGGTCATATATATTTATATATATATTCGTATTTTACATATTAATGATTGTAATAAAATATTTTTCTTGGTATCTTCCAACTTTATAAAGGCCTAAAAACCAGAATATTTGTAGAGGCTATTGTACTCCATCATGATTTATAAAAATATAAGAAGTAGCATCTAATTTGTAGGTGTAGAAATATGTAAACCTTAGTATTAGTCAAATCGGTACTGGTTTCAATTTTTGAAGATATGTTTTAAATGTTTCTAATATTACTGCAGTATTGTTATTCTTGGTTTCAAAGTTGAATAATTCACCTGAAAGCTTCATCCTAGAACCATAAACAAATTCTTATGGTGTCTGATTGATTTCTGGGTTGATTGGTGATGGTAACCCTAGTGAAATAGTTGGTAGCATAACGTTCTATTTGTTGATATTGTAGCATTTCAATGCAATTTTGATGAGAGTGTTTAATCTTTTCGTTAATATGAGGTTAAAGTGTAGTTTGTATGTGTTTAATTCCAAGCAGAATTTGAAAACTACTTTCAAATAGTCTGTCTTAATCTCTGTAGAGGTATTCAGACGGCATCCAAAATCAAGGAAAAAAACTAGAATATAAGGTGCAGGTAATGGTTTATGCTGTGATGTTTGGCGTTGGGAGTGCTTCTGGCCAGTTAGTGCACCTGCAGATGCAAATAAAGCATGTAAGTTTTTTCCTGACGAAAGTAATGGATCTACATCGATCAATATGTACAAAAACCATTCTGTCTTTTCTGTATACTTTTTGATTCCGGTTTTTGCATGTCTCTAGAGCTTTTTTTTTATTTTTGGCATACTGAATAATAGTTCTGTGAGAGATAGCTATACATATTAGTCCTAAGTTTATGAACTAAAAAGAATTCCTTTTTGCTTATACTCTTTTAAATGAATGGTTTGACTTTTTTGTCAAACAAATTCGGGCGTCTGCTACATGTATTTGTATACTTATTAGTTAAAGACAATGCCATCAGAATTTTTCAAAACGTATTTTTACTTGCTTTCATCATCCTGTATTGCTCATCACTAAGTTCAAGTGTGTCAGTAACTACGTTAAATTTTCCTGATATAATTATTATATCGATGTAAAATTTTGCAATAAAGGTATAATTGTTGATTTTATTTTTGTGACTTTTTTTTTGGAGTTCTGTTGAAAAGCATGTATTAGCAGTTTGTGGTTCGTGTATATGATGAAGTTCTTTCTTTCAACCATATAAAGGAAGTATTTTACTGTATTGTAAATTGGAAGAAGTTATAATTTCTTCTGCTCATTTTGCCATTTAAAAACAGAGCAGAGTACTTCTCCAAGGACACCTGAACCTTTACATAATCACTCCATCTTTTAACTTCCTGTAGTGTACAATTTTCCCTAGCCTTGATCTCGCTCCTAGCCATCAAAACCAGACGCCAAATCAACACAATCTGAAAACGTCGATGCTAGTACCTCTAATACAGGATGGCCTAAAAAAAAATGGGCCCCAACTCTAATTAAGCCCCGTTTTTTAGTTTTTTGTCTGAATGAAATGAAACTTTCATTATGGTCATAACTAGTTTATTATATTCAAAACATCACATCAAAACACTAGGGTCTTTGATTTTTTCTCAGTTCTACAGCATGTGTTCTAGATGGCCTCCATTTAGCTCCGTGCATTTCTTGAGGCGCAGCACGAAGTTGTCCATGACGTTCTTACAGACTGAATTGGTAATGGCTCTCATCTCCTCCCTGATGGCTGCCTTGAATTCCGTGATGGTTCTGGGTTTCCCTGCGTAGACTTTGTCCTTAAGATAACCCCAAAGAAAAAAATCTGGGGTGTTTAGGTCCGGGCTATGGGGTGACCACTCAAAATCAGTCTTGAGACTGATCACTAGGCCTCCGAAGTTCTTTTTCAGCCAATATCGGGACAGGTTTGAGGTGTGAGAACTTGCTCCGCCTTGCTGGAACCAGAACTTGCTCATGAGCGACGGGTAGAGGGTCTGGAGTTCACTCCATAAAGTGTACACGAGGCCCGTTTTTTTTTGGGTCACCCTGTATACATCTTAAATAGTTGAACGAGACTATAAACCTCCCTACCATAGACAGTTTGAAGAAGATTGAAACAAAATCACTTATATGAATGCTTATCTGAAGCAAAGTTCCAAACAAAGTTTAACTCCATCTGGAAGTGAATCAAGCCTCAATGATTCTGAAAGGAAACTATTTGTAGTCGTCCAATCGTGGACAACAAAAAGCTTACAAAAAGGACTCCGAAAGTTGGAACGGAACATAATTAAATAGTGCAATATTTGAGGAATTGAATATAGACCAATCTCTCTATAATAAAAACAGTTGATTTTTGTATCCAGGAAATTCAGCTGAAGTCAAATCAGATTTTTAACTCAGATAATTAAAAACCTTTCCGAAGGATAACATGCCAACCAAAGGAGAGAGAGCTCATGTTGAAATAGCAATTTCTTAAAAAACAACATACCTACTTATGTTGTTCATCTGAACATTGCTCTCCAAGCAGTGGCTGAAAGAGTATTGCAGCTGCAACCAATGACTGTGCTTTTTCTACCTTCCTGACTCTAGCTGGAATAGAAGTGATATTCTAGAACTTGGAAAGTTATTATCGTCTTTAATAATGAGTTAGCAACGCATCTAAGCACAATGAAAGGTGATTTAAGCTCAATTGACCTCAGTATTGCTTTCACGTTAATCAGCCTCGTCACCCAGTTGTTAGGCTGTTAATAGATATTTCAAGAGATTATAATAACTAGAATTTAATGAGAATTTAATGAGTGCTATTATTTAGCAATATCAATATCAGAAGGGGAGGAAAGAAATTACCATCCATCCATATCGACCTTTTGAGAAGAAGAAAAAAGAAGGCTTCGCCATTGATTGAGACAAATGAATTAGTGGAATACCTCGTAACATACGACTAAGTTTGACACTCCACTTATTCTGTTAAATATAAAATGATTATTACAATCACAGTCAATATTCAACACAAACTGTATTTTATGCGAAAAACTATATATAATGTGTGACCTAATTATAAAAGTAAAAGAGAAATATTGTTTATAATATTGTAATTTATAATCATCTTCTATTGTGTGATAATCAAAAATCGTAATAAATTAAATTTTTATATATTTATATCACTTGTATGGTAATTTCAGAAAATTTAAATATTTAACTGATGTATTATTCTTGATTCATTGGATGAATATTGCACTAAATATAAAAACATATCTTTATTCTACAATTTACAACTGGAATTTAACAAGTTCAGAATGTACCCTACCACTAAAATTTTAATTAAATTCAAGCTGTATAAATTATGTTCTTATAGGTTGTCTTGACAATCACAAGTTTCAAGTGAAAATCCAGTCATCTTTCTCGAAACATAAAAAAACCAGTCAATGGAATACATCAGGGCTCGGTATTTAGCTCGACCTTCTTTTTAATAGGAATGAATGGCATTTTTTACAAGCTCTAAACTAAAATAAAGAACAATTGTACGGATATGCCCTGTAATTTTTTACTCTATTCTACTTGGACCTATCCAGAAGTCGAGATAATAGTTGAAATAAAAAATACTTTAAGGTGGCACATCACCAACTATTTATAAGTCAATACTGAGAGAACTATTCCGATTCCAAACCTACTAGCACCTATACCTATCTCTGCGTGTTTGGGTTTGCAGTAACATACGAGTATACTCAGAAAAATTTACTTCCTTCTGGCCCTTTCCTAAAAATATCAGTATTTTTCAGTTCGTTAGAAGTCATCAAATAACTTTTGAATATTGCCTCAATGATAATTGAAAGTTAAATCTAGTTCTATCTGACTTCATGCCTGCTCTAACATCCCTTAAGAACAAGAGATAAACAATCCACTGGAATCCCAGATTCTGGAGTATATATAACTTCTTGGTGGAAAGAACAAGAAAATTAGCTTGGATACCAAGATAAATTGATATGCAAGGGAATGAAGTTGATAAAAGAGAACCATTACCATGCAATTTACCGCTGATAAACCCAGTGCCTATAAGATAGCCGATATGAGAAAGGCGGTGATAAATACCATACGGAGAAGCTGTAACAGTGAGCGACATACAACTTTAAGGATGACCTTGTTCACAAACGATGTAGAAGGAAAATAAGAAAACCCGTACACACAGAGAATGATCCGCCAAAGCATAAACTGTTAGATAGAGACTATATTGTTCACTTTGTTCAGTATATCTCTGAAAATATTTTATTTAATGGAGTAAATGTTAGCAATAAGTAAAATCCAAGTACTTATAAAACGGTTATGTAAAGTATTAATTATAAGTGTAACTTATATTAATTCTTTAGACTAAAAGACGCAATGTAAATATAAAATCTGAATTTTGTATACCTATACACAATAAGTAGAGACTATGTAAATAATTATTTATAGCTAAAACAGATTTAACATAATTAGAGTTAACACTGGAATATAGCAATACTATATGTTATACAAAGCATAGTATAAGCTTAGAAGTCTTTATAGTCACAAGATGTCAATTGCATGTAGTAAAAATTGTGGAACATACTATTATAAATAAACTCCCTCATGGCAGTACCCTCGTGGGTAGTGCCATTGAGAAAATACCCACACATACACATGCACACCCACGACTTGGTCAAAAAAATGTTATGAAACGTCTTCGGGGACCTTAAAACATGCAATTCTGTCAAAATCTCGAAATCGAATTGTTTTCGATCACTAGGTATATATGTACCTAACTTATTGTGAAGTAAAAAGGTACAAGAAACATTAACTACAACGTAAATCATATAATTTTTTGGGGAATTATTTGAGAGAGATTAAGCATAGTGAATAGACTAGGATTACTATCTTAAACTAATTATTCTAGTATTAGAACTATGATATCTTACCTCGTATACTGCTGCTGTAGTTCTCTGGCCGGTTTCAGGTGTCACCCATCTTCAAAAAGAACTGATCTAAGGATTTAGCCTTTAATCTAATCAACCAGTAGTTTTTTCACCACTCTAGTCTAATGATTCATATCTAACATTTTCAAAAATTTCATGCTTCCAACTATAAAAGTTTTAAATTATACTGAAAAGCCTTGAATGTGATTTGAGTTTGCAAAACTAGCTAATTACTAATATATTTTTTTTCAGTATACATTTATAGCATCCTTATAACAGAGTACTGCAAGCGGGAAAAAGACGAAGGGAAAGAAAAGTGATTTTTTTAAACACACTAGCATACCATAAACTATATGCATATTGTTAGTGCCACAGAGGTTAGTAAATAAGATACTCGTATTATTATCAACCGTCATACCTCGTCTATCGCTGGTGAAGTCGCCTGACCGGTTTTGCAATGGCTGCATCATCAATGGGACTAGATGATTGATGGGATCAATGGGATATCCAAAATCACGGATATAAATACCTATTTTAACTCAATCGTGCCAATATGTATGCCTTAAACTTTAAAGTTCAAAAGACAAAAAACAGCGCCAATGACCACTCTTTGTCAATATTCCCACATCATTGTTTTGAGTCCACACATATATCAAACGCCTTCACATACATATGCAGACTCTCACCATCTTTCCCTCTAACTCAATGTTTTGATTCACAACTGGACTAATTACAGAGGTATATCTGTCAATCCATCTAACTCATGGCTACCCGTTAACCTAATGACATTACTGTACCAAGTTAATGACATAATGTATACAATGAACAACCTCATTGTTTTGGTCTGGAGATCAGCTGGACATGTTCACTTGTACAACATGTCTCGCAGACTCTTATTAGTTTACACGTTCGCTGTACACAGACAGCAATATCCATATGGTCAAATCCTAATTTAATATTAAATTTATGTTCATTTTTTTAACACATCATTAATCATTAAATTGAGGAAGGTTCAAAGGGGTGGATTCGATGCCAGCTCCTAACATGGTCGTCATTACTGTAAATAAAATTAGCGTTAATGACGTGGATAATCGCGGCGATAAAGGCTCGTATTAAACCTATCCAGACACTTCATGCTGACTCCAGATGGAGGGGTCTGCGTGGAAAGAATAATTTTATTTCGTGAATGATAGTTAATGAATTGACTTTAATCTTAGATTGTCCAGACGCACCTCTACAGTCCTTCTGCTAACCCTGTCCAGACATACATGCTGACTCATTAATTCGAAGGCAGCTGCTAACAGAGTCACCATTATTTGAAATAAAATTAGTGTTAATGACATGGATAATCGCTACAATAAAGGCTCGTATTAAACCTGTGCAGTTACTGCATTCTGGCTCCAGATGGAGGGTTCTGCATGGAAAGAATAATTACACGAAAGTGTTATTCAAGGATGACTCATCCTACCAAGGTGACCCGACCTAAGCCTGTTCAGTCACATCTCCTAAGCCTGTCGAAACATGCATGGTGGCTCAAGGCTAACACCCGAGTCTACTGCAGTACATTAACCTTCTCCGTTAACGCTTAGACATGTCGCAGACAAGAAGTTACAGAAAAAGTCTTGGGTAAAGTCCATGGTGCAAATTTAAATGAACGTCTCACATCACTCTTGGTGACTGCTGCTATGAAGGGTTCATTAGCATATGACCACATTGCACACTCATATCCATGTCAGTCTCCCATCTTGCCTCACAGTCTAGATATCCTTAAAACGGCTCCTCTTAAAACAAGTTCAAACTGTTGAACTTATCCTCTTAGATATCCTTTCTTTAAATTTGCTAGAGAGTTCCAATTTACTGTTTAAAGAAAGCTCACTAATGTTCCTGTTACCATCCACATTTATTCTTCCCCAAAATGCAGAGCTATTGAAAGCCTTAAGAGTTTGCTCCACGTAATTCTTCAAAGATAAAATTAATAAAGTTGTTCTATCATTGTTCATACATTAAAATATCATTCTCCCCATCATATCATCTGTTATAAAGCATTAAAAGATGCTAAGAAAACGTTCTCCAATATCATGATAGAAGCCTGTTTATTGTTAAATGTTGTATGGTCGTCATATCAAGTGTCTGCTCTCGTTTAATCAGCTTGCAATATATATATATATATATATATATATATATATATATATATATATATATATATATGTGTGTGTGTGTGTGTTGTGTGTAATATGTACATATATATATATTTGCATAACTATAACTAAAGTATAGTGATCGTGAAAAAATTCGATCTCGAGGTTTTGATGGAATTACATGATTTGAGGTCCCAGAAAACGTTTCATGGAGTTTTTTGATGATGTCTGTGTGTGTGTGCGTGGGTGGGTGGGTGAGTAAGTACCCAAAGTTTGTGGCTACTTACGGTCAGAATCGTTGATGAATCAAATTAACATTTTACACAAAAATGAGCCTCATAGTGTAGATGAGCCCTATTGTTTGGGAGCAATTATGCATAATGGGAAAGTCACCTCTTTTGACAAAAACCTCTTTTTAGACTCCATTTTTTTCCTCCTAAAATAACAATTCTAGAGTCTGGCAATTTTGGCATTGTCTTTGAGGCTAAATAGTAATGAACAAAAAATAACCTCAGATTTTTAACTCCATAGAAAATATTTTTTTTAAATAAAATGTAAAAATTTTGACTTATAATTCAATTTGAAATCTTGTGGTAGCATTGACAAACCATATAGTTTAACGTATCAAAACGAAACTATACCTAAAAATAGAACATTCTGTGGAGAATTACTTGAGATTATTTTTTTAAAATTACTATCACAAAAGGGCGTTAAGTTTTTGTGTTTTTATAAAATGTTTTTTTTGACGCTAAACGGCTGTTTAAAAAATTCCTTAAATTTTATTACAGCAAAGAGCAATGAAGCTATAAAAATTGGGCTAATCCTGGACTTATGGTTTAGTTGCTATACTTGTTGCATTTGCTTGCAGTTATTTACATTGTTTACATTGACTTAAACATTTTTTAGTGAATCCACTGGATTAAAATTGATGATTAGAAGTTAAAAGAAAATTTTTTAAATTATTTAATAACTTAATATTATATGTAAAAGAATATAACTCTTACATGTAAAAAATCAATGGCAATGAGATACTACATTTCTGATGCTTTCCATGTTATAATAGATTTGTCTAACAAAATGCTCTAATCAATCTATATGTTGCACCCTTAAACAGAACTTAATATCAGATGTAAATTTTTTTGTGTTTAGAAATCATATTAACATTGGGTAATATTGAAGTGAGAAGAATGGACTCTTTCATATTATGTTGTCAGCTACCATATATCCATTTTTTCACTACTATAGTCTAATGATTCATAGCTACTATTTCAAAAATTTCATGCTTCCAATTATAAAAGTTTTAAATTATACTGAAAAGCCTTGAATGTGATTTGAGTTTGCAAAACTGGCTAATTACTAATATATTTTTCTTCAGTATACATTTACAGCATCCTTATAACAGAGTACGGCAAGCAGGAAAAAGATGAAGGGAAAGAAAACTGATTTTTTTAAAAACATTAGCATGGCTTAAAATTTGCATTATAATAATTTTATAAAAGACCAACAATGTAAAACATAATTCAAAATTGAACATTTTTTGAAAAATGATAAATGAAATTATCCTACATCTTAAATTAAAAGTTATCTTAAAAGGCCATTTTTTTAACATGGCTCTGGCATTTTTCAGACAAAAAAGAATATTTTTAAGTTTTAAATGGGAAAGTTTGTGTTAAATCTTCAATATAGATGGATTTCCATAAACTATATAAGTGATCCACTGATTATTAGAACAAATGCCATTTTCTCCTGCAAGAGATTATTTCGTAATACGAAATCTTCAGTTTTGTTCTTCAATAATGTTATTACTGCTGTAGTTATACTAATGATATTATACACATCAGTGATGTGATATACAAAAATAAGCAGATATAGTGAGAAGTGGATCAATGGCAATCTGTACTACCTGTACCCTTTTTACTACTTGTCTTTCTAGATTTCACTTTAATATTGAAGTAAAATGATCTCAGTCAGTATTGCGGGGATTGCTGAGAGGTGGAGTGACGCTCGTCTCCAAACCTATGTCAAATTTGATGATCCTATGATCTGACATGGATCATCAGCCAATTCATTACTGCTTTACTACTCGTAAGTTCTAAACTACACAACCTCAGATCGATAACCTCTTGTCTAATTTGAGTTACAAATGTGGGGACTTTTGTTTGATTCAGATTTTCTAAAATTCTTTATCAATCTATTGTCAGAATATTTTCTTTCTAAAGTTCTTTTGTAAAACTTTTGTTTAGTTAGAATTTGTTCATAATTTGTTTTAGAAAAATAAACTTGAAAAATTTGATTTAGATGTTTTTCATGTATTTTGAAATTATGTTTAGGCCCGGGCAACGCCGGGTATTTCTTCTAGTAATGATAAAATGTAATAATAATATTTATTACAAAAGGCCAGATACATAGATACACATATATGATGTAATCACAATAATAATGAAAATGAAGAATATACTAAAATAAACTACAGCATTAATAACACCTTATCTATTAATGAAAATAATCCTTTTACTATAAATTATTTGTTTTTAGCCATGAAGTTTAGTTTCGGACAGGCCTCTCCTAGTTATTGCGAATTAAATTTATTTAGACCTCATCTGCCCCAGAAAAGACTACAAAGTTTTTCAGCTCATTGCTCCACCTAATAAAATGTCTTCATCGTTTTTTCACTCAATCAATGAACCCACACCATAGATCTTTTTACCAGCAGTCTTCCTTCATTCTGACAACGTTACCTATTGATTTAATACTTCCGACCATACCATAATACAGTAGACCAGGTGAATGTGTTTAATGTGGTGCCCTTTTGCCACCTGTCAAGAGACTAGCCACTTTCAAACAAATGAGAAAAACGAGACAATCCCTGGCAACGTGTTCAGCTAATTTTGATTTAAAGAGAAACACCTCCTATTATGTCTTTTGTTTCTGTTTTTATTATGAATTTCTAGTTATGCTTTTCACCATTCTGCTCTTCAATATAAATTCTAAACTCCAAAACTTTTTCAATAAAATTGCAATGAACCGATTTATTTAAAAGTTAAATAAAAATTTTTGATAGTTTCTTCTGAGAATATTATCTTTCCTCACGAGATAAGTATTTGCCTTGCTGAAATTGAGACCAGCATGTTTTCCCTCAATCTTTAATTCAGAAATGATTTCATTTAATGCTTGGAGAGATTCTGTAAAGACAGCATCATCGTCAGTTAACCAGAGATAAGATGAAAAAACATTATTAATTTTTACTCCTTTTTCTTCCCAGTGAAGATTATGAAAAATTCTTGCAAACTCGGTTAAATAGTACGGATGATAGTGGATCACTCTGTCTTACTTATAGTTATGTCCTGCCGGTTTACTTATTCCATATTACATTTAATCTCAGCAATTCGTTGAAACATGGACAATATTTCCGTCAATACTTTGATTTAGTTGTATGTATTTATGAATTGAGGGTTGACCAGTTTGAAAGCTATCCTGCAGTGCATAAATGTCATGCAGATCTTCTTTTGGTATCCTTGAGCTTTTTTTACTTTACTATAAAGTATAGTGATAATGAAAAAATTACTCTAGAAGTATCTTAAAAGTAGGAGCCGTTTTGTTATAATGAACGAAAAAGTTGTTTTTTAATCTTCACTATTACACAAAAACGGTGAGGTTTTTAACAAGGACTATGCATCTGATGTTAAGATCATTTGAAGAGTAAACCTGTAGATTGAGTTTAACACTTTCATTGGATAACTCATCACACGCTGGAAAACAAAATCTATGGTTGATTTGTGTTTCCTTTTACAGTTTTAAGAATTAAATTAAATATATTTACTTATATATCTTATTAACTCATTAAAACTAGTAGAAAGCTCTTTTATTCATATTTAAATAACAATTATTTAACGTAGTTTCGATAAAATATTTTTAACTTACTGTAAACAATTACAAGTACAGCAGGTTATCCGTTATTCCAAGTTGAGTTTTCAGGTTTTAGAGATATATTACCTTTGCAGCAATCAGAATTTCTTAATATTTTTCGTACCATATTAATTTCTTTTTTATTAACAGATATTATTCCTCTATAATGAGCAGTTTACCAAGGAAAAATTTTAAAACCATAAAATTTACTACAATTCCTCTTTTCTCTTAGTGATTTTGAAAAAAAATTATTCATCTCATCCTCTCTAAATGTGCTCTTTTGGGTTTTAATTATTATCTGTCGAACGGTGTTACCGGTATCATGTTTACTATCTTTCGGAATCAATCATGACTAAAAAATTTCATATTTTTTGTCATACTCACTTTTATAGTTGTTGAAACATTTAGCTGAAACTTTTTTCCAGTTAGTGCTGCTGCTAGTAGTTTTATAATTCTTGGATGGTTTCGACAACTAGAACTTCTCGTCTAGTAGAAAATAATGTTGTCTAAAATCACATTTTGGACAAATAGTTACTTTTGCAAGAGGTAATAATGTTCAAAAACAATTTTTTATATCTATATCATACGGCCAATTTTCCTCTAAAGTATGACTTTGATCCATCAAACCTGTGGCTTGTAGCGAGCCCACAATCTATTAAATGCACACACACACAAACACAACACACACACACAGACACACAGGCACACAGACACACACACACACACTCATACATACATACATACGTACAACATACATCATCGTATAAACGTCAGAAATGGACTTTGGGGACCTAAAGATGATTATCCGTCAAAACGTCGTGATCGAGATTTTTACTTATAGTAAAAATATTATTTATAGTAATGTAGAAATAGCTAATATATCTCTTCAGAAACAACAGTTTAAAACTTCAGTTTATTGGATTGGACTTTAATGAATTCATTATTACTTATTTGTTTACAAATCGTCACATATATATGTAACTCTTTAATAAACAAGAAGTTTGATACCAGTAATTTTTTTTATTTTTATATTTAACTGACTAAATTATCAGAAAATAATGTTTAATGTTCTATGACATAATGTTGTTTCAGGAGCCTTCTTGATACCCTACTGTATCATGTTGATCTTTGGAGGACTTCCACTATTTTACATGGAACTGGCTCTCGGTCAATTTCATAGAAGCGGGTGCCTCACCATATGGAAAAGAGTTTGTCCTGTACTAAAAGGTAATATATTTTTTCAATAACAAAATATTTCTACCATCAATAATCTTTTAAACTTATTTTGTCCCATCCCCATTGGAATTGAATCATGTATTCTAAACTGTATGTATATATATACTAATGTAAGTGTACATAAACTCATGTTGTATTTATACAAATATATACTAAATAATTTGGAAATGCTCTCTGTTTGATAGTATTCTTTGATGGATACCTTTATGGTATATACAGGGCCACTTTTGGCCCTGTATGATGATGATATTTGATCTTCGTATTATTCGCCTTCTTTCATTTAATGGGCAGAGTACCTGAAGCAAGGATGTGAAGTCGGAGTCGGGCACATTTCGACCTTGAGGAGTCGGAGTAGGGAAAAATCAGCCGACGCCGACTCCGACTCCGACTCCTCACCAATTTAAATTACTTATGTACATGAAAAAGATATAATACAACATGATAAATTAGTCAAAGTAGGAATTTTTCCCTTCGGAGAAAGACATTGGACATTTGATGGTACAACACACAAAGTTCAGTTTAATACAAAATATCTGTCCTTACCTGTTCAGTGTTTCAGAAGATTAATAATTAAAAATATGGAATGGCCTACAATCAACTTCACCATATGAAAATTAAAATCAAACTTCTTGGTTATATAATGCTCTATTTAGATATAATATAAATACCTAAATAGGAGTTGTTTATGGTATTAGTCTTTCATTACCGGGCGGTAGTACAAATAGTGATTGAACCAGTTATAAATATAAACGATTATTTTGGTATATCACACAACTGAAATATATAATAACCTTGGTATTACCACAGCAGTAATAACACTTTTGTAAAGATAGAGAAAAATAACCTGTTACGCAACAATCTCTTACAGGAGAACATGACTTTTTGTGTTCCATCGCCAGTGGATCTCTTACATGGCCCTCTATAACAAACTATTCGTTTGGGTGGGTGGGTGGGTTTTTTGAGTATGTATCCAAAGTTTGTGGACACGCTACGGTCAAAAATTGTTGGGGAGCAATTATGCACGATGGGAAAGCCACTTTTTTTTTGCCAAAACCCTATTTTCAGACTAAATTTTTTTTCTCCTAAACTACTAATTCTAGAGTCTTGAAATTTTGGCATTATCTTTGACACTGTAAAGGTAACAAACTAACAATAACCTCAGGTTTTGAAAACAACGGGAAATTTTTTTTTTTCAATCAAATGTAAAAATTTTGTCTTGTTTTTTTGAACGATATATCAATCAGTCACTTAGGCCTCTTCTCTACAACTATAATGCTAGGCTGATCATCCCTGCAAAGTTTGTTGTAAGCAAAGTGTGTACAATGTGGTTGTTTTTCTTAAGTTCAAGACAAGCCCTTTGTTAAGTAGTAAGCCATAGCAATTCCATCAATTAGTACGAGCATTAATCTATCAACGTGCATGCTTGTAATAATTATTCAACTGGGCTTTTTTCTATGGCTAGTGGTGTTATATTATTGTTAGAATAGAGCAGAAGTAATAACATATGATTTCTATAGTTTCTTTAACTGAAATATTCGTGAATAATGAGTCTACGTCTAAAGATCTTAAAATAATATACAAATATTATATTTTTATATAGAATTTGTTTTATAGTACTTCATTATTAATTTATAGTATACTAGCAAACCTACCCGTCTTTGACGGAATCAAAAATTCGATTGTTCTTGGTATTCCAAAATATCATTAGAAATTATAGAATAGTAGAAAATACCATTATTAGTGTAGTGTTAAACAAATGCTTCTGTATATTTTCAAAATAAACATATGTATGTAGTTAGAAAAACACGACTTAAAAGTTCATAACTTCGCTGCATCATTGAATATTCCATCCATCCAAAGATTAGATTTTAAGTTAGACATACACAAATCTACAATCAAAGTTTCAGTTTTATATGTCTTATGGTGGAAATATTTTGTGGACAAACCGACAGACAGAAACTCTAAGGGTACATGTGGCTACTCTAAAGTATGAAAAGTAAAGAAAACTTGAAATGAGTTAGTTCTAATTAACGTGCTCCCAATCAACAGCCAGCACGCAAGCCACTGAGCTACTCTGGTTCCATACCTTACTTTATTAGCAGTGTTTATATTACGCAAATATTAAATTAAAAAAAAAATGTTTTTATTGTATTTATTTATAATACATTTACACTACTGTCATCGGCGAACAAGCAAGCTACTGGCTACCCTGGCTACATCCCTTTACTTTATTACCATTTTTTATATTATCCACATTTTAAATTCAAAAAAATATTTGTTTGTTACATTTATTTATAATACATTTGCACTACTGTCATCGGCGATCACGCAAGCCACTGGGCTACTCTGGTCCCATACCTTACATTATTACCAGTGTATTTATTAAGCAAATATTAAATTAAAAGAAAGTTTACAGTTATATATAATATATAGCAAACGTACCCGTCTTTGACGGAATCAGAAGTTCCGTCATTTTTGGTATTCCAAAACGTCATTAGAAATTATAGAACAGTAGAAAATACCATTATTACTACAGTGTTAAACAAATGTCTCTGTATACACTACATTAGCTGTCTGTCCTTCAGGTTCATGGAAGAAAAACACTTGAAACCTCTGACTCTTGAGTAAGTAAACTACAGTTGACCATGAGAGAAAAACTTGGTCTCGATAACTTGAATTCCTGCGTTAGATAAAGTCTCCCTTTGCGACTTAGTTAACATCATTGCGAAATAGACTCTGACGGGACTTTGCAATCATTTCAACGTAAACAGACAGTGGCTTGGAATCAATGGTATGTGTGGTATACACACAGACTCCCCAATACAACATCCAGTCATTATGTCCGCCTCTGTGGCATATCTGTGTAGAGCACGAACTCAGAGTCGTGTCCTGTTGCACAGTTTTGGGGCACTCATGTTTCGTAACATGAAATTTGTTACTGCTACACAATTGCAGCATGATTGGTGTTCCTACTTTAAGTTTTTACTCATGAGCAGGCAGTCCAGGAGAAATAAATTCAGAGTCAAGAAATTCAATTAGATAATGAACAGCTTCTTCATCACTAATCCAATCTCTTTACTCACTTGTAAGTTCTTTTCTCGGTTTATGATATAGCATAAGAACTTGTTTGTTGATTTTTCCTACCTGTTCATATTAAGAGTTGAGAATTGCTCGTTTACAAAACTATTTATTCGTAATGGATAGTACATCCTCAACTCTGGGAAACCCCTTTTCAAAGATGTCAAATACGCAATCTATATAAATAAAATAATGATTTTGTCTGTACATTGCTTAGAACTGACTCATTTTAAGTTTTCTTTACGTTTCATACATTGGAGAAACCGAATCCACCCTTAGAAAAATTTCTGTCGGTTTGTCAGTTTGTCGGTTTGTCGGTTTGTCTGTTTGTCGGTTTGTCCGCAAAACTTTGTCACAAGTAAACTCAGCTACCATAAGACATATAAAGCTGAAACTTTTACAGTAGATTTGAGTAGGTCTAACTTAAAATATAGGCTCTCAATTGATTGGAAATTCAACGTAGAAGTGATGTTATGGACGTTTAAAGCAAAAACGTTTGTCACAGGTAACCTCAGCCACCATAAGACATGGTGAGTTTAAACTTTGACACCGGATTTGTGTATGCCTAACTTAAAATACGGGCTCTAAATAGATTGATAATTCAGTACAGAAACGAAGTTATAGGGCTTTAAGCGTATTTTCCTAACTTCACAGACAAGTTTGTTTTTGAAAATACACAGGTGTGGCAAGCAGGTATTGTTGGTTGATTTTAATTTCATTGGAGCATATGAATATATTGCGTATTTGACATCATTGAAAAGCTGTTTCCCAGAGTTAAGTATGTACTATCTATTACGAATAAATAGTTTGGTAAACGAGCAATTCTCAACTCTTAATATGAACAGGCAGGAAAAATCAACAAACAAGTTCTTACGCTATATCATCCCGAGGAAAGAACTTACAAGTCAGTAAGGAGATTGGATTAGTGATGAAGAAGCAGTTCATTATCTAATCGAATTTCTTGACTCTGAATTTATTTCTCCTGGACTGCCTGCTCATGAGTAAAAACTTACAGTAGGAGCACCAATCATGTTGCAATTTAGTAGTAGTAACAAATTTCATGTTACGAAACATGAGTGCCCCAAAACTGTGCAACGGGACACGACTCTGAGTTCGTGCTCTACACAGATATGCCATAGAGACGGACATAATGAATGGATGTCGTATTGGGGAGTCTGTGTGTATACCACACATACCATTGATTCCGAGCCACTGTCTGTTTCCGTTGAAATGATTGCAAACTCCTGTCAGAGTCTATTTCGCAATGACGTTAACTAAGTCGCAGAGGGAGACTTTATCTAACGCAGGAATTCAAGTTAGCCAGACCAAGTTTTTCTCACGTGGTCAACTATACTCGTAGTTTACTTGCTCAAGAGTCAGAGGTTCCAACTGTTTGTTCTTCCGTGAACCTGAAAGACAGACAGCTAATGTGGTGTATACAGAGACATTTGTTTAACACTGTACTAATAATGGTATTTTCTACTACTCTATAATTTCTTATTATAGTATTAGTATAATACTATAACTCATATTTTTGAGTACCAATTATAATAGAATTTTTGATTCCGTCAAAGACGGATACGTTTGCTAGTCTATATAAATAAAATAATGATTTTGTCTGTACATTGCTTAGAACTGACTCAATTCAAGTTTTCATTACGTTTCATACATTGGAGAAACCGAATCCACCCTTAAAAAAATTTCTGTCGGTTTGTCGGTTTGTCTGTTTGTCCGCAAAACTTTGTCACAAGTAAGCTCAGCTACCATAAGACATATAAAGCTGAAACTTTTACAGTAGATTTGGGTAAGTCTAACTTAAAATATAGGCTTTGAATTATTTGCCAATTCAACGTAGAAGTGAAGTTATGGACGTTTAAAGCAAATACGTTTGTCACAAGTACACTCAGCTGAATTTCTTGACTCTGAATTTATTTCTCCTGGACTGCCTGCTCATGAGTAAAAACTTAAAGTAGGAACACCAATCATGCTGCAATTTAGTAGCAGTAACAAATTTCATGTTACGAAACATGAGTGCCCCAAAACTGTGAAACAGGACACGACTCTGAGTTCGTGCTCTACACAGATATGCCACAGAGGCGGACATAATGACTGGATGTTGTATTGGGGAGTCTGTGTGTATACCACACATACCATTGATTCCGAGCCACTGTCTGTTTACGTTGAAATGATTGCAAAGTCCTGTCAGAGTCTATTTCGCAATGACGTTAACTAAGTCGCAAAGGGACACTTCATCTAACGCAGGAATACAAGGTAGCGAAACCAAGTTTTTCTCACATGGTCAAATGTAGTTTACTTGCTCAAGGGTCAGACGTTTCAACTCTTTCTTCTACCATGAACCTGAAGGACGGACTGCTAATGTAGTGTATTTGGAGGCAATTGTTTAACACTGTAGTAATAATGGTATTTTCTACTGTTCTATAATTTCTAATGACGTTTTGGAATACCAAAAATGACGGAACTTCTGATTCCGTCAAAGACGGGTACGTTTGCTATATATTATATATAACTGTAAACTTTCTTTTAATTTAATATTTGCTTAATAAATACACTGGTAATAATGTAAGGTATGGGACCAGAGTAGCCCAGTGGCTTGCGTGATCGCCGATGACAGTAGTGCAAATGTATTATAAATAAATGTAACAAACAAATATTTTTTTGAATTTAAAATGTGGATAATATAAAAAATGGTAATAAAGTAAAGGGATGTAGCCAGGGTAGCCAGTAGCTTGCTTGTTCGCCGATGACAGTAGTGCAAATGTATTATAAATAAATACAACAAAAATATTTTTTATTAATTTATTATTTGCGTAATATAAACACTGCTAATAAAGTAAGGTATGGAACCAGAGTAGCTCAGTGGCTTGCGTGCTATCTTTTGACTAGGAGCACGTTAATTAGAACTAACTCATTTCAAGTTTTCTTTACGTTTCATACTTCACAGTAGCCACATGTACCCTTAGAATAATTTCTGTCTGTCGGTTTGTCTACAAAATATTGCCACCATAAGACATATAAAGCTGAAACATTGATTGTAGATTTGTGTATGTCTAACTTAAAATCTAATCTTTGTATACAGAGGCATTTGTTTAGCACTCTACTAATAATGGTATTTTCTACTATTCTATAACTTCTACTTGTATTATTAGTATAATACTATAATTGATATTTTGGAATACCAAGTATAATAGAATTTTTGATTCCGTCAATGACGGGTACGTTTGCTAGTTACAAATAAATAGTTTTGTAAGCGAGCAATTGTCAACTCTTAATATGAACAGGCAGGAAAAATCAACAAACATGTTCTTACGCTATATCATACCGAGAAAAGAACTTACAAGTCAGTAAAGAGATTGGATTAGTGATGAAGAAGCTGTTCATTATCTAATTGAATTTCATGACTCTGAATTTATTTCTCCTGGACTGCCTGCTCATGAGTAAAAACTTAAAGTAGGAACACCAATCATTCTGCAATTTAGTAGTAGTAACAAATTTCATGTTACGAAACATGAGTGCCCCAAAACTGTGCAACGGGACACGACTCTGAGTTCGTGCTCTACACAGATATGCCATAGAGACGGACATAATGACTGGATGTGGTATTGGGAAGTCTGTGTGTATTCCACGCATACCATTGATTCCGAGCCACTGTCTGTTTCCGTTGAAATGGTCCCGTCAGTGTCTATTTCGCAATGACGTTAACTAAGTCTCAAAGGCAGACATTATGTAACGCAGGAATTCAAGATAGCGAGACCAAGTTTTTCTCACGTGGTCAACTATACTCGTAGTTTACTTGCTCAAGAGTCAGAGGTTCCAACTGTTTGTTCTTCCGTGAATCTGAAGGACAGACAGCTAATGTAGTGTATACAGAGGCATTTGTTTAACACAGTACTAATAATGGTATTTTCTACTATTCTATAATTTCTAATTATAGTATTAGTATAATACTGTAATTGATAGTTTGGAATACAGAGTATAATAGAATTTTTGATTCCGTCAAAGACGGGTACGTTTGCTAGTATATTCATATGCTCCAATGAAATTAAAATCAACTAACAATACCTACGTGTCACACCTTTGTATTTTCAAAACAAACTTGTCTGTGAAGTTAGGAAAATACGCTTAAAGCCCTATAACTTCGTTTCTGTACTGAATTATGAATCTATTTAGAGCACGTATTTTAAGTTAGGCATAGACATATCCAGTGTCAAAGTTTCAGCTCACCATGTCTTATGGTGGCTGAGTTTACTTATGACAAACGTTTTTGCTTTAAACGTCCATAACTTCACTTCTACGTTGAATTTCCAATCAATTCAGAGCGTATATTTTAAGTTAGACCTACTCAAATCTACTGTAAATGTTTCAGCTTTATATGTCTTATGGTAGCTAAGTTTACTTGTGACAAAGTTTTCCGGACAAACAGACAAACCGACAAACTGACAGAAATTTTTCTAAGTGTGGATTCGGTTTCTCCAATGTATGAAACATAAAGAAAACTTGAAATGAGTCAGTTCTAAGCAATGTACAGACAAAATCATTATTTTATTTATATAGATTTTTTAGATTTTCTTGGTAATTTTACCCTTATTCTCCTTTAAAAAAATTTTTCTTTGATCACGCTCCTTGGTTTCTTTTTTTTTATTTTTCTCCTTCACCGCAGCGCTGCTTTAGCACTCACCCAGTGAGTCCTTTAGTTGACTGTCGTCCCATTGTCAATTCACTTCTTCTCCTGAGGACGATCGCCGTAACGGTCAAAATATTGAAAACTGAGTCTATGTTATGTTTGTTTGTATGTGTGACAGTTTATTTTAAGTATATATATATATATATATATATTATCACAGTTTTATTCTTGAACAATCATATATTTCATGTTTAGAACTATTTGGAGAGAAAGACAGAGTTTCTCCTTACAAACTTTTTTGTAATACTATTGTATTACCATCTTGAAATTGGCAGATAAATACAGACTTAATTAGAATGTATTCTGTTGTGTACATCTATTACATATATCAGTTAGTAACTGTATGTGATTCTTTTTGAGATAAGAAAAATTCAGATGATGTATAGATTAATTTAATTTTTTCCTTTTTTTAAATTTACAAGTATACTAATTTTACAATCCATTTATATTGGATATAAACAAATTGATTAAAGTATATGAGGCCAAAAAAAAAGTTGGGATTATCTCTTTTAATTATAATATATTTTGTTGATTTATTTAAATTAAATATATTTTATTTTTACATTGGTTGTTAAAAGTAGTTTCTTGAAATTAATTTTTTTAGTCAAAAAATTTTGCATCGCATCCTCTTGGTAAACAGATGCTTACCAAGTTTGAAATGCCATTATCTGGATATGTTAAGTAAACCCAATTTAAAATCAAAAGTTTCATCACAATACCATTAAGAAAATAGAATATCAGGTCGGGTAGAAATTCAATCCGGTTCATAAAAACATAAAATTGTATAAAAGTATGTTATAAATGTTTCATATTTTTCAAAGATCTTGTATTTTGATTGCAAAGCAAAAGAAAGGAAAAACCTTCTGTAACGAAAAAAAAAACAAGAGAAAGGGAGAATAAGTTGGAATTTAGAAGGCGGAAACTTCATAGGAAGAAGGGTAACATTGGCCAAATCAGTGTGATGCTTCTTCCATATCTGATTTGGGCAATAAAAAGGAAAGCTCAGTGATCGTGACAGTTGCCTCAGTCTAGCTATTGTTTCATTAAGATCCTTATGCCCTCTGTTCTACCTTAATCAACCTCTACCACTTGCTTCATTATTCGAACAAACGTTTCTTGGTTCTACCACACCACCATAGTAACTATTTATTTTTACAAGTATAAATTTGTAGGCTATAAGCTGCTCATAAATATTAAGAAGTTTTCTACTCAATTACTTGTTTTTAATGAAAAACATTCCCTTAATTAAAGCACATGATAATTTAATCAACATGATGCATAGCTCTTTCCAGTTCACAACAGCATTAACAAATTAGAGGAAAAAATGTTTTCAGCTGCGAATTAATTATGATGAAAATACATTAAATCTTGTATTAAGAATCAGGATCGTCTTCTATTCATATTGTTCATCAGTATTCTGTATTCTGACTGTATCCAGTTTTAATTTTTAATGACTGTTACCACATTTAGTTCTTTGAGTGGTACATATTCTTCTTCTCTCATAAATTTATTAATACATAGGCTAATTTGTAACAAGTCCGAGTTGTATATCGATTGAGTGTTTATCGAAATAAAATACAAGCCATACGATTTCAATTAACCATCCAACAAATCTGCATATAAACAATAGATACTGTACCCGGCATTCCTTGGATAGATTATTTTTATAACTGGCAATAATAAATCAATCAGGCTTTACACACTGAATGTTTTCATTATAGTTTTTAAGTAAAATATTGGGGTGTTTTGGTTCTGACGTAATTGAAGTATGCTAGTTGTTGAATAGTGGTTTTATCTTCTGTTCTAACAGTTCTGCCTTCAAGAGTTTCTAAAGCTCTTTTTTGAGTTTTTGAAATTAGAATCTTTGCTAGCCTAATTTTTCATTTTCGTTAGAAACATCATTTATCATTAGAAACATACTCATTTTAAATTTCTTTTTTCTGTTTTAAAATTAAATTCTTTTATGTTTAAAAAAGTTTTCAATAACATTAAAACGTTTGCAATTAAAAGTTTGATTTTTATCACCTACCACTTCTCTTTATACTACTAGTACTACTACTACTACTACTACTACTACTTCCTCTAAACTAAACATTACTCCTTTCCTCATTATCAGTTTCTTCCCTCGAGTTCATAAAACCAATAATCTTTCCTCTCCTTTTCTTTTCTATATCGATTCCAACTATCTTCCACCAAACCCCTCGCTTCCATCAGATGGCTTCCATTCTTAAGGCGGAAAGTAGAAGGATGCAAAAATGCGGTCCAGGCATGACTCAGTGAGGCAGCATGCCTCTCGAGGCCGATAGGACACTTGGCACTGCCCAACACTTTTTAACTTGTCCCAGTATTCTCAAACATGCTAACCCGTAGGAACTAACTATTTTAGCTCGGTATATATCGATATCTTTCTCCTTTACCACCCTTTCACCTTTTAAAGAGCTAAACTCTAAAGCAGTACCATCAAGTATTTCTTTCCGTATAATTACAAGGTAATCTGCATATCCTTACATATTGTGTCCTTGATTACTTAAAGTATCCTGTAGGTAATCCACAACGCATTACCACAATTTAAGATAGCGCATCTCCTAAAATTATTCTTAAGTGACTACAATTTAGTTGCGGTAGATCCTATCTAATCTTACGTTAAATTATTGTAATGTATGCTGTAGTTCTTGGATTTAGGCATCTATATATTAGTTTCGATTCGTTAGATTCTAGAGCATGCTATCAAAAGCACCTTGAGTAAGCACAAAGCAGCCTAGAATGATTCTTTTAATATTTAAAGAGAGCTTATTTTGTTAACTAAAATTTCTGGAGTCCACTCCATAAATTTTCTATTTCGATATATAGGTTGTCCGTTGTGAAGATGCTTATTCACTCAAAACTTCTCATGTTAATAATATAAAACCTTCTAGTTGTCATTATTAGTGTAATATTATTCTTCTAATACTCTAAGATTATGAAATATTCGTAGCAAGATAACACCTATTAAAAATTTTGAGTACATCGAATTACTGCAGAAATAGTTCAGAACAATCGTAAAGAACAAAGAAGTCACTTTCTCATGATTTAATATTGCCTAAAAACTGTAAGATATGTATCTTAAATTCTTAAATTAAGGTTTTTTTAAAAGGTATATGTAGATTGATTACAAAACTTTGGTTAAAAAACCAGCCATGACGTGCTAGAAAAATCATATTTGGTTTATTATTGTCCATTATTCCAAGATGACATTTAGTTCTAATAACTTATTTACTTTTTGTAGCAATCAAAAATTATTGGCATTTTTTTAAAAAAAAAAGGAAACAATTTTAGGCCATATTTTGACAAAATTTCATATACTTAGCCGTTCTGTACGTAGAATTAATAAATGTTTTCAGAAGTTATAATATGCACCACCACGCTTCTTTCTGACCATATAATTTCAACAAAAAATGCTCTCAAATATTCAATTTTCTATCTGTCAAGCGGAGTATGTTCATAGGATTATAAATAAATAGAGATTTATTTATAAATTATAAACAAAACAATTACTAAATTATAGTTTTAAATAAAAACAAATAATTTCATTGCAAAAAAAGTAACTTTTTTGTTGCTTTAAATATCTGAGGTTTTTCCTAGTTAATACTTTTGTTGATACTATAATAACTCCAAAGTTTCAACGCTGAAGTTATGAAGCAATGTAGGAGAAAAAATATGTTGACCAAAATCACATGTTGGAAAGTGTTTTCTTCATTATGCAATATTGCCCTATCACAATAAAACACACTACACCATAGGGTACATAATACTCACAAGGGCACACTCACGCAAATAACACACATACTCAGAAATCATTAATTAAATGTTAAACATTAATTTCAGAGACCTCAAACATTGATATCCATGAAAATTATGATATTGAATTTTTCATTATTACTATCTTTCCTTACAGTAAAGAAAAATTAATTGAATCCAACAATTCTTGTTATTTGAAAAATAAGAAATGTGTACAAATGCTATTCCAGAAAAATAACTGAGCAAGAAATTTAATTCAATAATACTTTAAATACCTAAGACAACCAAATTCCGTCCAATAGAACAAATAATGACGTGCAAGTCCAAGATAAAGATTTTCAATATTCATTTATTCAAAGTTTGAGGGAATTCCATTAAAAATGTTGTAAAATAAATTAATTCAAGTAACTGAACTTTTGTAATAAAAGAGACGTAAAAACTTGGCTTTCAAATCTAAATGACAAGATTACAAATAAATTGCAAAGTATTTTTACCTATGCTACAAAATGTAAAGGGAATGATAAACTTTATTATGGTGAATCAAAATTTTTCTTTAAAGAGCGATTGTATGTGCATTCGTACTAAAAAAGGTCAAATAAGATTGCATTAGAAATCTTACTGGCAGCATTACCAATGCATTGGCAGAATATTGTAATAATGAAGGCTATAATTTTGATTTTACTGAAGAATTATTGCAAAAAAACAAGATGTGTGAAGAAAAATAACGTTGAAGGTGCTATATATTAAAGTGGTTTAGTCATTCCTTGACTACAGAAGTAACATTACTAATTTAAATAGTATTTATTATTTGTTTAAATTAATTATGTTTTGTTTGTACGTATTAGTGTAATTCCAATTGTTTAGTAAAAATTGGACATCTTGGTTGGTACTATTCATTGATATAGCTTGATATATATAGTTTGTATATATCTATTTAGATATATAGTTTGATATTATCAAACAATAATATTGTTTATATAAACAATAATATAGCACCACTTGAAAAATGCCAAACGAAGCATAAACCTTGTAAGACGGTTTGAATTCAAAGAAGATCAAACGATCACTGACTTTAGACCAGTAGGGGGCGTTATGTGTTCAGGATGCCGGTAGGTGGGCAGTATATGTTTGAGGGGCGGTAAATGTTTAAACTTCAAAAAAATAGTCAGTCCAAAAAATGTTATATGCCTATTTTGATATTGAACTTGTTTAAGAACTTTAAGATTGACGTAGTAGTGGAATAAAAAATGTTTTAGGCATTTCCGATCTCCATAGAAAAAGGGGAATAAAAATTAAAAAAATAATAGCCCCGGAAATGCTGTCCCAAAATAATTTCAATTCTCAGAAAGTGCAAATGTTGCTAGTATGCCAGGTGATGCCAAAAGAACAAAATAGTGGTTAAACAATATTTCAAATTTACCAATTTGCTGCAATAGTTGTAATAATAAAGGAGTTTTAAAACTTAGGTTTTTGAAATAAACGTTTAAATATTATTCATTTGGAAACCTGATAGTGCCTATAAAATTTTGAAGAGGGGGGGGGGCAGAGTAATACTAGAAGTGATGCGGTGAATCATCGCAGATTTTTGCAGCACTTGAAAAGTGTTAGGCCAGGAATGTTTACTGTCCACTATGTTCTACATCAATAGCATTTAGTTAGTAAAAATTTGAGTGCCGAGCTATACCAGTCACTGCAAATTTCTATTAAAGTAATTAATAGGATAAAAGCAGCTTTGCTGAATGGCCTTTTGTTTCATCACTGTTTGACACTGATGTCAAATTTATGCAGAATGTTGATGAAGTTATTTGTGAGGAATTAAAGAGAAGGCAAACAGATTTGGTTTATCTTTCAGATATTTTTGAAAAAATGATTCAAGTTATCTTAGAAATTCGAAGAAATATCGACTTCATTAAAGCTAAAAGCGTTATTACGAGTTTCATTGACAAATTGACCCTATTTCACCTAAATTGACAAGTTACCCAAAAAGATATGTGTCATTATCCAAAGTTAGACGAAATAATGGTTGAAAGAGAACTTTTAAGTAAAAAGGTATCCATTTATTGTGCACATGTTGAATATTAAAAAATAAAAACGGCTCATTAAAAAATAATGAAAATTTGACCAAAAATGGAACAAAAAATTAGCAATTCAGAAAAAAAAAATTTGGAGTGGCCTACACTCAACTTTACTATAAGTAACTTAAAATCAAATTTCTTGAGTATATAATATATAACGTCTCATTTAAGCATAATATAAACATCTAAATGGGATATGATTATTAGTCTTTCATTCCTGAGGTAGTACAGATAGTGATTGAAGGACATATCAATAAATAAGCTTATTTTCGTACATCACACAGCTGATGCAAATAATTTCATTAGTATAACTACAGCAGTAATAACATTTTTGAAAAACCAAAGTGAACATTTCTTGATACGAAATATTCTCCTACAAGAGAACATGGCTTTTGTTCAAATAGCCAGTGGATTTCTTACATCGTTTACTTGACATCCTTCTACATTGAATATTAAAGTAAAATTTTCAAATTTAAAACAGGAAAATACCCTATTCTTCTCTGAAAAATTTCATAAACATCGAAGAAAAAATGTTGTTTAAAGATGATTTATAATTAAAGATGTACGATAATTACATTTATTAATCTCTAAACGAAAGGTTTTAATTTTGAATTATTTTTACATTTTCGGTCTTTTATAGAATTACTATACTGGGAATTGTATGGCTTCTTAGTATTTAATAAGATCATTTTCCTTCCCCTTTGTCAAATATCATATATACGAATTTTTTCTGAGCGAGTGTTATCTCTTTCCTGCCTGCTGTACTCTGTTATAAGGTTGCAATGAATGTATATTGAGAAAAAATATATTAGTAATTAGCCAGTTTACATACTCAAATCGAAGTCAAAGCCAGCTATTCAATATAATTTAAATCTTTTATAGTTGGGAGCTTCTAATTTTTGAATATAATAAATATGAACTATTAGACTAGAATTGTAAAAAAGAACTGGATATTTCTCAACAAACATAAGTACTCTTTCTTGAAGAAAGAGTCCATTCATTACATTTCAATATCATGGAAAGGTACTACATTCACAATTATAATGTAATTGTAACTGATATTAAGTTTTGCTCAAGAGTGCAATATATAGATTTATTAAAGCATTTTATGAGACAAATCCATCATGCCAAGGAAGACAAAGGTAATTTATTTATGTTTATTGCCGGTGATTTTTTTACATGTAACAATAATATTCCTCTTACATCTCATAAAAGTCAATAAACTATTTAAATTGTTCCTTTATAAATATCAATTTTATCCCAGTGGAATCGCTCAAAAAATGTCTAAGTCTATGTAAACAATGAAAAAAAATATAAAAAATTCGACAAGTATAGCAGGTGATCTCTTAGTCTAAGATAAACAAACAGCTTTTATAGCGTTATTGCTCTTTCCCATGATTGAAACTTCATGATTTTTTTTTATGAATTGCTAATTTTTTGTTCCATTTTTGGTCATATTTTCATTATTTTTTAATCAGCCGTTTCGCGTCAAAAAAACATTTTCTGAAAACAGAAGTCGTTCTGTAACGCCCCATTAGCGAATGTAATTTTAAAAAAAAATATCTCGACTCATTCTACACATAATGTTCTATTTATAGGCATAGTTTCATTCTTGTCCGTCAAACAGTATGGCTTGTATCGCTCTCACAATGTTTGAGATTGAATTATAAGTCAAAATTTGTACATTTTATTGAAAAAAAAATATTTCCCGTTGTTTTAAAATTCTGAATATATTTTTCGTTTGTTCCATTTGTAACCTCAAAGATAATGTCAAAATTTCAAAACTCTAGGGTTATCAGTTTAGGAGAAATAAATGCTTTTAAAAAAACGGTTTTTGGCAAAAAAAGTGACTTTCCCATCATGCATAATTCTTCCCAAACAATAGGGATCTTCTTCCCTATGTGGCCCATTTTTGTGTAAAATAAAAACTTGATCCATCAAAGATTCTGGACCGTAGCGTGGTAACGAGCAATGGTAACACACTCACCAACCCACCCACACACACACACACACAGACATCATCGTAAAAACGTCATAAAACGACTTCTGGACCTCAAAACATATAATTCCGTCAAAATCTCGAGATCGAATTTTTTCACGATCACTATACTTTACTTATAGTAAAGTAAATATATAAAAAATTCGACAAGTATAGCAGGTGATCTCTCAGTCTAGGATAAACAAACAGCTTTTATAGCGTTATTGCTCTTTGCCGTAATTGAAACTTCATGATTTTTTTTTTATGAATTGCTAATTTTTTGTTCCATTTTTGGTCAAATTTTCATTATTTTTTAACGAGCCGTTCAGCGTCAAAAAAACATTTTCTGAAAACACAAATCGTACTGTAACGCCCCTTTAGCGAATGTAATTTTAGAAAAAAATATTTCAACTCATTCTCCATACAATGTTCTCTTTGTAGGCATAGTTTCATTCTTGTCCGTCAAACAGTATGGCTTGTATCGCTCTGACAATGTTTGAGATTGAATTATAGGTCAAAATTTGTACATTTTATTGAAAAAAAAATATTTCCTGTTGATTTAAAATTCTGATTATATTTTTCGTTTCTTCCATTTGTAACCTTAAAGATAATGTCAAAATTTCAAAACTCTAGGGTTATCAGTTTAGGAGAAATAAATGTTTTCTAAAAAACGGTTTTTGGCAAAAAAGTGACTTTCCCATCATGCATAATTCTTCCCAAACAATAGGGATCTTCGTCTTTATGAGGCCCATTTTTGTGTAAAATATCAACTTGATCCATCAATGATTCTGGACCGTAGCGTGGTAACAAGCAATGCTAACACACTCACCAACCCACCCACACACACACACACAGACATCATCGAAAAAACTTCATAAAACGACTTCTGGGACCTCAAAACATGTAATTCTGTCAAAATCTCGAGATCGAATTTTTTCACGATCACTATACTTTACTTATAGTAAAGTGAAAAGTGGATTTATAATCTATTTTTAATGTCGTCCTGCATATAATTATATGTATAGATATTTGATACTTTTAGATGGAACCCTCTTCTATGAGGGTTGACAGCTAGCGGATAGTTTTTTACTCTTTCTTACTGTACTCCTTTATTTACCCAAACATCCCTTTCTCGACATTAGTCCTTTCCTGCGCTTTCACTCTTTTAAAATACCACTCTTCCTTCCCACTCTTCTCAACCCCTCACCAGATGTTTTCTGTTTCTAGTGTTTCAGTTGGGTTTTTGACTCTGACGAAGACCGCTTGTTACGGTTGAAAGATCTTAGTCTTGTTTTCCCATTCCATGTTGTGTTTTGATCAATATTGATATTTTTGATATTTTTATATTTTTGATTTATATATTTTCGAACGTGTGCATGTGTGACATACAACTATGTAATGTTTTTATCAATATTGTTATTAATTATTTTATATGTACAATAATCTTTAAAGGAAGGGGGCGGTAGGACAGATTATTTTGCATGTATTCTTACAAAAAGTTGGGAAACACTGTTTTAGACGAACGCTCCTAACTTCGCTGTGACAAGGCGTTTACCAATTTTGTTAACTATCAAGAATATTCCCTTTACACAAAAAGTTCACGCAGCTAAATAAAATTCTGTGTACAGAGTTATTTGTCAGATAAGTCTTCTCTTACTTTCTAGTAATACTACTAATAGGTAAATGTGTACAAGGTAAACCATTTTGACAGAGGAAGAGACTTTAACATTACAAACAGAATGAAATAATACTATAAAATAACCTTTAAAAATATTTACAGCGGTAAAATAAAATGTATTTTCGTAAATTGCTTGCATTTTTATATATCTTGAATGAAATGCTATATTTTAAATTAAATGAATGAATAAATTCAATTGAACATGAAATATTGTGTTTAGGTTATTGTAAGAGAAAGTAAGAGGGAGTGAAAGGGGGACAGTATTGAGACTTAAACTAACTTAACTGAATTAGACTGGACAGTATTACGAAAATACCCCAGTACTTAGGGAGTTATTGTCGAAGTAAGTGAGAAAGTTGATTGAATAGGAGGCCAATTACAAGAGGTCTGGTGAAGAGGGGGAGGTTTGTTTATGCTATACAGGGAGGAAGGAGCAGGATTCATTTGATTTAAACCCGTTGGGTGCCATCTACATCTCATTCTCCTCGATTCTCCTTTCGGCAGCCCAATATCAATGATTCAATCTTAACTTTTCCATTACATGACTAACTGTTTTTCAAACATCAAAATATAGTAAAATTTAACAAGGGCTAATCAATATTTCTTTCACTTTGACTAAAAAACACCAATATAATCCTTTCCTGAACCCTTTTTCTTCTTTCCTTATTCAACTAATCTGATACCGTATAATTGTAAGGATTCATTTTTAAAATTGATTCATATATTTCAAAAACTTCAAGAAATTAATATACCGATTAGCATATTTGATTATTTTTCTACTTTTGAGTTTTTAGGAAAACTGTTACAAGAACTATAGTGTAAATTGTTTTTCTTATACATTTAATAAATAAGATACATGCATAATTACCATAACTATTATACTTAACTATGCATAAGATGCATACATGAGATGCATAAATATGCATATATTAAGTCAAAAGAATTTGTTATATTATCTTAATAACTCAATTTTTAAGATTTACATGGAAAAGACACAGGATGTTTTTTTACTTTACTATAAGTAAAGTATAGTGATCGTGAAAAAATTCGATCTCGAGCTTTTGACGGAATTACATGTTTTGAGGTCCCAGAAGTCGTTTTATGACGTTTTTACGATGATGTCTGTGTGTGTGTGTGGGTGGGTGGGTGGGTGAGTGTGTTAGCATTGCTTGTTACCACGCTACGGTCCAGAATCTTTGATGGATCAAGTTGATATTTTACACAAAAATGGGCCCCATAAAGACGAAGATCCCTATTGTTTGCGAAGAATTATGCATGATGGGAAAGTCACTTTTTTTGCCAAAAACCGTTTTTTTTTAAACATTTATTTCTCCTATACTGATAACCCTAGAGTTTTGAAATTTTGACATTATCTTTGAGATTACAAATGGAACAAACGAAAAATATATTCAGAATTTTAAATCAACAGGAAATATTTTTTTTTCAATAAAATGTACAAATTTTGACTTATAATTCAATCTCAAACCTTGTCAGAGCGATACAAGCCATACTGTTTGACGGACAAGAATGAAACTATGCCTACAAATAGAACATTGTATGGAGAATGAGTTGAAATATTTTTTTCTAAAATTACATTCGCTAAAGGGGCGTTACAGTACGATTTGTGTTTTCAGAAAATGTTTTTTTGACGCTGAACGGCTCGTTAAAAAATAATGAAAATTTGACCAAAAATGGAACAAAAAATTAGCAATTCATAAAAAAAAATCATTAAGTTTCAATTACGGGAAAGAGCAATAACGATATAAAAACTCTTTGTTTATCCTAGACTAAGAGATCACCTGCTATACTTGTCGAATTTTTTGTATTTTTTTACATTGTTTACATTGACTTAGAAATTTTTTGAGCGAATCCACTGAGATAAAATTGATGTTTCTAATGGAAAAATGAAAATATATTATCGACTTATAAGAGATGTAAGAGGAATAATATTGTGCAGGTAAATGATAACACTCATTAAAAAAAAAATTCGTATATATGTTATTTGACAAAGGGGAAGGAAAATGATCTTATTAAATACTAAGAAGCCATAAAATTCCCAGTATAATAATTCTGTTAAAAACCATAAATGTAAAAGATAATTCAAAATATAAATCTTTTGTTTAGAGATTAACAACTGTAATTATCGTACATCTTTAATTAACAAATCACCTTAAAACAACATTTTCTTCGCTGTTTAAGAAGTTTTTCAGAGAAAAAAGGGGTATTTTACTGTTTCAAATTTGAAAATTTTACATTAATATTCGATGTAGAAGGATGTCAAGTAAACGATGTAAGAAATCTACTGGCTATTTGAACAATAGCCATGTTCTCTTGTAGGATAATATTTCGTTTCAAGAAATGTTCACATTGGTTTTTCAAAAATGTTATTACTGCTGTAGTTATACTAATGAAATTATTTGCAAATAATAAATTATTTGTGATGTACAAAAATAAGCTTATAAATTGATATGTCCTTCAATCACTATCTGTACTACCTGACGAATGCAATGCTAATAATTATATGCCATTTAGATATTTATGTTATGCTTAAATGATACGTTATGTTTTATATACTCAAGAAATTTGACATTAAGTTACTTATAGTAAAGTAGAGTGTAGGCCACTCCAGATTTTTTATTTAGTATTCTTTCACTAAAATGCCTATCTAGCGTTTAATGTAAAGAATTACATTTTTGTTGCGAATTTATTTGACTCTTTTATAAATATTCAAAAATTGATCTGTTGAAGACTCTGCACAAGGTACTGCCTTATTATAACTAGACTAGAGTTACCCAAAACAGGTGAAGTGTTTGATATATCTCAGTGTTCTCACTACTGAGTGTAATTGACATACTTCAATTGCATTGAAGAAGGTGCATAGAAAATATATTTCTGGACACTACAGAAGTCAAAGATTAGTATTTGACAGTTACTACTTTATTTTACATCTGCTTTAGTCTCAGAAGGTTGCTCAATGAAATAAATTTTGAATTATTTGGCTATGATTCATGATATTGAGTCTCAAATGGTGTCTAACACATAATGGTCAATAAAATAGACTTGCCACGAGGCAATATTGACCAAAAAATGTACTTAAGAACAATTTGTGGGTATAATATCAAAATGATATACTAATTTTTGTACCATTAGTGTACCATTGGTGTTGACAAACTTTTGGATACATTCACATCCTCCGACCAACTTTAGCTGGGTACACAATTGTATTGCAAAATCTACTGAAGTGCTTTTCTTTTTTTAAGTAACTGTGTTCAACAAATACAGAAGTTATCTTCCTAGAGCTTATACTACACCACATTATAAGGTGTGTAGTAGTGATGAAAACGTTCGTTCTAGTGATTTCGCCGAATATACACATTTCGAGGTACCTACCCTAAGTAAATATTTCAAATAGTTTTTTATTACATTTCTCTCTCTCTCTCTCTCTCTCTCTCTCTCTCTCTCTCTCTCTCTCTATGGACGTGTGTGTGTGTGTGTGTTTACCCAAAAATTGTATCTATGTTATAATGCAGCTGTATTGCATAATGTTTGGGTAATTTTCATGAAATGAATGTCACTCTTTTAGACAATATGTGATATTCGAGTTCTTTTTTTTCATTTTAATTACTAACTCTAAGAGTGTTGTAATTTGAGATTATCACAAAACTAATACTATGTTTCACCTTAAAAAAACAAATTCAATAATTAGAAAAATTCCATGAATCTTTACCCATCAATCTGAACTCTGAACCCTTCTATTCAGGAATTATCATCCCGCCAGATATCTGGCTATCTTTAGCTTATTAGAAGGCAAAAAAGGTGTTGGCCCCGAGATCTACTCAGAAATACTGTCAAGATTAGTTTCAAGTGATCTGAACAATCAATGTATATGGAGTACTACCAATGGGTACTCCACTCTTATTTCACTTTTATGTAGCATGCATCACTACTACTTTTTACCCCTCTGATGTATTTGCCCAGATGACTGGAGGAGATTATTTTTTTACACTCGACTTTACTAAAGCTTACCTTCATTACGTGATGGGTGAGGCAGTGTCATTATTTAAACATTGAGCACTCACAACGGAATATACAAAGTGAATTGACTTATATTTGGAGTAAATGTAGCACCACCATTTCACCAAAGTTCATGTTCAAATTGTTTCAAGCTATTAAATGGGACAGTGCTTCTTTGATGACATAATTGTACAGAGTGGAACATATAATGAACTTTTAGAACATATGAACAATGTTTTAAAGTTATCAGGTCTGAAAACTTAACACTAAACTATAACAAGTGTAATTTTTTGCCTCTTCTTTCTGCAAAGAATGAAGATAGTATTATAATTATACTATCTAGATATATTATACTAGATAGTATTATTATCTATAATAATACTATAATTATCTATAATTATCTATATATTATTATTATTAATACTAAACTATAATTATCTATAATATTACTATATATTATACTAGATAGTATTATAATAATATAGTATTATCTATACTATATATTTGGCTGGCTTAAACTACTATATCGAATACAAAAAAAAATATTTAAAAGGAGTAATATGGACTTTATTTTCTGTTTCCACGTGAACAACCATTGGACAAGGCTCGAGGTGAAACCTATAATTTCCAAACAAATTAGACTCAAACATTCAATTGTATAAACTTAGAAATACCAAAAAGGGAAGTCAGAATAATACTCAATTGAATACGACATTATGTACTCTTAACGAGAGAAAAAAATTGAGGCACCATGGTTATAAAAACGTTGAAATTACTCCAAAAAAAAGTATGATTAATGGATCTAGGGTAATAATTCCACCTGTCCTACGCAAACAAATTTTACAAGAGCATCACAGTAGACATTTAGGTATCGTGAGCATGAAATCCAGAGACATTTGTTACAGTTTTTTGACAATATTCACAGTAGATATTTAGGTATCGTGAGCATGAAATCCGAAAACATTTGTTACAGGTTTTTGCAGAAAATAGGTAAACTCATAGAAGAAATAAAGAAAAATGCAAGCATTTCTCTGAGAAAAAAACTAATCCAACCGAAGTTTCGTATCACCCCAATTATTATAATAATTATAAGTAGATATAATAAGAGAGAGCTCGAACAGGGGCTAATGAGCAGTTCAAGGTCACAAGAAGGGACTCCCCCACAGCGCAACAAACCTCAGAGCCAAGAGATAAGGTCAGTGACCTGAGGATGACTCATCCCTCCCCTAACCAAAATATTCAGTAAGGTCAATGATCTGTGGGTGACTAATTGTTAGAGCTACACACAATCGAAGGGTACCCAACTGAAATAACCCCCCCCAACCCACCATTCCACCCACAAAACCGAACAACCATACATTCAACTGGGGTCTATCCCAAGGATAGGTCAATTACTTGAGGAAGACTCAAGGTTTAGGTTCATAGTTCCATTCATACTCGTACTTCTCACTATTTGAGTCCCTTTCAAAGGTTTGAAACGAGTGAATAGAAGAATATTGTTTGGTATCATTTCACTCAGCGTTAAAAAATAATTCGGCTTGGATGGCACTTTCTCCTTTCCGAAATTTTATTATTCTTTCGATATCTCTTACCGTTTACGAGTTATAGCCCTTTTTAGCCCTTAAAGCTATATTCTCAATAATAGGTGTATATAGTTGAGTTAATCACTCATTACCTAGTTGTATAAAAAAAGAAAAGAGATATTTTTATTGATTTTAGAGTTAATTTGCTCTTGTCATTTCGATTTTACTCCCTTCGAAAGGATCATAAGAGCAAAGTGTAGGTACATTGAGTTTAAAGACTTAAATAAAGAAAAATTATTAAATTTACTAAAAATTTACTTAAGAGGAAGAAAATTTGTCAAAAATTGATTCATGAGATCTCAAAACTTGTAAATACGTCAATTACTCAAAATGAAATATTTTCACAATACTTCTATTTAAACTAGACATAAATGAAGCTAACAGAAGGGCATTATTAATTTAATTAAGGTTTGCTTATCCCGATAATATCTTGTAATTAAACTTAAGGAATTTAGCACAATTTCTAAACATGTCTATAAAATGCTATTGATTTCAAAGTTTTAATGGTTTTTCTTATTTATAGTTCGTTTATTATTTTTTACTTAACTTAAGAAAACTTAAACTTGTTCTATCTTATGTTATCACAGTCACTCATCAAATTGGAGATTAAGAAAGTAACTTTTAATTGCGTTCATTATATCAAGATGAAAACATTTATATAGATATAATCTCTTTAAACTGTTTAAATTAATTAATCATTCTTCCCCCAGCATATCAGAAAACAAACTTTTTCAGATTTCTTGGAAAAAATATTCAGTATTCCAATAATTAAAGACATATTAAGTATGCAATTTATTTTTAAAAAAATCATGATAAAATATTTATTTTAACTCATGCATACATTAAAAGATTAACAGAAGGATGTAAATATAAATCGTTTGTCTTTAAAAAAAAAGGTTAATTATTATGAATTATCATGTAATATTGTTAGAAACATTAGTTTAACAGCTATCTCCACCAGGTGTCGTATTCTAGCCACTTAAACAGAACTAAGAAGGAAAACACACATTACTAGTATGACCTACGAGTATGAACCTACAACCCACATGGTACTCTTATTTCTTAGTTGTTCCTTATTTAGTTGTTTGATTAGTTGTTTCTTATGAAGTATAGTGATAATAATATTTCTTCTTCAAATATTCCAAGATCATGCAATTTTTATAATGAAGTAACCCAACAGTATATCTGAAATTTAAGCTTTGTAGAATCATTGTAAAAGTAGGTTCGAGATACTTAAGTTAAAATAGGCACAATTATGTCCACATTTTGATAAAAAACAATGAACGTAACTTTATCATGTTTCTGATACCATAAAATACAATACAGTAAGTTACAAATACAATACAAATTTCTCCCTCATTAAGAACTTAATGTGGAAGAATTATCTGATAAACATGTTTGTCAGAAATTCAAAACTTTTCTTAAAATACAAATTAATGTGTTTGTTTAATTATTTTTTAATGTGTAAGATTATTATAAACAAAAAATAATAATAAAATCAATCATTATTATTATTATTATAATTATAATAGTAGGAACAGGAGCTACTGAACAGTTCAATGTCACACGAAGGGACTCCCCCACGGCGCAACAAACCTGAAGGCCCCGAGAAAAGGTCAGTGACCTGAGGATGACTCATCCCTCCCCTAACCAAAATATTCAGTAAGGTCAATGATCTGTGGGTGACTAATTGTTAGAGCTACACACAATCGAAGGGTACCCAACTGAAATAACCCCCCCAACCCACCATTCCACCCACAAAACCGAACAACCATACATTCAACTGGGGTCTATCCCAAGGATAGGTCAATTACTTGAGGAAGACTCAAGGTTTAGGTTCATAGTTCCATTCATACTCGTACTTCTCACTATTTGAGTCCCTTTCAAAGGTTTGAAACGAGTGAATAGAAGAATATTGTTTGGTATCATTTCACTCAGCGTTAAAAAATAATTCGGCTTGGATGGCACTTTCTCCTTTCCGAAATTTTATTATTCTTTCGATATCTCTTACCGTTTACGAGTTATAGCCCTTTTTAGCCCTTAAAGCTATATTCTCAATAATAGGTGTATATAGTTGAGTTAATCACTCATTACCTAGTTGTATAAAAAAAGAAAAGAGATATTTTTATTGATTTTAGAGTTAATTTGCTCTTGTCATTTCGATTTTACTCCCTTCGAAAGGATCATAAGAGCAGAGTGTAGGTACATTGAGTTTGGTATCATTTCACTCAGCGTTGAAAAATAATTCGGCTCGGATGGCACTTCGTGCTTTTCGAAATTTCATTATTTTTTCGATATCCCTTACCGTTTATGAGTTACTACCCTTTTTAGCCCTTAATGCTATGATTTTGCTAGTGGTAGTTTATAGTTGTCTTTCATTATTAATAATTGGTCTATGCTGTGATTAAGGAGTAATTTTTAATCAGTTTGGAGTAATTGTTGTTCATCTGATGGGAATATCACTTCTTTACCAGGGCTCGGAAGGGCCGAGAGATTGTTATGGGTATGGATTTTGCGATAACTTGACACCGCCTGTAAATTTTATAAGGACTGCTTTATGCTTTTTAAGTCAGTTGTCTACGGACAGTCCTACTGTTAACATCACGATCATAACTTCCACCGATACCTTTAACACCGATTGAGGGTTATATAAGGACTGCTTTGCACTTTTTACCTGAGTTGATCACGGACTGTGTTACTGCTCACATCACGATCAACAGCACCGCTGATTCATCTAATAGCTGTGGGCTATATAAAGACTAATTTGCACTTCTTACTTCAGTCGCATACGAACTGTCATACTGATCACATCATAATGTTTAAGTGTAGTGATTGTTCTCTCTTTTTCATCTCAGAGATTGCTCGGAACATTCATAGATCCACCGCACATGGACATAATGACGTTTTGAAGAACATCTGTTCTCGTTGTAGCCAATGATTTTCTCGCGAGTATAATCGAAAGCGTCATGCTTTCTACTTGCTTTGATGGTTTCATTTGCAAAGTATGTGGACAATTATTTACAAACTCATGCAATGGAAAACTTCAAGAGGAAATTTGTGGCAAGGTAAAGGCTAAACTCTACAGAGTTGAACCTATCAAAGACCAACTTCTTGCTTTACCACCTGGAAAGAGAGGCATCACGCCTTATGAAACTGGCTTTGACAACCGAATGAAGTCATACTTATTGAGGTCTGATAAATGTTTTGACCTGGACTGCTACATGATGGAAAACAAGGGAAAGATAATCGAACTGATTTCATGCAGACTCAAGGAACACCGATCAATCAAAGTTAATATAGTGGTTGAATGCAAGTTCGTTAACTCCCTCGGCAAATCAAGAAATGATACATTTAAAACCAAAAAACAGCCTGTAACTTCAACATCTGACATGGACAAGATAATATCTGAAAAATCAAGTGTCTACATAAAGTATAGTGATTATAAAATAAATCAGTATTTCTTTATTTAAGCCTTTTAAGGTCCTTTGAATTCATTTTCATGTGATTACTTTACTTTAAGTGAAATATGTTAAAACGTTTCTATCTAATTCTAAAATTTTTTAAACCGACTATCTAATTCTAAAATCCTACCTTTCCAACAGATAATCACAAGTATCTGTAGTCAGTGCTCTATCCCCGGTCTTCCCTGTTCTAGCTGGAGTACCTGAAGGCAGTATACTAGGTCCAGTTTTGTATAACATTTACACCCATGATATTCCTGTGCACCCTCAAACACTTCTGTGTACTTTTACTGATGATACAGCAATCCTATCCCGAATCCCTGACCCCACTACTACCACAAATATCCTCCAAGAACACCTAAATAGCATTGAAGACTGGTTGCAAAAGTGGCATTTAAATATTAATATAAATAAAAGTTTTCATGCAACTTTTACGTTAAAAAAGCACCTTGTCCCAATGTTACTATGAATAGCGCTCTCCTTCCAACGAGAGATGTAGTCAGGTACTTAGGGCTCTTCATTGACAAAAGACTAACTTGGAATCCTGATATCCGACTGAAAAGGCTTGACTTAAAACGGCGATTCTTACTACTGTACAGACTTCTAAGGAAACACTCAAAATTAACGCTACATAACAAAGTACTACTATACAAAACATTACTGCGACCGACCTGGACTTACGGACTTGAACTATGGGGTTGTGCAAAACCATCCAATATTCATAGAATACAATCATTGCAATCTAAAATCCTCCGCACTATCACAAATGCTCCACAAAAAATCTAAAATCCTTCATAAAGACCTAAAAATTCCATTCATCCAAAACCTTGCCTCTGATCGTTATAGGTCATTTCACAAGAACCTTTCCTCTCACCCAAATCCATTTGTACGAATCCTTCCTTCCTACTCACCTTCCCAGAATCCCCCAAGATGACTCAAGAGAAAATGGTCCAGGGATCTACTATTACAATAATATACTTAAAAAAAAAAACAAAAAAACCAAAGTGAGAAGTTGAACCAGTGGGTTTCATTCTTTGCTCATGTGCATCGATGTCATTGTGTAATCTATTACTACGTATGCCTGTTACGCATAATATACGTAGTTGTATATTTGTAAATAAAGATGATAAAAAAAAGTGAAATATATTAAGTAATTAAAAAATGTCTAGACAAAAGGACAGACGTATATTTCTCGATATGGGACACAATCCATTTTTTTTAGACAATATAGTATTATGGTACTATGTCATATTTTATTTGAAATCTGGTACTAATTTATTTCCTGATCTTCTGGTCAGTCTTGATTGTGTCTAGTGTCATCTGAATCTGAGTATTGCGTGACAAAACGTTGATGGATTTGGGCTTACTGCCAAGTGGTAATATAACATTAGAAATACAATTATTATATCTTACTTGTAGTACTTATCAAATTTGTTTATAATTTGTAAACCATTTTTTTTTATTTGTATTTGTTTTACATAATGTGCACAGTTTTTTTTTCAAATTATCAAGGAAATACCAGTTGAGGTTCTCTGAACGCTGGTTTTCCTGGTTTTACTAGAACACCACCGGTGTGTGTGTGTGTGTGTGTGTGAATGTGTATGTAAATTTCGTGTAGGTATATGTTTGTGTGAGCAACATATTTCAAACAGAAAGTATGTATAATCTCTAAAATTAATATTTAAGTTAGTTTGGCCGAGAAACTGAAAAGCCTGGCACCAATATACACTTCTTCACAGGTACTTTATTTGAAAAAAAAATGTATTGACCACATGATAATCTAACTTTGAAACTGCTGTGACTAAGTCAATACGAAAATTAAGCAAAAAGTAGTAAAATAGAAATAACAAATAGTGCTAAATACTCGTATTTAATTTGATAAATGGAACCTCTATAAATTAAGTATTGATTATCGATTATTGAATAGGATTCCTCCCAAATGACTTTCACTTGTATAACATATATAACAATATACAATAGCATGTATAAAAACATATAAATTTATGTAATAATATATCACCTGATATGTTATCTACCAATGTACTTATAGGTTGAGCTACGGTAAAATCGTTATATAATTTGTCAATTATAATTGCATTTATTATAAGATAAATTGAAGTGTCTTATAATGAAATAATTTACTTAATATCGTTCTTTTACTTCCTTTTAGCTTTAGTAGGTCAAACTTTTTTGTTGAAATTAAAATTATTTTAATATAGAAAAATTGTGATAAAAAACAATAACAGTATTTAACCACAAAATATTCTAATCAATATATACTTAATTATTATTTTTTTAAAAGCATTATTATTATTATTTTATTTAGAAATATTAAATTTGCTATTATATTTAAAGGATTATTTGAAGAAATGTTGAGAAACTTACTGAATGTTTGTTCATGATATACATTTTTGTAGCAGTTGATGAATGGATCTGATTTCGTTAGGAAGTTAGCGAGTATAGGAACTAAACCAGTGAGCCTGATTCAAATCCAGCAAAACAAATTCTTTACTTTACACTGAGTAAAGCATAGTAGTTATGAAAAAATCAATGTCGACCTTTTGAAAGATTTTTACGTTTTCTGGATCCAGGGTGCATTTTTAAAATTTGTTGATAATTTCTGTGTATACGTCGGTGGAAGAGTGAGTGAGTGTCTATCCATAAGCTTTTGGACTCGATACGTATCACTCCCCCTAGTAGATCAAATAATATTGAGCTCGAAAATAGTCTTGATAATATAGATCAGATGTATAGTTTTTGGTTGGTATTGCCTCATGGAAAATTCACTTTTATGCAAATGATATGATTTTAGATACCATTTTCTCCATCGATGCCAACTTTGGAGAGTTGAAAAAAAATTTTGCTGACATTATGGAAATAATACTTGCATTAGTTAAGAAAAGTCTTAGATTTCTTTGATAAAAGAAAAGGTCAGATATGGGCAAATGTAACTTTTGATTGAATCCGAAAGCTTGTGAACATAATACTGGTCAAGCTATTTGACGGATTATAATGAAATTAAACATAAAAAGAGAATCATTTTATAGAAAGATGGGATGGGATTGGTTGAACAGTTTCTTGACCAAATTCTTTGAAAAGCAAATGGGCCAAAGCCAAAGCAAATATTTAGAAAATACTAGTTTTTCTCTAAACTGCATACATTTGATCTTTTTTGTACCATATATCTAAAATAAACACTTTACCACAAAAA
Organism: Hermatobates lingyangjiaoensis; assembly: GCA_026182355.1. NCBI lineage: Eukaryota > Metazoa > Arthropoda > Insecta > Hemiptera > Hermatobatidae > Hermatobates > Hermatobates lingyangjiaoensis. Next base: position 6,152,465 of record JAPFBL010001617.1, read on the forward strand.
ACACATAAAAACTTTTGGTTTATTAGAATACGTGGTATAGCCCTAAAATAAGAACAGTCTAATTGGAATTACGGCATCTTCCACTGCTTACCGGATTTGTCTACATTATCTTATACAATTAACACGAACAGCAAAAAATGTTCAATCTTTAATTTTTTTTAAAAATATTCATGAATAAGTTAAATAATATAAAAAATGCATAATATGTTTAACCTATAAATGCAAAGACGTCTTACAGTGGGGTGTGTCTAATTAGTCAAACCATTTGACAATCTTAATGTTAATAATGTATGACGGACGCGCAGTTGTGTATTAGATCAATTCTACTGTTGTTGAGTAACATTAAAAATGGAAAAGATTCTTTGCTGTACCTTATACCTAAACTGGTATTAATTTTTATCAAAACATCGGATGTTTGTAGAAATTTAAATTTTGCATTTCAAAATGTCTAGAGTTTTGATTATTGAAAATGAAAAGATTACACAAAACGGATAAGTATTATGTTCCAACTGTAGTCACCTTTTTCATTCCAAATATTAATCCATATAACAACGACGGTATATGAATTGTACATTTCTTTTTTCAATAGTAGCCTTTCTTAAATAACAGTTTTTTCAAAAATAAGGCAGCATGAATGGTTTATTTTATAAAGGGTTTATCTTAATAAACAACAATCCAGTCAACAATAATGCTAAATCCGGACTTCATTTCATTAGTAGTTTTTACTAAACAACACCAGATTGCTTATATGTACCATATGAATGCTTTATTGTTTCAATAGTAACAGCTCCTAAACAGCACTCAATTCAGCGGCAACGCTTTATAAGTGTCAACTAATTTACTATAAGTAAAATATAGTAATCATGAAAAAATTCAATTTCAAGATGATGACAGATTGACTTGTTTTAAAGTACTCTCATTTTTGAAGTTTTTTCGTTGGTGTCTAAGTGTATCTGTATGGTTGGGCCATTAGGTATACATCCAAATGCTACAGAGCACACTATTTGACAGATCAGTCTGATTGCACAAAAAATAGACGTTACAGTGTCTTTGAGCTGTATAGTTTCTGGCAATATTGACCCATAAAAAGTTAACTTTATTTTCTGTCTCAGACTACTTAAACTAGTTTCATAAATGTTGCAATCAATATTGAAGTGATGCTGGCATAAACTCAAAAATAATTCAGATGCTTTTAATGAAAGAAAAAGCCAGTTTTGTATTTTTGCATCGTATTGTAAAATTTTGAACTCATGATTGAATAAAATTTTCTAAAATACTCTACTGATTTCTTTATTTACAAAATCGGGCAAAAATTTCCAAGACAATAGCTTTAGCGATTTCATTTTTTAAATATTCAAGTCGGTAAGTCTGTATTTAGTTTCAGATTATAGGAACTTCTTTCTCCTGATGCGACTATTTTTTGAATTTAAAATTAAATTTATTTTAAATTTGTTAAATAAATAATAAAAGGAATGCAACATTATCAGAAAGCTTGTGAACACGGAAGTAAACACAATATTTGATTGAACATATTTTAATTCAACACAAATATAGCTCGCGGGATACTATAGAGCAGGGGTTCTCAAAGGGGGTGAAATTCACCCCCAGGGGTGAATTTTGGATCTTCAGGGGGTGAATTGTGACCACAGTAGGTTTACAGAGTGAGGAAAGCTATTATAGGTTTTGACCTCTTCAATATAATTTTAAAAAAAATGTATAGAATTAATATTTCATATATCCATCAATAATTATAATTAGCATTCTATTTGTAAAATTCTCTTATAATCATAATCACTGTAAAGTTTGTAAATGTGTATATACTACCTTGGGAAGAAGAGCATTACCTTGGGGGGAATGGCATTGTGGGAAATGGCGAGAGGGGTGAATGGTCTAAGCAAGGCTGAGAACCCCTGCTATAGAGGGAATGATTTCTATGGTTTTGATAAACTTCCTTCAACAAAAGAAGGGGTATTATGTGAATTCAACTTTTTTTTTATTAACTAATAACAATAGAATATTTTCAATACCTACAAAAAATTAGTATGCTATGAAAAAACTACAAAAAATTAAGTTCATTGGAAAAGGTGGTACAGCCATCAAACGGGAAATACTACCTTGAATATGGACAATCTACTCCCCTTGTCAGATTTGTTTACCTAAATTACACAATTTTACTGTACTATAAGTAAAGTATAGTGATTGTGAAAAATTTGATCGCGAGATTTTGACGGAATTGCATGTTTTGAGGCCCCCTTTTTAATGGATTAAATTAATGTTTTACACAAAAATGGGCCTCATAGTGTAGATGTGCCCTATTGTTAGAAAGCAATTACACATGATGGAAAATTCACTTTTTTTACAAAAATATGTTTTAATACAACTTTTTTTTCTACTAAACTAACTCCAAAATCTTGAAATGTTTGAATCATGGAAGCAACAAAAGCAATAACTGGATCCTCACATTTTTAAAACAACTGAAATTTTTTGTCACAATAAAATGTAAACATTTTGACTTATGATTCAATCCGAAAGCTTGTGAGGGGGATAAAAGACATACTATTTGATGGATAAAAATGAAATTATACCAAAAAGCAGTAGAAAACAATAAAAAGCTAACACTCACTCAGAATAAATTGGATTCCATGATTTCTGACAAAGAAAAGAAAAGTGTTTTTATAAAAAAACTAGCCTATTGTAATAAAATTGCGTGTAAAATAATCTATATAAATGAAATAATGATTTTGTCTGTACATTGCTTAGAACTGACTCATTTCAAGTTTTCTTTACGTTTCATACATTGGAAAAACCGAATCCACCCTTAGAAAAATTTCTGTCGGTTTGTCGGTTTGTCAGTTTGTCGGTTTGTCGATTTGTCGGTTTGTCGGTTTGTTGGTTTGTCGGTTTCTCTGCAAAATTTTGTCACAAGTAAACTCAGCCACCATAACACATATGAGCTGAAACTTTTACAGTCAATTTGTGTATGTCTAACTTAAAATATAGGCTCTGAATTGATTGGAAATTCAACGTAGAAGCGAAGTTATGGACGTTTAAAGCAAAAACGTTTGTCACAAGTAAACTCAGCCACCATAAGACATAGAGAGCTGAAACTTTGACACTAGATTTGTGTATGCCTAACTTAAGGCCTACACAATTTAATGCCTAACTTAATTTACCAGTTTAAAACATAGGCTCTAAATAGATGGATAATTCAGTGCAGAAGCCAAATTATGGGGCTTTAAGCTGTATTTTGCTCACTTCGCAGACAAGTTTATTTTGAAAATACACAGGTATGGCAAGTAGATATTGTTGTTGATTTTAATTTCATTTGAGCATATCAATATATTGCGTATTTGACATCATTGAAAAGGTGTTTCCCAGAGTACAAGATGTACTATCTATTCAGAATAAATGGCTTTGTGAACGAGCAATTCTCAGCCCTTAATGTGAACAGGCAGGAAAAACCAACAAACAACTTCTTACGCTATATCAAGCCGAAGATAGAACTTAAATGTCAGTAAAGACAGTGATTAGTAATGAGGAAGCAGTTCATTATCCAACTGAATTTCTTTGCTCCTGGACTGCCTGCTCATGAGTAAAAACTTAAAGGAGAACCATCATGCTGCATTTAGTATCAGTAACAAATTTCATGTTACGAACTTGAGTGCCTCGGGAAATGTGAAAATGGACGGACCATTTTCTCAAATGGTCAACTGTAGTTTGCTTGCTCAAGAGTTAGAGGTTCCAACTCTTTGTTCTTCCATGAACCTCAAGGACAGACATCTAATGTGGTGTATACAGAAACATTTGTTTAACACTACACTAATAATGGTATTTTTTACTATTCTATAATTTCTAATGATATTTTGGAATACCAAGTAGAATCAAATTTTTGATTCTGTCAAAGATGGGTAGGTTTGATAGTAACTTTATAAAAGATCAAAATGTAAATCAAAGCAAAAACGTTTGTCACAAGTAAACTCAGCCACCATAAGACATAGAGAGCTGAAACTTTGACACTAGATTTGTGTATGCCTAACTTAAAACATAGGCTCTAAATAGATTGATAATTCAGTGCAGAAGCGAAATTATGGGGCTACTAATAAGTTCTACATTTTTTACTTAAAAAGAGCTGAAAAAAGGACATATCAATTATCTGGTAAACGATAATTCAATATTATGTTTTTACCAGAGCCAGAAATTGTTGAAAACATTGTGAACTACTCTTGTATAAAAATTAAAAAAAAATGGATTAGTTCATATTAATGCAATATTAAATTGATGTATTTATTAAATCATGATACAAGCCTTTTTGAATATTTTTAGAATTTTTTATAATTCCTAAAGTAAATTTACCTGTGTTTGAAATCAGGATGTATCCCAGGACAACATATTGAGAAATGCCATAAAACTGATTGTAGTTGATCCAAACTTTGCTAAACTAGAGTGATAGACATGCCTTTATGAGTGGAACTATTATTTAGTATAGTTAAGTAGTAGGTAGCTTAACCCAAATTACAAAGTTCGGTTGTTAGTGTGATGGTGGGGAGAGTAAAATGTGTAACATTTCGAAATTATCTCTACGTAAGTGTCTATTACCATTATTATTATTACTATTAAGTGTCTGTCATTGATTGAAGTCAAATAGAAGAAAAACTTAAACAATTTTGGTTGGTAGGAGAAGGTATTCTTGGGTCTGCAGTTACTGCAGTTAAAGAGAGCACTGTGACAGAGAAAAATAATCAAAAATCTAGAAAAATACTCATTTTACTACAGATAAATTCAGCTTATTGGAAAGAGTATCACTATCTAAACGAGAAAGTAAAATATTCCTAAGTAATCTGTTGTCTCAATTAAGACGCTGGAGTTGTAGTGGAATGTAGAGCAAGCAGTATTATTTCACTTTTAATATATGTCTTCTAAAATATAATACGTCCTTCAAGCTTAATACATTAACTGATACCGTCCGGCATTCAATCATCTTGGTTTAATTTGCCTTAATGGAGTGAAGTTTAAAATTTTCCACAGAATCTTTTAGCCAATATGGCGGATAGAGATACTAATAACTCAGATGTAAAAGAAGAGCATTGTTATCATTTAAACAATTTTTAAAAACGCCTGAGAAGTACATATCCTAAGAGCAGTAATAAATGAGTGGAATCAATCAAGTTATAAATGCACACGTTCTGTGATGCATCCGAACCGGAATATAGAGCTGCGATCTATATTCGTAAAGTGACCAGTGATGAGAGGTACCATGCTCGACTATTAATATCTAAATCAAGAAAGATACAGTTAAAAAAAAATCTGTCTTCCACGATTAGAATTTTATGAAGCTCTCTTAGTGGTAAACTCAATGGACTAGGTGCAGGTACCACTTGAAATACTACATTGTGCTTTATTATGTGAAATCCAAACCAAAAAATTGGAGACTTTTACCACCAATCAGAGAATCAAAATTGTACAGTGCAATTGTCATGAGCAAAAGTTTTTTAATTTTTTTAAAAAAATTGATATTTGATATCCTATTTTTTTTTTAAAAAAAAATGGGTTATTGATCAAAAGGATAAGGAAATTTACAAACTCATTTTAAAATATGTAATTGATTTATGCAACATTTTTTGTATTTATACAAAAAAATATATTACTACAGTCTTAAAAGAGGAACAAAAAAAATCACTATGATTCATAAACATGTTTTCATCTGATATTAAGCTTTGTTCAAGAGTGCAATATATAGATATAATATTAGAGCATTTTGAGAGACAAATCAATCAATCTTACCATGGAAAACAACAGAAATTTCTGTTCATTGGTAGTGATTTTTTCGTGTAAAAATATTATTCCTCTTAAATCTCATGTTAAGTCAATAAATTATTTAAACTTATATACCTATTTATATATATTTAGTGATTATAAACATGAAAGAATTTACAACTGTTATAATTACTTAATCATTTAATGTGCCAAATACTCATTTATAATTGGAGGTAAGCAACGATTTAACATATTAAAAAAAATCTGGAGTGGCCTTCACTCAACTTCACTATAAGTAACTTAATATCAAATTTCTTGAGTATATAATATATAACGTCTCATTTAAGCATAATGTAAACATCTAAATGGGATATGATTATTAGTCTTTCATTCCTGAGGTAGTACAGATAGTGATTGAAGGACATATCAATAAATAAGCTTATTTTTGTACATCACACAGCTGATGCAAATAATTTCATTAGTATAACTACAGCAGTAATAACATTTTTGAAAAACCAAAGTGAACATTTCTTGATACGAAATATTCTCCTACAAGAGAACATGGCTTTTGTTCAAATAGCCAGTGGATTTCTTACATCGTTTACTTGACATCCTTCTACATTGAATATTAAAGTAAAATTTTCAAATTTAAAACAGGAAAATACCCTATTCTTCTCTGAAAAATATCATAAACATCGAAGAAAAAATGTTGTTTTAAGATGATTTATAATTAAAGATGTACGATAATTACATTTATTAATCTCTAAACGAAAGGTTTTAATTTTGAATTATTTTTACATTTTCGGTCTTTTATAGAATTACTATACTGGGAATTGTATGGCTTCTTAGTATTTAATAAGATCATTTTCCTTCCCCTTTGTCAAATATCATATATACGAATTTTTTTTTAAGTGAGTGTTATCACTCACTTTCCTGCCTTCTGTACTCTGTTATAAGTTTGCTATGAATGTATATTGAGAAAAAATATATTAGTAATTAGCCAGTTTACATACTCAAATCAAAGTCAAAGCCAGCTATTCAATATAATTTAAATCTTTTATAGTTGGGAGCTTCTAATTTTTGAAAATAATAAATATGAACTATTAGACTAGAATTGTAAAAAAAACAAACTAGACTAGAATTTCTCAACAAACATATGTCCTCTTTCTTGAGGAAAGAGTCCATTCATTACATTTCAATATCATGGAAAGGTACTACATTCACTATTATAATGTAATTGTAACTGATATTAAGTTTTGCTCAAGAGTGCAATATATAGATTTATTAAAGCATTTTATGAGACAAATCCATCATGCCAAGGAAGACAAAGGTAATTTATTTATGTTTATGGGCGGTTATTTTTTTACATGTAACAATATTATTCCTCTTACATTTCATAAAAGTCAATAAACTATTTAAATTGTTCCTTTATAAATATCAATTTTATCTCAGTGGATTCACTCAAAAAATGTCTAAGTCAATGTAAACAATGTAAAAAAATATAAAAAATTCGACAAGTATAGCAGGTGTCTCAGTGTAGGATAAACAAACAGTTTTTATAGCGTTATTGCTCTTTCCCGTAATTGAAACTTCATTACGGCATTGAAAACTATAGGCATAGTTTCATTTTGATCCGTCTAACAGTATGGCTTGTATTGCTCTCACAAGGTTTGAGATTGAATTATAAGTCAAAATTTTTAAATTTTATTGACAAAAAATATTTCCCGTTGTTTTAAAATTCTGAATATATTTTTCGTTTGTTCCATTTGCAACCTCAAAGATAATGTCAAAATTTCAAAACTCTAGGGTTATCAGTTGAGGAGAAATAAATGTTTTCTAAAAAATGGTTTTTGGCAAAAAAAGTGACTTTCCCATCATGCATAATTCTTCCCAAACAATAGGGATCTTTGTCTTTATGGGGCCCATTTTTGTGTAAAATATCAACTTGATCAATCAATGATTCTGGACCGTAGCGTGGTAACAAGCAATGCTAACACACTTAACCACCCACCCACCCATATACACACACACAGACATCATCGAAAAAACTTCATAAAACGACTTCTGGGACCTCAAAACATGTAATTCTGTCAAAATCTCGAGATCGAATTTTTTCACGATTACTTTACTTATAGTAAAGTAAAAATACCGTGTATTATATTTATATTTAATACATCGAAATTAATCAGTGAATTTGATTGTAATTTCACACATGTTATAATTATTTCTGCTATCCATACCTCATTATGACACAGCACATTTTATTACCATTATTTGATGTGTTAATGGTCAATTGCAGGAAGCAGCAGGAACCTCTATGATATACTCTTCCCAAGAATCCTAAAAATATTGTTTACCAAATTGTTGAAGATGTTACTTTTAAGAAATATAATTAACAGTTACAATTTTAAAAGTCAATCTATTAATTTGTATTCATTTATTTTTATAATGAATAAATGATATGTATCCATATAATAAATGAAACATGAAATATATCCATACATTTTTCTGATATATCAAAAAATATGTATCTATTCCTATCCTAGGGTAAAACTAAAGTAAAAAACATTGTACTTCACAAAATAAGTAGTTCACTTTAAATACATTTAGACAAATATTCTCATTTATTAAAGTTATCAGTTATTTTAAGCAATTTTCAAGCAGAATTTTCTACATTGAATCGATCACTTTCGTTATATTCTTTAATAAAAATAATTTTTATAGATCTAGACATATTTCTAGGTTTTAGAACTATGTCTGAGTCAAGCTGGATGAAACCACAGGTATTCCAACTCGTTTAAAATGTTAACAGCTAATTTATTATAAATCTTTCAAAAAAATCTGTTTCAGATATTATATTCTTATAACAAACTAGCAAACGTACCCGTCTTTGATGGAATCAAAAATTCTATTATACTTGGTATTCCAAAATATCAATTATAGTATTATACTAATACTACAATTAGAAGTTATAGAATAGTAGAAAATACCATTATTAGTACAGTGCTAAACAAATGCCTCTGTATACAAAGATTAGATTTTAAGTTAGACATACACAAATCTACAATCAATGTTTCAGCTTTATATGTCTTATGGTAGCAATATTTTGTGGACAAACCGACAGACAGAAATTATTCTAAGAGTACATGTGGCTACTCTGAAGTATGAAACGTAAAGAAAACTTGAAATGAGTTAGTTCTAATTAACGTGCTCCCAGTCAAAAGCTAGCACGAAAGCCACTGGGCTACTCTGGTTCCATACCTTACTTTATTACCAGTGTTTATATTACGCAAATATTAAATTAAAAAAAAATATTTTTGTTGTATTTATTTATAATACATTTGCACTACTGTCATGGGCGAGTAAGCAAGCTACTGGCTACCCTGGCTAGATCCCTTTACTTTATTACCATTTTTTATATTCCACATTTTAAATTCAAAAAAATATTTGTTTGTTACATTTATTTATAATACATTTGCACTACTGTCATCGGCGATCACGCAAGCCACTGGGCTACTCTGGTCCCATACCTTACATTATTACCAGTGTATTTATTAAGTAAATATTAAATTAAAATTAAGTTTATAGTTATATATAATACATAGCAAACGTACCTGTCTTTGACGGAATCAAAAGTTCCGTCATTTTTGGTATTCCAAAATGTCATTAGAAATTATAGAACAGTAGAAAATACCATTATTACTACAGTGTTAAACAAATGCCTCTAAATACACTACATTAGCTGTCTGTCCTTCAGGTTCATGGTAGAAGAAAGAGTTGAAACCTCTGACCATTGAGCAAGTAAACTACATTTGACCATGTGAGAAAAACTTAGTTTCGCTACCTTGTATTCCTGCGTTAGATGAAGTCTCCCTTTGCGACTTAGTTAACGTCATTGCGAAATAGACTCTGACCGGACTTTGCAATAATTTGAACGTAAACAGACAGTGGCTCGGAATCAATGGTATGTGTGGTATACACACAGACTCCCCAATACCACATCCAGTCATTATGTACGCCTCTATGGCATTATTATCTGTGTAGAGCACGAACTCAGAGTCGTGTCGCGTTGCACAGTTTTGGGGCACTCATGTTTCGTAACATGAAATTTGTTACTGCTACTAAATTGCAGCATGATTGGTTCTCCTACTTTAAGTTTTTACTCATGAGCAGGCAGTCCAGGAGAAATAAATTCAGAGTCAAGAAATTCAATTAGATAATGAACTGCTTCTTCATCACTAATCCAATCTCTTTACTGACTTGTAAGTTCTTTCCTCGGTATGATATAGCGTAATGTCAACTTGTTTGTTGATTTTTCCTGCCTGTTCGTATTAAGAGTTGAGAATTGCTCGTTTACAAAACTATTTATTCGTAATAGATAGTACATTCTCAACTCTGGGAAACACATTTTCAAAGATGTCAAATACGCAATATATTGATATGCTCAAATGAAATTAAAATCAACAACAATATCTACTTGCCATACCTGTGTATTTTCAAAATAAACTTGTCTGCGAAGTGAGCAAAATACAGCTTAAAGCCCCATAATTTCGCTTCTGCACTGAATTATCCATCTATTTAGAGCCTATGTTTTAAGTTAGGCATACACAAATCTAGTGTCAAAGTTTCAGCTCTCTATGTCTTATGGTGGCTGAGTTTACTTGTGACAAACGTTTTTGCTTTAAACGTCCATAACTTCGCTTCTACGTTGAATTTCCAATCAATTCAGAGCCTATATTGTAAGTCAGACCTACACAAATATACTGTAAAAGTTTCAGCTTTATATGTCTTATGGTAGCTGAGTTTACTTGTGACAAAGTTTTGTGGACAAACAGACAAACCGACAAACAGACAAACCGACAAACCGACAAACCGACAAACCGACAAACCGACAAACAGACAAACCGACAAACCGACAAACAGACAAACCGACAAACCGACAAACCGACAGAAATTTTTCTAATGGTGGATTCGGTTACTCCAATGTATGAAACGTAAAGAAAACTTGAAATGAGTCAGTTCTAAGCAATGTACAGACAAAATCATTATTGTATTTATATAGATTTATAATTTTCCCTGTTTACATTATCATTTCACAACTAAAAGTCATAATTTTCAAGTAGGTGATGCAATATAATAACACTGCTAAATTTAGCTGTTCCATTTCGGCTTTTTTTTTATCCAAATAAAAAAAAATGAAATTGGAAATGGAAAATGAAAAATGGAATGAATATAGCATTTTCATTTCATTTTATCCAAATAGGGAAATTAAAAATAATCAATGGAGCCATATTTACAGCTATTTCAATGTTAATTTAACTTTTAATTTATATCTTTGTAAGTTCTTGAAAAATAACAATAACAAATTGACCCTCCTAATTAATAATGCATTGGATTATATTGCTGGTCAGTTTCCATTCATTTCATGATTTAATTAGTAATTGTTTTCAATGAGTGTTATGAATTTAGCTTTTTAGTTATGGTTCTTCGTTTTCTGGTTGGCAATTTAATTTGCTAAACCATACCTAATGAAACCTACTTGTTACCTTCCATTATTGAATCACAGTCATTTAAAAGAAACATCTTCCAATAGTCCGTCAATAGTTCAAAACAAACTTTTTAATTAAAATATAGTTGCTACAATAACAAAAATCAATTAATTCAATTTACTGTTGGTTATATCTGATAACGGATTTACATTACCGTTGGGCTTGGACCACTCAGATTTTTAAGTCAATGTTATGCAATCAGTTACTCTGATTGAGTTTATGGTTAGTCTAATTCAAATTAAGAAACTTCACGTAAAGGTAAATCCTAGGAAGTATCCTAAGAAGTATAAGAAGTAGGGTAAGAAGTAGGAACTGTTGCCCTAATCATATTGATAATTTCAGATATACTACTGTATTATTTTATTGTTTCTGTCTGTTAGATTAAAAGTCATGTAGAATCACTGACTGCTGCTGTTAAATTTGACCTTCTGCCTTAATCATATTTCATAATATTACTATTGTTTCACTGATACAAATCTGGGGATGAACTAGAGACAAATCACATGAAATATTGGTGTTATTAAAAAGAGGTATTTTATTTAAAATAAAAGAACAGCTATAATTTTACATCTAATTTATTATAGTTTCCAAAACATTATATGAAACACCAATGAACACGAAAAAAAATTGGACTGGTCTACTACTTTACTATAAGTAAACGCATTACTTATTAACAGATTAACGTTAAAACCTCTTCTTGAAATAACATACTAATAAAAAGTACATTATTAAAGAAACGTCTGCTTGTCCATAACTAATAATCCCTCTTCCCACAGGGGCGTCTACGGCAATGACCAGGCGGCTAGAGGAGCCTAGATCTCAGTCACCATAGACTTAGTATGATACAAGGAATGTCATTGAATGAATAAGGTGTGAGCCTTAGAAGGCCATACTGTATTATATCATACTCCTATAACTCCTATATGTATGTAACATACTCCTGTTAAGTGTTACTTTTAAGTTGTTTCATTAAGACCTGTTTGACGATATGACCAATATCATGCTCACAAGTTCTGGGATGTAATATCGAGTTAAATTTATTAAATAGTTATTCAAAACTAATCATTCTTCTATTCAAAAAAGAAAAAAAATATTTTCGGTTAATTGGAATATCTGTGCTATGCTTATTACAAAATGTCAATGTACTAGAATTATAAGTTAAGAAGAAAAAATATGGGCTATTAAGGCAAGTAATGGACAATAGCATTTTTGCATGAGACATATTGAGCAACATATCCACAATAGGGGTTAATTTTACGTATAATGTCCATTTGACAGTCAGGCGGTGTGACCTGTAACGGGTACAGAACTTTTATATATATAAACATCTATCCAACCACTCACACTTACACCCCCCCCCCCCCCCCACACACACACATATATAAATACAAACACAAACACACACAAACATATACACACGCACACAAAAACACACACGCGCACACAAAAACACACAGACACAAACAAAAAATCTCACACCCAAAAACACACACACACACACACATACAGAATCTCAGACACAAAACACACAGAATCACACAAAACACACACACACACACACACACACACACCCTCATACACACACTAATAATAAAAAGACGTTAAAATTGGAGTCAGAGCACATCTGAACATGTAAATTCATTGAATTATTAAAATAATTTTTTTTCGTAAATTTTTGTGCTTTATTTATGATATAGTAAGAACGAAAAAAGAAGCACACATTCTTCCTATTAGTTCTGCTTAATTTAAACAATTTTATATTGTTCAGGTTAAGAAATAAGAGGAATTAAAGTTATATTCATTACAATTATAAAAAAAATTTTTTTTTTCTTTCTGGGCAATGCTGGCCAAACGCTATTGTAATTTACGGGGGGAAATATTCATGGTTATTTATAGAGTTCATATTTCTTTCAATTCAACTCCAAGTCAATTTGCATGAGTGTGAGAGGGGAAATGTTCATCTTAAAAAAAAAAAATTAAATTCGAAAAGATAATGATTATATTTATAATAGTTTCTGCGCTGGAGGCTAAATGGAAATAATTACAATAAATAAAGTTGGGAGGGGGAGGGAGGCAATCCATCATTGTTGAGGATATCGGCCAGGAGAGCTGTCGAAGGAAAGGCTCTTTTCAATTTCCTCTTCTTCAGCGTCTTGTTTGTTGCTGTTTCTATCTCCTTTAGCAACTTCAATTGTTCATCATTCTTTTATTATTCAAGGATTACAATCTTATCTTTCTCCATGGCAAGACTTCAGTATTTTTTTTTCATCTAGTTATACATCAAGTTGATATAAATATAATACTCAATCTTTAAATTATATTAAATTCGTTATTCGATATTTCTTATAAATAACACTTTAGTTTTTATTGTACTGAAATATAAAGTTTAGTATATTAAATCTTTTCTGGGTCATATATGTTTGTGTATATATTTCAGGTATATTCAAGAAATACTTTGACATGAATTCAATTTAAAACATATTCATTGATTGTATATTTTACCTTGTCAAATCACAAATTTAAACCTAGTCTGTTACAGGGGCTATCAATTGGCAGGAGTTTATTTTATAATTATTTTGATTTTTGCTAGGCTATATTCATTAAATAATGGAAGTAGTTTCACAAGGTTACTATTAACATTATGGGAGACCTGAATCATTGCACTCATATTGAAGTCCTTTTATAACGTTTTCCGATGATGTCTGTGTGGGGATGGGTGGGCGGGTGGGTGTGTATCCAAAAATGTGTGTACACGCTATGGTCCACAATCTTTGATGAATCAAATTAATATTTTACCCAAAAATGAGTCTCAGAATATAAATCTGGCCTATTGTTTGAGAACAATTATGCATTAGGGGATGGATAAGTGACTTTTTTGTTTGCCAAAATGTGTTTTTAAGCAACATTTTTTTCTTTTAACCTACAAAATCTAGATTCCTAAAATTTCAGTATTATCATGGAAGTAACAAAGACAATAACAGAAAAAAATCCTCAACTTTTTAAGGCAACTAGAAAGCTTATGAGGAAGATATATCATACTATTTGACGGTTCAAAATGAAAGTATACTTAAAAATATAGCATTATGTGCGGGTTGAACTAAGGTATTTTGTATCAAAATTACATTAATCAAAAGAAAATTATGGTACATTTTATATTTTCAAAAAACTTTTCTTGACGCTAAACAGCTCAATTACAGAACAATGAATTTTTGCCAAAAAAATTAAGAGAAAATTAGTAAGTTATAAAAGAAAATTTATGAAATTTAATTTACTGAAATGAACAGTAAAGCTATAAAAACTGAATATTTATCCTGGAATAATATATATATATATATATATAGATGTGTTATCTAATCGGGATTCGGTCAAATTTTCTAGGTTCAAAAATCAAACTCTCATTGCCGACGTTTCGGTTTTATTTTAAAACCTTCTTCATAGGCTTTTAAGAATTCTTAAAAATTTAAGAACTCTTACTTCTGCCTATGAAAAAGGTTTTAAAATAAAACCGAAACGTCGGTAAGTAGAATAGTCACGTTGGAAAGTGCAGCAATCATAAATTATAATTTTAGAAATTAACTTTAGAAAATAATTTTTTCACTTAGAGTGATTTATTTTTTTTATAGAAAAAAATTGTGATACAATTGTACATATTTCTAACAGTCTAATTAGAAAAACATGGCAGACTTTTTATTTAGGCAACAATTTAATAGTCTGTTAAATTAGGTTTGGTTTTGATGTTATCCAGTTGTGCTCAATTTGCGCTTGACATTGTTTACCCTTTGTCAAGAACTTGCATGAATACCTGGTCGATTTCTATTAGCGACTTAATATAGCCTGTTATGAATATTCATGTGTTATTTAAACTTTGTTGCCAGTCTTCTCTTGGTATTTGTAATCGGATGCCTAAGGATTTGTAAGTCTTCTTTAGTTAATATGTGCCACCACTTCTCTTCCACTTAATATAATAGAGAATCCTTATTAATTACTTACAAATAAACTACTCAAGTTTCTGACTTTTGAAGATTCAATTAATTTAAAACTTTTAAATTCACTAATTTATAAATTAATATGGTGAGCTGAACGAATAATTAATTAGCATTTTAATGAATAAAATATAAAAAATTTTATTATATTCACCAACAAAATGAAGTCATTTGTATACCTATGACAAAGGCTTAAAAAACAAATGATTGACTGATCTAAAAACTGACTAATGATTAAATAATTTTAGTTATGTATTATATTTCATTTCACAATATACACTCAGAATAAATATCACCGTCTAAATCACAGTAAAACAAAATAGAAATGGGGCTAAGTCGAATAACTAGCCTACTCTAGGTTAGAGCAGAATCCATTGATTGAGGAACCCCTGTTCTAAACGCACATTGGAACGACGATTTGTAACGACGATTGAGAACCAACCAGTGTAGCCAATTGCTTAAAAAGAAATTAGTAGAAACAGCAAATAAGGCAAAAAAGTTGAAATGTCTGGGAATGAAGAGAAAGAATAAAATAAGGCATAGTATAGAAAAAGTATGCAAAATGAAATGTTTGCATAACCATAACAGAAATAAAACGAAATAAGCCGGACAGAAAGAAGAAAATATAAGAAAAATAAATATAAAGAAAATAG
This sequence comes from Hermatobates lingyangjiaoensis, assembly GCA_026182355.1. Taxonomy (NCBI): domain Eukaryota; kingdom Metazoa; phylum Arthropoda; class Insecta; order Hemiptera; family Hermatobatidae; genus Hermatobates; species Hermatobates lingyangjiaoensis. Next base: position 6,168,404 of record JAPFBL010001617.1, read on the forward strand.
AAAAATACAAAAAAATAAAAAGTATATAAAAAAATACTGCAGAAACATTTATTGTTTTCCAACTTACTAAATTGTGATAAAAGTTTACGAAAGTTTTAATGCTTAAAACTCTTGTAAAATATATGAAGTATATATTTAATATAACATTAAATTTCCAACATGTTTCTGTCGACTTGAGCATAAAAGGTTAAAATGAACAATATATGAAGTTACTGGCAAACGTACCCGTTTTTGACGAAATCAAAAATTCGATTGTACTTGGTATTCCAAAATATCATTAGAAATTACAGAATAGTAGAAAATACCATTATTAGTGCAGTGTTAAGCAAATGCCTCTAGATACACCCTTTCTGCTAGTTTCTGCTTGATATGTGTTATGGTGGCTGAGTTTACGTTTGACAAAATTTTACGGACAAAGCAACAAACTGACAGAAATTTTTCTATGGGTGGATTCGGTTTTTCCATTGTATGAAACGTAAAGAAAACTTGAAATGAGTCAGTTCTAAGCAATTAACGGACAAAATCATTATTTTATTTACATAGATGAACGCATTTAAGTTAGTTTTTTATGAAAAGTATATTTAAATGTTTGAATTAAACTTCAAAGTTATTTTTGTACCAGAACTTTATCAGAATACTTTCAATGAAAATTAGAGTTCTCTTGTTTGTTGGATCCCATTGAGGCATACAACAGCAATGAAAGGCACCCATATACTATAGCATACATTGGACGGAGGTAAAATGATCTCACATATGAGAGATTCATGTTAAGAAATATTATGGAGCCCTTTTTATTTTAATTTAACAGATAAAATGCTATAAACATTAGAAATAGTTTATTCAAGTTAGACTCAGTGTTAACTGGTATAATGGCTTCAACTACAAGGGTTGACTGATGGCAGATAATTTTTACTTATTTCTTCTGAAGTCTATCTTTTACTCTGGCATTCCCAGTTTTTTGTTCCCTTTCCTCGCTTATTACGCCCTTTAAAATACCTTACTTGGTCTATATAATTTAAGATAGTTACTACAGTCAACATGTTTCAAATAAACACCATTCATCATCAGAACGTAAATAATTGTTGCAGGAAATTTTTCGTTTATATAAGCAAAGTAACGACAGTTGAAGGCAGGTAGTTGTTTTTGTAATAATCTATATATATCCTTTCTTTGGGGTGAATGACCTAGCGGTCTCAGTGACTGCCTACGAAGGTCCTGCTTGTCTTCAGTACGATTGAACTTGAATACTTTGTTACTGATTATTCTCTATCTGAGTAAATAAATATTCTTTCTTTTCTTGTATTAAAAAAATTAATTTCTATAATTTTCAATTTGTTGTGGTTTCTTTTTTGTCTAATTATTTCAATTTTGCGCCAGCTTTGGGTGCTTCAGTTAACGAGTGAATTGTAAGTGGTGTTTAAAACGAAGTGGCAGTGATACTGATTTACGAGTGGTATTGGGTTTTACAGTCCTCTTGAGAATGAGTACACTTGTACTCCAGATTTAACCAAAGTTCATGACATACCCATTGTTCTCGATAAGTAAGCTACTTATAGGTAGCTTTTATAATAGATGACCATGGTTACTTTTTCATTCATATTTTTACCGTTTACTCTTGCTCTTCATATTTTTACGTTTGCTCTTCACTATGTCTCTTAATACTCTTTCATCAAGCTTGTACTGCTCCGAATATTGATTCTTATAATAGATTTTATCTGTTATTTTTGTGTATCTTCATTAAATTGAGTAATTTTTAAAAATTTTCATTTGAATAATTTCAGGCTTTATTTTGATTGCCTATTTGGATTGTTATAGTTGATATTACAAAATAATTATACAAATATGAGCAGTATGCTCGGTAGGTTTGATGTCATTTCGTTTGGTCATTATACTGTTTTTGACGCCACACATGTAATACTCGTAGTTGGCCAGCGCTGCGGCAAATGGTGAGCACATACCCTCCATCAGTTCGTACATACATTTATCCATCTATGTTGGTTAAGAGGTTTTTCATTGTGCATGATTTTATTAATCATGCACAATGAAAAACATGATTATGTTTTGACCATACTGGTCTTCTTCATATGTAGTTTACCATATCACTGTCAGGGGCAACATGAGTATCAATATTCTAGATCTATAGATTGAGCTACAAATATTTAATTTACAAAATAGAATATTCTTAAAGTGATAAAAGAATTACTCTAGATCACTCCTTAGAATCAAGTCAATCAGAACTAATATTTAAATATTTTAATCTTAGAACTATTGAAAGGAGTACAACAAGATAAAGTAAGAATAATTAGTGTAAGTATAAGATTTACCACAACCAAAATTATGAACACTTAAGGCTGACTTCAGGGAGTGTGCACTCATTGTGGTAATTTGTTGTGCATGATCTAATGCATACTCTAAGAAGTCTAGGATACGATATGCAAAGATATGCTGATAACCTTGGGATTGTAAAGAAAGCCATTTTTGATGGTACTGCCATGAAGCTTATGAAAGGAGTTATTTGGATTGGTAGAAGATGGTTAAAGGGGAATGGTCTGGATATGAATTCAGCTAAACAGTCCTTATATATAAAAAAAGTAACCTTCAATGATCTCTTTATTAATAATACTAAAATAAAATTCTCTGAGGAATTCATAAGCGATGGAGTTTTTGTAGACGAATGACTAAACTGGCAAGGTCATGTAACGCATACATTGTCTGAGGCCACAAAAGCAATGTCCTGCTGTATGATGTTCTTTGGAAGGACATGAAGCCATAAATCTACATTTATGAAGCCCTATATGAAGGACATAAAATCTACATTGTGGTTGTATACAATTACAATTTTTTTCATATATTGTTTAAACCGATCCCCTAGCGGAGTCCTACATTTTGCCTATCAAGTGCATTTCGAGTAGGGATCTTTAATGAGTACCTGACATCGTACAGGCTCAGGACTGACGGCTTAATGTCCTCTCCGAGGGACAACGTACTCAGATTTATTCACCTCCCACGTGAATAAATCGAGGGCCAGGTGGGGATCGAACCCCGGACTACCAGCCCAGAGGCGAGTACGTTAACCACTGAGCTAACCTGGCCCCCCTTTCAATTACAATTACTGTTGTTATTAATCGAATGGTATCATACACATGCATATAAATAGATAAAGGTTCCAAAATTAGCCTTAATAAACTACAACGATAAGTGAATCGTAGAAAAGTTGTTAAACATCTCCCTACCGTAGATAGTTTTATCAGGAGTGAATAAATTTGCAGTCTTTTGAGACTGGTGCAAAATAAAATGCTTCTATAAAAGGAAAGTTGTTTAATAATTAAAATTAATTTATTGAAATATTAATGATTGAGCCAATATGTAGCTATATGCAATGCTCTTCGTGGTGTAGTTTACAGGGTGAGAAGATATGATTTCTTGAATTAAAAGCTTAATAAATCTAGAAAGGACTCCTGTCTGGTGTACTTATTATTTTTCCCATCTTATATTATTGTTTATTTATAATTTATTTTTAGAAATTATTAAGAAAACTCGTTAATATAATTTACCTGTAGTACATTACCTGTTAACATGTAGGTACCTGGAGACAAAGGAATAGAGGGAAATGAGAAGGATATAACAACAATAAATGAAATCCAATCATTAAATTGATAATCTATAATTTTGATGACACTTTTCCAGAGAGTTTAATATTATATTTATGCGATAGTACATTAAAATAGAACCTAAACTCAAATGATTGCCAACGAGTTTATGTTGTCAACTATGTTTCCTTACAGTAAATTTGAGTATAGGCCACTCCAGATTTTCAGTTATTAAAAAAAGAGAGAGTTAACATGTTTTAAATATTTTTAGTTATTTCCATAATCGCCTTTCTTTTGTATTTGAAACAGAAAAAGATCAAAGCTACCTGCTTTGCTTTTTCAGCTTAACAGACGGTTATACAAAACTAGCTTCTGCTGAAAGATATCCTTATTCCTCCTCTCATGCGATAAAACAATGAAGTAATCATCAAGTTGTTTAAAATGAAAATTTAGTTTAAAATGTGGTTGAAATTATGAGTCGTGTTTTCTAACTAAGAATAAGAAAAAAGATAAATTTATTTTTACCGAGCAATGGTTACCCAAATATTTTAATTGAACATTATTAGGCGTGAGGAACCTTCGGCCTTAAGGCCGCATGTGGCCTTTTGAACCTTGAAATGTGACCTTCTGTGGTTTGTTGAGAAAAATGTTTCAAATTATAAAGAATTACAATTATGGTAATAAAGACAAGAAATTCTGGCATTTAGGAAGAAGACTATTCATCAGTTATTACTTGAAAACTGTAGGCCTTTAGAAAATGATTTTCTTGAGTTAACAAAGGTAATAAACGAAGGCAATGATGACACTGCTGAATCTTTTGAAAGTTGCAAAACAGTTTTAGATGCACTGATGGAGTAATATAATGATAGATTGAAGGATTTTACAATATAACTATTTACTTATGCATTCGTGGTGGCCTTTTGGAAAAGTGGACGATGCTGAAATGGCCTTTACTCCACAAAAGGTCTAGACCAGGGGTCATGCGACCCGCTGACGGTACTTGAAAGTGTTTCATAAAACGTATGTAATACCAAACTGTATTACAATTTTAATTTTAACATTTTGTTTAGAATGCCAAAAACTTTTTCTAACTCTATCAACTCGCTCTATCACTTTACTATTTCATTTATGTTGTAAAAAAATTAAATATGTAGAACAAAAGTGCAACTTTTCTATGAAAGATTAAATAGACACTTTTAGAAGAGTAAAATTTGGTGTCCTATTTATCACAGCTCTCCCCTACCTTTGGTGAGCCGTAGCTTTACCAGTGACCCCTATAACTTTCATGATGTGCCAGTTGAACCATAGGCACATTGATTTGCCAGCAAATGACTTGTTGAAAGAGAAGCATAGATAATGAACATTGTTACATTTTACTTCTTACGTGATAATGACTTTCCGAAAATAAAGAACTATAGTATGGAAAGCCTTTTCGTCTTTTTTCCCAGCGCTTTCATTCTGGCTTGCGAGTGTTGATCAGAATGATTATGCGGCCCGCGCGCGTCAGTCATTCTTCAGTTATCAGGCTCGCAGTGAAAACAGTTGGGGACCCCTGGCTAGATGTTTAAAACAGCAACCAGATCATTCCAATAGCAATCACACTAACCTGGAAGTTTTAAATAAAAATTATTTCAAATTTTCATTATTTTATGATTCAAGGTTTATCACAGAAAATTAAAAACATAATAAAAAAAAATTTACTAGAAGTAAAAAACCACATTCAATAATGAAAGAAAGGTTAAATTACTGTTTTCTAAGCTAAAAGGAAAAAAATTACAAATCAATTTGATTTATGCTATACTTATGTAAAGATTGTCACAAGTGGTACTATGGTGAGACAAACCGCTGTACATCGGCATTCTTACTTAATGACTAAAGAAATAAAAGTAATTATACAGTCATTGCATCTCAGGCATTAATCCTGGCCCATCCTGGAAGGTTGTATGCTGTTAACATTATGAGTCCTTAAGTACTAGAAGTCCATAGTCTTTCGTATTCAATGAATTCTTACTTCTCCATGTCCTCATATTGCTTTAATAAATTAGTCTTACTTGTATCAATCTACACTTTGTAATAATCCATTTTTGTTGCATTTATATATGAGAGTGTTGTACAATTTTTGTTTTCCTCAGCTTAAATTAAAAAATAATTAAATATTATTTGAGGGTGACTATAGCACTGCGTCTTAAAAAAAACTATTGTACCTCCTTTCTTCTGTACTAAAGCACCCCAGCAGTTAGTTTCAACGCCTCTAAGAAGCTCAGCACTTTTGCTGGTTCCAGCAGTAAAAGTTTTTTTATGGTTTTGTTGAGTGTCCCAAAGCACCTACCTCTGTGCAGCAAAGTTGCCTTACAGTCAGTCAGTAGGTGCAACGGTGTTTCTTCCTCTTTTTTGCAGAATCTGCATAAACGATCATTGATAATGTCCATTCAGGCTCCCTACGTTTCGGGAGAAAGTAACTTCCTTTCTCCTTCTTCGGGACGGTCTTCTTCGGGTCCGTAGGTGCACTTGTAGGTGGTTGGCTCCCACTAGTTAGCGCTTATCTAAGCTTAACTTAACTTAGGACCCTCTGCACTTTCGGAGGATGGTCTCCAGACTTCTTTCTCCTTAGTATCATACAGGGGAAAATCCCTGTATCTCTATCGGTGGTATTTTGTCCGCTCCGGAAGAGCACCGCATGCCGAAGTAAGGCTATTTACTCAAGGGGGTTCGCCTGGTACCACTTTTATCTCAGCTCCGTTCATAATACAGTAACCCCTGTATCATCCATCCTTTGGCACGGTTCGCATAACACCTTAGATTTGGGCTGAGATAAAAGGAGGGGATTAGGAAGGATGTGAAACGAAGGTGGTCAGGCCCAGCCCCTGATTACCTTCTCCTCCTCTTTCGTTTGTCCCTGCATACTCGTATAGCAGGTTTACACGGTAGCTTCTTGAAGGCCGAAAGTCGGAGTTGAGTGGTGTTAAAGGCTATTAGACGCGCTTAATCACTCCATAACTACCCCTTCCTCTGCTTTGTAGGTCATTGAAAATGATTTTACATAAAATACAATACTGTAACATTTGAATTTTAGCATTATATATATATGTATATATATATATATATATATATATATATATATATTTATTAAGAATTCAGTCATTAAGTTGTAAAGTCTTGTTTGACACGATGAAACATTCTTTTAAAAGTAAAAAAAAGAATTTATCATATGTTTGACTTATATAGTATCTTCATTAAAATGATTCAAAAAGGACAATAAACGTAAAAAGACATCCACCATGCATAGTCGTGGTATGAACAGTCAGCAGCTTCCGTCAATAAACACTCCACCTACTTATTACCATATTTACCCATATTTAACTTAATGTTGATTTATTTTTCATATATATTTTAATTTAATATATTTATTCAAAAGATATTTTTAATGTTATTCTTTTCCGGCCTTTTCCTCTTTATTATTTACTAGTTGACTCTGCGAACTTAGTAACGCCAACTGTTAGTGAATGTTGTGTTACCTTTGGCTTTTTTAACATACATGTCTAGTACATTTATACTTTATACAAATTACTAAGTATATTTTACTTAAGTAAATCTTTATTTAAGTAATATCTTGCCTATAATATTTGCAAAAGATAAATCATAAAAAACAGATAATTGATTCCATGATATATTAAACTATTACTATTATTTATATATTAATTATTAGCTGTACATTAATTAATATTATTAATATGTTATATGATGACAAACTAATAAACTAAAAATAATCTTTATAAATAAAATAATGATTTTGTCTGTACATTGCTTAGAACTGACTCATTTCAAGTTTTCTTTACGTTTCATACATTGGAGAAACCGAATCCACCCTTAGAAAAATTTCTGTCGGTTTGTCGGTTTGTCGGTTTGTCGGTTTGTCCGCAAAACTTTGTCACAGGTAAACTCAGCTACCATAAGACATATAAAGCTGAATCTTTTACAGTAGATTTGTGTAGGTCTAACTTAAAATATAGGCTATGAATTGATTGGAAATTCAACGTAGAAGTGAAGTTATGGACGTTTAACGCAAAAATGTTTGTCACAAGTAAACTCAGCCACCATAAGACATAGCGAGCTGAAACATTGACACTGGATTTGTGTGTGCCTAACTTAAAATATGGGCTCTAAATAGATTATTAATTCAGTACAGAAGCGAAGTTATGGGGCTTTTAGCTGTATTTTCCTAACTTCACAGACAAGTTTGTTTTGAAAATACACAGGTGTGGCAAGTAGGTATTGTTAGTTGATTTTAATTTCAATTGAGCATATGAATATATTGCGTATTTGACATCATTGAAATGGTGTTTCACAGAGTTAAGGATGTACTATCTATTGAGAATAAATGTTTTGTAAACGAGCAATTCTCAACTCTTAATATGAACAGGGAGGAAAAATCAACAAACAAGTTCTTACGCTATATGAAGCCGAGGAAAGAACTTACAAGTCAGTAAACAGATTGGATTAGTGACGAAGAAGCAGTTCATTATCTAATTGAATTTCTTGACTCTGAATTTATTTCTCCTGGACTGCCTGCTCATGAGTAAAAACTTAAAGTAGAGCACCAATCATGCTACAATTTAGTAGCAGTAACAAATTTCATGTTACGAAACATGAGTGCCCCAAAAGTGTGCAACGGGACACGACTCTGAGTTCGTGCTCTACACAGATATGCCATAGAGGCGGACATAATGACTGGATGTGGTATTGGGGAGTCTGTGTGTATACTTCACATACCATTGATTCCGAGCCACTGTCTGTTTACGTTGAAATGATTGCAAAGTCCGGTCAGAGTCTATTTCGCAATGACGTTAACTAAGTCGCAAAGGGAGACTTCATCTAACGCAGGAATACAAGGTAGCAAAACCAAGTTTTTCTCACATGGTCAAATGTAGTTTACATGCTCAACGGTCAGAGGTTTCAACTCTTTCTTCTACCATAAACCTGAAGGACAGACAGCTAATGTAGTGTATAAGCTGGAGGCATTTGTTTAACACTGTAGTAATAATGGTATTTTCTACTATTCTATAATTTCTAATGACATTTTGAAATACCAAAAATGACGGAACTTCTGATTCCTCCGTGGTATAGCCGAAAGGCAATAGGCACACGGCAATAAACCAAAACAGGAACTTCTGATTCCGTCAAAGATGGGTACGTTTGCTATGTATTATATATAACTGTCAACTTTTTTTTAATTTAATATTTGCTTAATAAATACACTGGTAATAATGTAAGGTATGGGACCAGAGTAGCCCAGTGGCTTGCGTGATCGCCGATGACAGTAGTGCAAATGTATTATAAATAAATGTAACAAACAAATATTTTTTTGAATTTAAAATGTGGATAATATAAAAGATGGTAATAAAGTAAAGGGATCTAGCCAGGGTTGCCAGTAGCTTGCTTGCTCGCCGATGACAGTAGTGCAAATGTATTATAAATAAACACAACAAAAATATTTTTTTTTAATTTAATATTTGCGTAATATAAACACTGGTAATAAAGTAAGGTATGGAACCAGAGTAGCCCAGTGGCTTGCGTGCTAGCTTTTGACTGGGAGCACGTTAATTAGAACTAACTCATTTCAAGTTTTCTTTACGTTTCATACTTCAGAGTAGCCACATGTACTCTTAGAATAATTTCTGTCTGTCGGTTTGTCCACAAAATATTGCTACCATAAGACATATAAAGCTGAAACATTGATTGTAGATTTGTGTATGTCTAACTTAAAATCTAATCTTTGTATACAGAGGCTTTTTTTTAGCACTGTACTAATAATGGTATTTTCTACTATTCTATAACTTCTAATTGTAGTATTCGTATAATACTATAATTGATATTTTGGAATACCAAGTATAATAGAATTTTTGATTCCGTCAAAGACGGGTACGTTTGCTAGTAAATAATAAACTAATAAACTAACTTATAGATAAAAGTAATATGTAATAGAGACTTTTACTTGTTTTTTTTACTAAAATTAAAAATAGTAATTATCAAATATTGGATCTAGAGACTTTGAAGTGTTTACCCGTCTGAGTCAATTTTTGAAGTTTTTTTGATGATTTTTGTATATGTGTTTTCTGGATGTGTGTATCAAAAACTATGTAACCACACTAAGGGTACACCGTACAAATGACTCCTATAGTAAGATGTATATTCTAGTTTTTGGAAAATAAACTATCGTGAGAAAGTTACTTTTTGGCAAATATATAATTTTTGACATTTTTACTTTACTATTAGTAAAGTAAAGTGATCGTGAAAAAATTTGATCTGTGATTTTGACGGAATTACATGTTTTGAGGTCCCTGAAGTCGTTTTATGAAGTTTTCTCGATGATGTCTGTGTGTGTGTGTGTGTGTGTGTGTGTGTGTGTGTGCGTGGGTGGGTGAGTGTGTTAGCATTGCTTGTCACCACGCTACGGTCCAGAATCTTTGACGAATCAAGTTGATATTTCCAAAAAAATGGGCCTCATAGTGAAGCAGATCCCTATTGTTTGGGAAGAATTATGCATGACGGGAAAGTCACTTTTTTTGCCAAAAACCGTTTTTTAGAAAACATTTTTTTCTCCTAAACTGATAACCCTAGAGTTTTGAAATTTTGTATTATCTTTGAGGTTACAAATGAAACAAACGAAAAATATATTCAGAATTTTAAAACAACGGGAAATATTTTTTTTTCAATAAAATGTAAACATTTTGACTTATTATTCAATCTTAAAGCTTGTGAGAGCGATACAAGACATACAGTTTGATGGATCAGAATGAAACTATGCATAAAAATAGAACATTATATGAAAAATGATTTGAAATATTTTTTTTCAAAATTACATTCGCTAAAGGGGCGTTACAGTACGATTTCTGTTTTCAGAAAATCTGTGATGTACAAAAATGAGCTTGTATATTTGTCGATCAATCACTATCTGTACTACCTCAGAAATGAAAGACTAATTAACATCTCCCATTTAAATGTTTACATTCTGCTTAAATGAGACATGATACATTATATACCCAAGAACATTGATATTAAGTTTACTTATAGTAAAGTTGAGTGCAGGCCAGTCCAGATTTTTTTTCTTGATCTACTGGTTATAGAGTGTTGTATTTTTGGAATTATTACGAAACTATTAGTATATTTAACTCAGAAGATCTTCAGTTTTTTTCAACGACAAAAATAGGTCAGTTCTGTTTTAATATGTAAAAATGTTGATAGAGTGAGATAGAGAGGGAAGGAGTAGTTAAAAGATATTGTGACAAAGGAGTTGGGTATGCTTACAAACAGTGATGTGTTATAAAGCAAGCCAAAAAACACTACATTAGAGGAAAGAGTCCTTATTTTTAATTTATGTACATCTTATAGAAAAATTTGCAAAAATTTGGATTTGCTCATTAAGATACGATGATGAATTTTGTTTTAAGGCTTTATTTATTTCAAAAGCTTCCAAGTTTGAAATTTCTTTGAATTTGCTGTTAAAATGTAAGATGGCGAGGTTCTTTTTAGGGTCAAAGCTATGGTTGTGTGTCACTAGGTGTTTTGCAAAATGTGAAAAAAATTCTTTATTATTCTTATTGTAATTTTTTCATTGCATATACTCGTACTTGTACCATATAAGCAATAAATGTTACACATAACTTGTAATTTGTATTGTAGAAGTTTTCCTGACGATGAACAGGAAGTGTTCGAAACGCGTAAAATAAAAAAGCTTCTTTTTTTATGCGTAGAGACTTTGATTTATCTATTTATCCCAGTATGAGTAAATTGCCACACAATTACGGTTATTACACAACTAATGAGAATAACTGTTGAGCTCGTATTGTTTTAAATGTTAACTATTTTTTATTGTCAAAAATTAATTGTTCCGTAGTATTTAAATATTTTGGAGTAATATTTCAAAATGGATCGTTTGTCAGTATTGCACCAAAAATCCCTACAAAAGATGTCTTGACAAATTATTAATCACTGTCTACAATGGAAACTTTCCTTCAGTCTATTATCCATGAATGTTTCTTCGAGGAACAACGGAATTAATTGATTTAATGTTTAATTTTGCAAGTTTCAAACTCCGTATATATTGATTAAACAAGAACTAGTTAAAAAGTTACTGTTATTCGATACTTGACAAAATAAAAACTACTGTCCAGTACACATTAGTTTTATGCCATAATGTTGTGAAACTTTTGATTGTAAACTGATAATTAAAATTAATTATATAATAAAAAGCAATAATTGGAAAATGCCATTTTTGTATTGAACAATTTAATGTATCAATTTTCAGTAAAACTCAGGGATGTACCATTACACTCTATAGTAAAAGTAGTATATCAAACTCATTAACAGTCAATTTGAAGACTTCATATTTGCTAAGGCTACTATATCGATATTGAAATAATTTAATATTAATCTTATAATTAATAATTTTTCTTTAAAGACATTCCAGTCATCAATAAAACTAAATCAGTGCTCTATTTCTTTCAATACTAACTCTATAAAGAATACTCCATTTAACAATAATATTATCTGAATGCTCAATTCATTTTAATAGTAACTCTTTCTAAAAAGACATATATTCAACAATAATGCTATATATTATCAAACCCACTGTCGGGATTAATAAGTCTAAAAAAAACCACTAATAGATAACGAAACCATACATGAAACTTACGATCATATGTTAAAGACAGATTCATATGGTAACATTTAGAATTCATGTGGATTATAGGTATACCATATAAACATAAGAGGTAATGGAAGAATAGATAAGGCAGTCAGAGGGGCCACTAATCCACGTGTCTTAAGAGAAGGTCCGTGTCACCAGCTTACTCAAAAACAATAGTCAAACTAGCAATGTTTAATATGTGAAATTGTGACTGAAACCAAAACTCCTCCAATCTCTACAGAATACTCCGTAATTGTGGGGGAAGGGAGAAGTTTTATAAGAGAGAAATATGAATCGACGTGACTATGTCATCCTGTATAGATTCCATATAAGACACACCAATCTGATGATAATAAGAAAATATTAACACACAATTTTAATTTTATTGATTTAATAGAAAATAGTAGCCTAAATTAGTAGCTGTTTTGTCATAAGAACGAAATAGTTCTTATTTCCCATGTTCCATTTCCCATACTTCAATATTACCCAAATTAAGGTTCTTAAACACACCAAAAACTGTATATCTAGCATTCTAATCTCTTAAAGGCGCAATATATAGATTGCTTACATCACATTCGTTAGACAACCATCCAACACGCTCTAGAAAATATATGTCAATATATGGTTGATTTTATAGTTTTAAGAAATGAATCTTCCTACATATATTTAATCATTAAAACATCTTTAAGTGACTTTTATTAAAATTTAAATAAACATTATTTTTGACTCGTATTTGATACAAATTAAATAGCCAGTTGATGGATTTGATAGTTAATGGCAGTTCTTAAATAATTCTCATTTTTTTTTATGTAATTTTGTAGTCCGTGGAACGATAATCTCAACTGGGCTTTTATTAAGAGTAATTGTTAGCAATTATTTCTACATGCATGGCTATAACTATGCATTCGTATATAACGTTTTATTTATTAGTGCACTATACGTGTTTTTATTTGATAGTTTGCTTCTAACAAATTTTGATTTACTTGGAGTTTAGCAAAGATGCTCTTCAACAAAAAAAAATTACAAAATAGATATACCAGTATAATAACTAAAAAGAACTGTTAAATTAATTGTAATTATTATTTTTTTTCACCTTTGCGAAGCTGATGTAGACTACTAGTTTCTAATGAGGTAAATAAAGCCATGTGGCATCATACAAGAGATTTTTGTTTATCTCTCATAAAAAAAACTAAGTAGAAATCACCGAAAATTAGCTGGAGTTTTAAAATACTACTTATAGCCCAACACTTAACCCTCTTCACATCCCCAGCTTTCTCTTACTTTTGAACTCCTATCCCTTTCCACAGTAGTTCCCATAACGTCTTTGGCAAGGCCCACATCTACCAACGAAAAATCAGTTAAGTTTACAGCTTATACTTCTAATGTTGAGCTTTAATGTCGTCTTAGTCAATCTGCACTATATAAAATATTAATTTGTTCAACTTCTTTCGCCCTCTGAAGAATTGATGATACGAGACTCTTGTCACAATCTATAACTTCTAAAGAAGTTGTATATTATTACTTGTACTAGAAAAGCCTACCTTCCAAAAGTTAAAACACAACTTTTTATCATTGCTTAATAGGTACTAATATGTTATTATAAGCTATAATTGACTTCATAAAGCTAAAACATTAAACATTGTTACTACTAATGTTATAACTTACTATTGCACCATTAAATTGCTACTTTCTCTAGTGGTAGGGGTTTATTTCACAAGCCTTTGAAGATTGCTACCTCACAATTTTATTTTCAAAACCCTGGATGCTGATCAATTTTGTGGAGCAGAACTCCTTAACAGCACTGTTACATTCCCGAGCCCTCGGGAGATTAGGCATTACAAAGTCTCCAGCTTTCAAGCTAGCAGCATTTTGTCATTGTAGAACTACCATTTCTTGCTATACTTTTTTAATATCTTCCTTGATATCCTGAAAGGTATTCTTTTAAAATAATGAGTTGTGAATGTTCCAGGTGTTGGATATGCTATCTGCTTACTTGACATCTATATGGGAATGTCTTACAACACTATTATTGGTTGGGCCATTTACTACCTTGTTGCCAGTTTCCGCCGTGAATTGCCTTGGACTTCATGTAACAACACGTGGAATACGCCCAACTGTACCCCAATCACCAACGCGAACCCAACTAACTTCTCTGTCAGTCCCGCTACTGAATTTTTCAAGTTAGTATTCATAATTAATTTTATGTACCCAATCATTTAATCATACATCATCATGTGAAAAATTTGGCAAATGTGTATAATTTTTCTACTGATAATTACATCCGATATAGGCACGTATGAATATAACACCTGAACTTCTCTGATAAAAAAAAATTACATTTTTATTCCATCATGTCTTACGAAACAATATTTATGAATAAGTAAAATCATTTCATTTGTCATTGATTAAATAAAAAATAATCGAGAAATTTTAGCAGCATTTTGTCTTTAATAAAAGTAAGTTGCAATGAACAATTTGACCTGGAGAGTATGACAGATTTACCTGCATGGGGATCCTAAGTCTGTTACGAAGTTCTAACTTTACTATAGAGATTCACAAAAAAAAATTTCGGATTTACAAGTTTTGGGGTCCCCAAAGTCGTATTTATATGTCTATGTGTGTGTTTCTGTGAGTGTGTGTGTGTGTGTGTGTGTGTGTGTGTGTGTGTGTGTGTGTGTGTGTGTGTGTGTGTGTGTATGTGTGGGAGCATGTGTGTATGTGAGTCTCTGTGCGTGTGTGTTGTTGTATGTATGTTTGTGTGCATATGTGCTTCTCTCTCTCTCTCTCTCTCTCTCTCTCTCTCTCTCTCTCTCTCTCTCTCTCTCTCTCTCTCTCTCTCTCTGTGTGTGCGTGTGTGTGTGTGTGTGTTTGTGTGTTGTTGGTCTCTGTGTGTTTGTGTGTGTGAGTTAGTGTGTTTGCATGGTGTGTGTGTGCGTGTGTGTCTGTGTGTGTGGGTAGGTGTGTGATGTGTGTGTGTGTTAGTGTATCTTGGTGTTGTGTGAGCGTGTGTGATTGTGTGTTGTTGGGGTGTGTATGTGTGTTTCTTTGTCTGTATATATATATATATATATATATGTGTGTGGGTGTGGGTGTTGGTGTGGGTGTGTGTTAGTGTGTGTGTGTGTGTGTGTGTGTGTGTGTGTGTGTGTGTGTGTGTGTGTGTGTAACTGTGTGTGCATGTGTGTGTTGTTGGTGTGTGTGTGTGCAACTGTGTGTGTTATTGGTTGTGTGTGTACGTGTATGTTGTGCGCGTGTGTGTGATATGTGTGTGTAAGTGTATGTTGGTGTTGGTGTCTGAGTGTGTATTGTTTGTGTTTGTGTGTTTGTTTGTCTGTGTATGTGTGAGTGTGTGTGTGTGTGTGTGTGTGTGTGTGTGTGTGTGTGTGTGTGTGTGTGTGTGTGTGGGTGTGTGTTATGTCTAAGTGTTAGTGAGTGTGTGTGTGTGTGTGTGTGTGTGTAAGGTTTGTGTGTGTGTGTGTGTTGTGTGTGTGTAAATATAATTTTTTCTTTTTTATATTTATTAATTATACTGAATGTCTCATATATTCTGGGTCGGGTTCATGTTTATTAAAATTATCATAATAGTTCAATCTTTGAATTTTATTTTTTTTTTACCAAAATTAGTAAATGGCATATAATGAATGATTGCACTGCCTTCAGTTAACTTCATGTTTACTTTTGAATAAATAAAATTACTTACAATTGTATTTATCATGAAACATTAGCCATTCCTAACACCTACCTACTTTCAAGCAACCACTCAGTTGTGGGTAGAAAAAACTCTTATAAATAATAGTGTCCCTCATAATGAATATTGTATTCACATATATAAGATGAAAACATAATTGAATTTCTCTTAAAATCCTTGAGGCAAGTCACGAAGACTCGTAGAGTTACGATGTCAAATTCACTTCTTGATTAAGGAATAGCGTGTTTACAAGATCCTTGTAATCCTCTTCATCTTGATTTAAATCTCACCAAATTGTTTATTTATATCCTACCAGAAAGCAATTATTCTTCACTACAGATTTACCACTTACAATTATTTTTTACAAGAACTTTAATTTTACCTTTTAATTTGATTTATACACTTGGCAGAAATAGATACAAGAAGTAAAGTTTAAACTAAATTTAAAAGAATTATTTACTATCAAATAATGTATACAGGATTATAAAAAGTGTTTGTATGTGTGTGTTTAGGCGATCGGTGCTCGAACAACACCGGTCTGATGGTTTAAGTAGAATGGGGCCAATCAAATGGTCTCTAGCCCTCTGCGTCCTAGCTGTTTTCCTTCTAGTTTACTTCTCTCTCTGGAAGGGAATAAAAAGCTCTGGAAAGGTAAGACTGTTTTATCTTATTTTATTTAACAAACTCCTCACATTCGTTCAATATGGTTTAACTTTAAGTCAAATAACTGCAATTATCGTTTTATCATTTATTCAAGCACAACTCTATGCATTTTTACATTACTATAAGTAAAGTATAGTGATCATGAAAAAATTCGATCTCCAGATTTTGACAGAATTACGAGTACATGTTTTGAGGTCCCAGAAATCGTTTGATGAAGTTTTTTTGATAATGTCTGTGTGTGTGTGTGTGGGTAGATGAGAATGTTTCCGAAGTTTGTAGCCACAGTAGTTGGTTGTAGCCGCAGCCAAAGTTTGATGGGTCAAGTTATGTTTTACACAAAAATGAGCCTTATAGCGTAGATGAGCCCTATTGTTTGGGAGCAATTATGCATAATGGGAAAGTCACTTTTTTTGCCAAAAACCTGTTTTGGGACTACATTTTTTTCTCCTAAACTACTAATTCAAGAGTTTTGAAATTTTAGTATTATCTTTGAAGTTAATAAACGAAAAATATATTCTGATTTTTAAAACTGCGGGAAAAATATTTTTTTTAATAAAATGTAAAAATTTTGACTTATAATTAATCTGAAAGCTTCTGAGAGCGATACAAGTCATACCGTGTAACGGATCGAAATGAAACTATAACTAAAAATAGAACATTATGTGGAGAATCTATATAAATAAAATAATGATTTTGTCTGTACATTGCTTAAAACTGACTCATTTCAAGTTTTCTTTACGTTTCATACATTGGAGAAACCGAATCCACCCTTAAAAAAATTTCTGTCGGTTTGTCGGTTTGTCGGTTTGTCTGTTTGTCGGTCTGTCGGTCTGTCGGTTTGTCGGTTTGTCGGTTTGTCTGTTTGTCCGCAAAACTTTGTCACAAGTAAACTCAGCTACCATAAGACATATAAAGCTGAAACTTCTACAGTAGGTTCGAGTAGGTCTAACATAAAATATAGGCTCTAAATTGTTTGGAAATTCAACGTAGAAGTGAAGTTATGGACGTTTAAAGCAAAAACGTTTGTCACAAGTAAACTCAGCCACCATAAGACATGGTGAGCTGAAACTTTGATACTGGATTTGTGTATGCCTAACTTAAAATATGGGCTCTAAATAGATTCATAATTCAGTACAGAAACGAAGTTATAGGGCTTTAAGCGTTTTTTCCTAACTTCACAGACAAGTTTGTTTTGAAAATACACAGGTGTGGCAAGTAGGTATTGTTAGTTGATTTTAATTTCATTGGAACATATGAATATATTGCGTATTTGACATCTTTAAAAAGCTGTTTCCCAGAGTTGAGGATGTACTATCTATTACGAATAAATAGTTTTGTAAACTAGCAATTCTCAACTCTTAATATGAACAGGTAGGAAAAATCAAGAAACAAGTTCTACCGAGGAAAGACCTTACAAGTCAGTAAAGAGATTGGATTAGTGATGAAAAAGCAGTTAATTATCTAATTGAATTTCTTGACTCTGTATTTATTTCTCCTGGACTGCCTGCTCATGAGTAAAAACTTAAAGTAGGAGAACCAGTCATCCTACAATTTAGTAGCAGTAACAAATTTCATGTTACGAAACATGAGTGCCCCAAAACTGTGCAACGGGACACGACTCTGAGTTCGTGCTCTACACAGATATGCCATAGAGGCGGACATAATGACTGGATGTGGTATTGGGGAGTCTGTGTGTATACCACACATACCATTGATTCCGAGCCACTGTCTGTTTCCGTTGAAATGATTGCAAAGTCCCGTCAGAGTCTATTTCGCAATGATGTTAACTAAGTCGCAAAGGGAGACTTTATCTAACGCAGGAATTCAAGTTAGCGAGACCAAGTTTTTCTCACATGGTCAACTATAGTTTACTTGCTCAAGAGTCAGAGGTTCCAACTGTTTGTTCTTCCGTGAACCTGAAGGACAGACAGCTAATGTGGTGTATACAGAGGCATTTGTTTAAGACTGTACTAATAATGGTACTAATAATGGTTTTCTACTATTCTATAATTTCTAATTATAGTATTAGTATATATAATACTATAATTGATATTTTGGAATACCAAGTATGATAGAATTTTTGATTCCGACAAAGACGGGTACGTTTGCTAGTAATTTAATAAAAATCATTTTGTGCGTGTGTTTGTGCGTGTGTGTGTGTGCGTGTGTTCGTGTGTATGTGTGTCAGTGTGTGCGCATTGTGCGCATGTGTGTGCGTGTATGTGAGGTGGGTGGGTGGTCGGTATGCATCCAAATATTGTGGCCACGCTAGGATCCAGAATCTTTGATGGATTAAGTTGATATTTTACACAATAATGGGCTTCATAATGTAGATGAGCTCTATTGTTTGCGGACAATTATGCATGATGGGAAAGCCACTTTTTGTAAAAACCTGTTTTTAGACTACATTTTATTTTTCTTGAACTTCCAATTCTATAGTTTTGAACATTCAGCATTATCTTTGAGGGAACAAATGCAATATAAGAAAAATATATTCAGATTTTTAAAATAATGGGAAATTTTTTTTCTATAAAATGTTAAAATTTTGACTTTTAATTAAATATGGAAGCTTGTGAGAGCGATATAAGCCATTCTGTTTAACGGGTCAAAATGAAACTACACCTATAAACAGAACATTCTAAGGAGGATGAGTTAAGATAATGTTTTTCAAAATTAGATACACGGAAGTGGTGTTACAATACATTTTCTTTTTTCAGAAAATTTTTTTTAACATTAAACGGCTGATTGAAAAATCATGAAAATTTGCCAGAAACTAGAAATAAACATTAGCAATATACAAACAAAATCATTTAATTTCAATTACGGCAAGGAGCAATAACCAATAAAATTGGTAATTAAATTGGTAATTTTTTGAATAATCCACCGAAATAAAATGGATGTTAAGAAATATAATGTATAAATTAAATAAATCCTTGACTTTTATTAATTATAAGAGGAACAATATTTTTTTATCTAAAAAATCACCGACGATACACATAAATTTCTGTTGCTTTCCGTGGTATGATGGATTTGTCTCACAAAATGCTCTAAACAATCTATATATTGCACCCGTGAACAAACTGAGTATCAGATTAACATTTTTTTGTGTTTATGAATCATAAAAACAAAATATCATAACATATTTTTTATGTATTTTCATAAAATATTGAAGTATGAAGAATGGACACTTTCCTAAAAAAATCTGGAGTGGCCTACACTCAACTTTACTATAAGTAACTTAATATCACATTTCTTGAGTATATAACACATAACGTCTCATTTAAGCATAACGTAAACATCTAAATGGGATATGATTATTAGTCTTTCATTCCTGAGGTAGTACAGATAGTGATTGAAGGACATATCAATATATAAGCTTATTTTGGTACATCACACAGCTGATGCAAATAATTTCATTAGTATAACTACAGCAGTAATAACATTTTTGAAAAACCAAAGTGAACATTTCTTGATATGCAATATTCTCCTACAAGAGAACATGGCTTTTGTTCAAATAGCCAGTGGATATCTTACATCGTTTACTTGACATCTTTCTATATCGAATATTAAAGTAAAATTTTCAAATTTAAACAGGAAAATATCCTTTTTTTCTCTGAAAAACAACATAAACAGCTAACAAAATGTTGTTTCAAGATGATTTATAATTAAAGATGTACGATAGTTACATTTATTAATCTCTAAACAAATGATATCAATTTTGAATTATCTTTTACATTTTTGGTGTTTTATAGAATTATTATACTTTGAATTTTATGGCTTCTTAGTATTTAATAAGATCATTTTCCTTCCCCTTTATCAAATAACATATATAGGATTTTTTTCTGAGTGTGTGTTATCATTTTCCTGCACAATATTATTCCTCTTACATCTCATATAAGTCAATAAACAATTTAAATTGATCCTTTATAAATATCAATTTTATCTCAGTGGAATCGCTCAAAAAATTTCTAAGTCAATGTAAACAATGAAAAAAAATATAAAAAATTCGACAAGTATAGCAGGTGATCTCTTAGTCTAAGATAAACAAACAGTTTTTATAGCGTTATTGCTCTTTCCCATAATTGAAACATCATGATTTTTTTTTTATGAATTGCTAATTTTTTGTTCCATTTTTGGTCAAAGTCTCATTATTTTTAAATGAGCCGTGTAGCGTCAAAAAAATTTTCTGAAAACAGAAATCGTACTGTAACGACCCTTTAGCGAATGTAATTTTGAAAAAAAATATTTCAATTCATTTTACACATAATGTTCTATTTATAGGCATAGTTTCATTCTTGTATGTCAAACAGTATGGCTTGTATCGCTCTCACAAGGTTTGAGATTGAATTATAAGTCAAAATTTGTACATTTTATTGAAAAAAAAATATTTCCTGTTGATTTAAAATTCTGAATATATTTTTCGTTTCTTCCATTTGTAATCTCAAAGATAATGTCAAAATTTCCAAACTCTAGGGTTATCAGTATAGGAGAAATAAATGTTTAAAAAAAAAAGGTTTTTGGCAAAAAAAGTGACTTTCCCATCAAGCATAATTCTTCGCAAACAATAGGGATCTTGTTCTCTATGGGGCCCATTTTTGTGTAAAATATCAACTTGATCCATCAAAGATTCTGGACCGTAGCGTGGTAACAAGCAATGCTAACACACTCACCCGCCCACCCACACACACACACAGACATCATCGTAAAAACTTCATAAAACGTCTTCTGGGACCTCAAAACATGTAATTCCGTCAAAATCTCGAGATCGAATTTTTTCACGATCACTATACTTTACTTATAGTAAAGTAAAAAGAGGAGTTATGTTTGTCGACAAATATGCTGGTTTTTCACTATTCTAGTCTAATAGTTTATATCTATTATCTAGCTCGGAGTGAATGTATGGTATATGCGATTTTTTACAAATGGGAAGAAAAGTGATTTTTATGAAATACAAGGAAGCTATAAAATTCCCAGTAGAATAATTGTATACAAGACAAAATACATAATTCAAAATTGAAAACATTCTTTTGAAGAATAATAAATGTAATTATCCTACATATTAAATTACAAATTATCTTAAGACGACATTTTTCCTTAGATTTTTCTGGCATTTTTCAAATAAAATTAGAACATTTTCAAGTTTTAAATGGGAAAATTTGTCTTAAATATTCACTGTAGAAGAAAGTCAAGTAAACGATGTAATAGATGGACTGGCTAATGGAATTAAAGTTCATCTTTAAGAGATTATTTCGAAACACAAAACTACACTTTTTCTTTTCAAAACTGTTATTACTGCTGTAGGTATACGAATGATATTATAGGTATCAGTTGTGTGATATACAAAAAAAAAGCATATATATATATTTATTAGTTGATCAATCACTATCTGTACTACCTCCAGGGATGAAGGACTAATAAACATCTCCCATTGTGACAATTATATTATTCCTAAATGGGACATTATATATTATATACCCAAGAAGTATGATATTATGTTTATTTATAGTAAAGTAGAGTGTAGGTCATGGCAGATTTTGTTTGTTTAACTACCGTTATGATTAGATATATTCATTAGCTGCAACCATTTCCTTGGAGATGGTTGAAAGTTGAATTTCCTGTTCTAATCGGTCCAATATCACGTATATTGTTTCAGTTGATTTTGTACCAGGTATGTTGATGTACTACGTTTTGGATCGTATATGTAGGTTTCATAAGCTCCGGCTGTATGTATATGTTTAGAAAAAGTGATATCTAATGGATGATTTCAATTAGCTGTTGCTAAGTCTCATTCTAATAACGAATAATAAATAATAAACTACACAAGAAATTGTTTTGTTTCGTAATGTGCTTATGGTCACCTAAGAACGTAATATGATTACTAGAGTTTAAACTTTATAAAATTTAGAACGTTCCTTACTCTAAATGAATACCAGCCATCAACATGTAGTCAACCATCATTTATTCACTCATGAATGTACACCAATTATTCAATCTAAATCGGATATCCAGTTTTGTTGAAAGGTGCAACATATAGATTGAGTAGAGCATTTTGTCAGAAAAATCCATCGTATAATGGGAGGTATAGAAATTTGATTGGCGTTAATTTTTTAAATGTAATAATTTTATTCATCTTACATCTTACATTAAGTCATTAAACCATTTCAATTTTTTTCATCAAACCCCTGAACGCCAATATATTATTTTAGTTGATTCTCTTAAAAAAATTTCTAAATCAATGTAACCAATGTAAATAAATGTAAACAAATCCGACAAGTATAGCAGGTGATCCATTAGAACTAAAATTAGTCCATCCATTCCTGAATTGAAATTTCACGAATTGTTTTTTTATATATAGCCAATTTGTTTGTTCAATGTTTGGACAAAATTTATTGTTCTTTAATGAGCCGTTTACGTCGAAAACAACATTTTCTGAAAACATAAAATTGACCTTTACGCCCTTTTGGTTCATGTAATTTTGGAAAGATTTGTCTGGACTCATACTCCACGTAATTATATATTTTTTGGTACAATTTTATTTTGGTCCATCAATTGGCATGTCTTCTATCATCCTCAGAAGCTTTCCGATTGAATGAGGAGTCAAAATTTCTATATTTAATTGAAAAAAAAGGATTTCCTGTTGTTTTAAAAATCTGAGGATTTTTTCAGTTATTGCTTTTGTTGAAAATGCAAAAATTCCTTTGACTCTACAATTAGTAGTTTAGGGGAAAACAAAATGTTATTTAAAAACACAATATGGCCAAAAAAATAACTTTGCCATCATGCATCCGAAACTATAAAGCACATCTACACTATAAGGCCCATTTTCGTGTAAAATATTAATTAGATGCATCAACGATTGTGGAGTACACACTTTTTGATACTCACTTAACCACCCACCCACCCACATACAGATAGACATCATCAAAAAAACGTAAACTCCAGAATTTTTGGTTAAAGTCTCCAAAGATGAATACAAAAACTAACTTTTTTTTGCAAGTTCCCTTACGACTATATAAATTTTTTAAGTTATTTTATACTGGATTCAAAGCCTCTATAATTTTAGTCAGAGATCAATGTCGACAATATTCAAAAAGTTTGTTCTTTCTTAACATCAGTTAATAGTTTAAATTTAAAAATACTATTGTGAAGAATCTTTGAAACATTGTCAAGAAACTTTGTAAGTTGTTTTGATATCTGAAATACAGATATTTCACTACTCAACTCAAATTAAATGTTTTTACAGAATATCATTTTTAGTGTTGACATTTAGAATAGTTTTTCAGTATATAACAACTTTTCTGGAGTTTTGTTTTTGTTAGTAACGGTAAATACTTTCGATAAGTTACTAAACATCATATAAGTAACCTGGCCCAGTAAGCTGAACTCTACATACTGTTACCAATACCCATGTTAATGCATCTCGACGACTAAAGTGTCGTTAAATAGTCCGGTTGTTAGTGATGCTATCAAGTTAAAACTAAGGTTTGCCTGGTATCTAATTTTCTTTTTTTTTTCACTATTTTCTGTTTAATATGCACGTAACAACAAAAAAAGTATGCTTCTTGAAGAACTTACGTGACTTGACATAAATGAAAATGTTTATTTTCGATTAATAATAGTTGATGGGATATTTAATAGAATAACTGATCAAATAAAGTTACATGAAGAAAATTCTTTTAGTTGATGCTCTGAAGTATAAATAATAAAATCTAGGTAATTCAATAGCGATTACCATAGAATTAAAAGGGAGTAGTGACAGATTGTGGTTGTGTATCTATTTGTCAAGAATTGGACAGTTTCCTCTGGGGATGCAGGGAAAAGAACAGAGTTATTTAGAGTGAATACGAAGAAAGTAAAAGAAGGAAACGGTTTCTGGGGATTAGGATACACTTTTTTCTCCTGTCGCTGAATCCATGAATAAAAACGACATTCATTGTTCCGCCTCTATTCCCGTGAGACGCTTCCGTAGTATTGTACTTATCAATTAGATAATTAAACAACCTTGTTTGTTGACAGTATTAATTGTATAGAAAAACAACATTTATTTACAGATGGTATGGTTGTTTAGTGCTTTAAAAAATATACACAATTTATTTAAAATAAAATAAACAAATAATAAAATGAAAACTAAGGTAATGAAATGGATCTATTTCATTAGGTTGTCATTGTTCTACGAATACTACAGTGAGTTTTTTTTATGAATATTTAATAACTCTAATTAATATTAAAATTGTAATTTTTACTGGTCGTTATTCTTTAGTTTTACACATATACAAGCCATTTTGTAAGTGAAATACAAATGTTACTTAATTTACGTTAGAATATCAAAGAAACAGTACTCATTTTTACTTTACTATAAGTAAAGTATAGTGATCATGAAAAAATTTCATCTCCAGTTTTTAACTGAATTACATGTTTTGAGGTCCACAAAGTTGATTCGATGATGTCTGTCTGTCTGTCTCAGTCTGTGTGTGTGTGTGTGTGTGTGTGTGTGTGTGTGTGTGTGTGTGTGTGTGTGTTTGTGTGTATGTATCCAAAAGCTTGTGTCTGGACACCACTGTCCAGAATCTTTGATAGATCAAATTTATATTTTACACAAAAATGGGACACAAAGTGTTGATGAACCGTATTGTTGGAGACAACTTCTTACACTAGAGTTTTGCAATTTTGGCAGTATTTTTAAAACTTTACAGGGAATAACTGAAAAAATCCCCAATATTGTAATATAAGATTAAAATAAAATAACTCAGAAAATATTTTTTTTAATAAAATATGAACATTTTGATTCATCATTCTATCTGAAGGCTTCTGAACACTATAAAGCCATACCTGTTGACGGGTGAATATAAAATTATCACTAAAAATAGAGGATTATGTGGGAAATGAGCTGAAGTAAATCTTTTTAAAATTACATTGACCCAAATTGCGTAAAGGTCAATTTTATATTTTCAGAAAATGTATTTTTTGATGCTAAACGGCTAATTAAAGAACAGATAAATTTTGCTGAAAAATTGGACAAGAAATTAGCAATTTGCAAAATAATCTCCTTGAAATGTCAATTGCCGCTAAGAGCAATAAAGCTATAAAAACTGAATATTCATCCTGGTCATATGGAGCTCTGCTATACTAGTAGGATTTATTTATATATATTTACATTGCTTAAATAGACTTAACATTTTTAAATGAATCAAATAAAATAAAATTATTATTAGAGGTTTAGTGAATAAATTGACGTGGTTTGATGACTTAATATGTGATTGAAGAAGACTAACTTTCTTACATGTAAAAATCAACACAATATCTGAAGCACTCCGTGGTAAAATAGATAGAACTGACAAAATGCTCTAATCAGTTGGTATGTTGCACATATTTTGGTAGTTCTAAAGTATATGAAATAAACACTTTTGTTTTATATAACAAAATAGGATGCTATTTTAAGTTGATTTTTCTTGATTTGATAATACTGACATTATATCTTATATGTTTTAACGTTTATCAGACAAAATAGGAATATTTGGAAGTATCAATGGGAAATCTTTGGCTTAAATATTCAAAGTAGAAGATTATTTTGTAATGAAAAATTTTCACTTAGGCTTTAAAAAAGTATTATTAGTGCTGTTGTAATACCAACGATTTTCTATTTATCAGTTGTGTCATAAATAACACAAAACATAGTTGGTCATTAACGAGTTTGATATTATGTTTACTTATAGTAAAGTTGAGTGTATTTTACTTCAGGTTTTTTTTACTCACAATTTTTTGTGTAGAAGTCTCAGTGACATTCCTCCTGAAATAAGTATGCATTTTTTAGAGTGCTTGCTACAAAGCAAAACAAAATAAAATATAATTAATTCATCAGCATCAACTGTAACTTCTTAAATGACGAACAGTAATTCCAGTAGACACTCAATACCCAATAGTATTTCGAATAGGTAATATACTTGTACATAACAGTTTCAGAAGTGTAAAATTAAATCTTCCTGAACTTTCCTTTGCTTAATATCTATCGTATCTCCTTTTCAAAGATGATTATCAAAAATAAAAACATTAGTTGTGTAACTATTTTAGGTATACAAGATCATTGGCATTACCATAGCAGTAATAACATTTAAAGAAAAGCCAGCCAAGGTGATGATTTCTTGTTAGTAAATTAGCTCTTACAGTAGAACATGACTTTTTTATACATGGCCGTCTGTAACATGGCCATTGGATCTGTTACATTTGATGTCGTTCATCTGACCTCCTTCTACATTATTGACAAGTCAAAGCTTCCCCTTTAAAGTTTCAAAATAATCTTATTTTTATCCAAAAAGTATTAAAAACGTGTAAGAAAAAATGTTAGTGTCATCGTGTCACCCAAAAATCAGTTTAAAATTAGTATCCGTTTTGTAATATAGAACGAAAGAGTTACTTACTTCAACATTACCCAAAGATAATGTAATTCATAAATACAAGAGAATCTACACTTAATATCAAGTGTGCAATATACAGATTGATTATACAGATAAATACATACGACATACAGACAAATTCGTCATACAATGGAGCATTTAATTTCTGATGCTTTCCATTGATTCATTGATTTCGTTGATTTTTTACATAAGATTTCTATTCTTCTTACATTCATATTATGCCATTAAATCTTTTCAATTTTTTTCATTAAATCTTTAAACATTATTTTTATTTCAGTCAATTTATTCAACAAACTTATAAGTCAATAAATTTTAAGCAGCTCATTCTCTTTTTGTAACATTGAAACATGGGGAAGGTTACTTCTTCCTTTTCCATGACAAAAAAAAACTACTAATTTTAAACCAATTCTTCGATGATTCGGTGTACTTAAAGTTATTGTGAATTGTTTTCTTGCTACAAATTTTTATGAGATTACAGTATTAAAATAATTATTTTACTCATTTACAAATGAGAACTATTAAGTTTTAATAGTTCTATTAAAAATTAAAGTTACAGTTTAAAAGTTAAAGTTTATTTAAAGTTACTATTAACTTTTGGGTAAATCAGCATCCTCACAATATACAACCTAAATATTGAGAGGGTAAATCTATAGAATGAACTTTAGAGATTTTGGTTAACAGAAAATAAATTCTTTCACTTTAAGTGTTAATGCAATCACTCTGGGCTGCTTTGAGGATATTGATATATATTAAAGGACCTTTTGATAACATGCCTTAGAATGCCTTAGAACTATACAAAGGACAATAAGGTAACACAAGAATAATTAATATAAGTCTAGGATCTACAACAAGTGAAATTGTGACGACTTAAGGATGAATTTAGGAATGTGTTCAATCTCCCTACTGTTGTAGGAGGTGTTGTAGATGACCTACTATGTACTCTAAGTCATCTAGAATATCTTAATCATAATTTTTTATGTTTTACATAATAATAATATTTACGTCTTTTACGATTTACGTCTTTATTACGATTACGTCTTTTACGATTTTTACGATTTACGTCTTTTGAAAATACCTTATTTCTGATATAACTTACCCACGGCTAATTATTAATAAAAATTCGTTAAAACATCTTTAAAAATTATTGGAAAAATGTAGAAAAATGCATGTTAAAAACTATATATTAAAACTTTTCAATTGAAAAGATATGAGAAACAATTAGTGAGAACTAGTGCAGATGATAACACGAAAATAATTTACAAATGACTTTTAATAAGTTTAGGTAAAAATAATTATTACTTCTGTTAAAATTTTAGCTGAGTTTATAAAGAAACCCTCATAAAAGTACTGATTATTAATCGTAATATGAAATGTATACCTAAAGTTCGAAATAGTTAAATTTTAATTTTTTTTTTTACATGAAATACGTCTATTAACTTCTCCAAAAGAGAATTTGGCCGATTGGTAGTAAGATTGTTTTTCCACAGGCTGTTTGGGTGACCGCACTGGCTCCTTACGTGGTTCTTTTCATCCTTCTGGGACGTGGAGTGACGTTACCAGGAGCCGCCAAAGGCATTCACTACTACCTCACTCCTCAGTGGCACAAACTTCAAAGTACCAGGGTAAGTTCTTAAGTTTTGATAAAACCTTTAATCAAGTTTATAGTACTCAGAATAATTCTACATAAAATTAGAAATGAATTAATAATAGTGTGGTTAGGCACATAAATAACAATTATAAAATGCCATAATCTAATTAGTTGGGAAAAACCCTTTTTAACTCTTATATCCTAGTCGCGATTATTGATGACTATTACTCTATGAAAAATAACTTAACATTTCAAACACAATTCAATTATTTTGGTAGAGTTATATACTGTTAATTGTGATTCTTCTCATGAACAATATCAGGACATGATACTCGTATATTGGTGAAAACAATTTGTAGAATCTGGAAAAATTATTAATGTTCTTCTGATTTCGTTCAATCCACAGAAATGGCTTGAAAACTATCTTTTTACTTATTGTTTATATATATATATATATATATATATATATATATATATATATGGATTAATTTACCACAATGAAACAAATTTGGAAACAATGCTCTCAGGCCTTTTGTGAACACATCGTCAAAGAGCAAGTGAACTAAAAAATAATAAATACTTATTAACCTGGTTGATTGAAGTTTCGAGAATTGTTGGTAACCCTGAATGTGTTTAATGATGAAGAAGCCTTCATCTGTTTAATTATTCCGCTAATTAAAACTTCATCCAACTTATAGAGTCCTAGGCTATTGTTCATTAATTTCTCATAAAAGTTCTTTATGAATGCACTTTCCACAATATTTCTTCTTCTTTCCGAAGACACAAATATTAATTCATTTATTTCAATCCAGTTAATCACATGATTACTGTTTCTTATATGCATGAACAAGGCACTCTTTTCATCTTCTCTTCTGATGGAATATATGTGTTGCTTTATCCTTGTAAGAAGACCTTTGCTCGTCTGTCCAATGTAAGCATTGTTTCCAAATTTGTTTCATTGTGGTAAATTAATCCATCTATTATATCAAGTGTTATTTTGATTATTATTCATATATATATATATATAAATAATTTTATTTTTTTGAGATACCTACAACTAACTCTAGTCCATGACTCATCCTTCTTGTGATTCATAAGTTGTTTCTTTTACCAGAAACTCCTTTATTTTTAAACATTGGAGCAAAAGATATTTTCAGTTGACAGGTCAAATAGTTTTCAGGGTAATAAGCTTTCCCAAATCGAAGCCCTATTAGCATTAACTCTCTGTCTGGTTTTGCGTTGAAGACCGACTGAGTTTTGAATATAATTAAAATGCGTCAACTATATATCAAACATATATGTATGTATATATATACATATATATACTTTGAAAACTTTGAGAAACATGAATGTAAAACAGAAATATATATCTAATTCTTCCTCCTGGACTTCTGGTGATAGTGTCTAACGTCTAGATTGTACACGGTGTGATGCATTCTATGTAGGTTTAACAACTACTATGTTAAGCCTACGTATGAATAATCATAGGTCCCCTATCAGTCGTGATTGTACACTACCAATTGCAATTCATGTTAATTCTCATGTTTTAAGCTTCAATGAATGTTTCAGAGTTCAGATACTTAAAACAGTCCCTCAAAACAATAGATCCGTAACTTTAAGAGTTTCTGAAGAAGCCCATATATGGCTCTTAGGAGCTCGTTCAAATCCAGGTATCAACCTGAACCGTTAAGCAGTATTCAAAGGTGAAGTTTTCTTAAATTTAATTTTTTTTCATTAATTAAAAATTCTTTTAATTTGCATATTATTATTATTATTTTTTTTTAATTCTTAATTTTCTGTTCTCTTGAATTTTATAATTATGAAGATTCCTTTTTATTATATAATCTTTTTATTATTATATTTTTCCTTGTTGTCATTCTTCTTCAGTATTCTTACTACTTTTTTCGTTTTCGTTGTGGACAACCTGTACATATTCTGTGAAGCTATCCAGTTGGCTTTTGTTTTCTCGCCACTCAACTTCTTTTCCTGAGTACGACCGTTAAAAGGGTTGAAATATTGAATGTGAGTCCTAGTTTCTGTTTTTCATTCATGTTTCTCAAAGTTTTCAAAGTTTATAGTCCTATCGGATCTGATTTCATTTGAAAGTATATATGTATATAAATACATGAGTTCAAAATTGAAGAAGAGTAACACACAGAGTAAAGAAACTTACAAACTCAAATTTCTGGGCAATCCGTCTTCAGGAGAAAAGAGAAATGAATACCAAGCACGTTGTAGACGCAACGGTCTTGTAACCATCCCGGCAAACGCCAGTGCGCGGCAACTAAGACCGGCCGCGAAGGGCAACACTGGCGGCTACCAGTTTGATTAATTGCCGGTAGGTTTACAACGTGCTGGTCTCCCTTTCACTTTTTTCCATGAGACGGATTGCCCAAAAATTTGAGTTTGTAAGTGTGTTTCTTTACTCTGTGTTTTACTTTTCCTCGATTTTGAACTCGTATTGTGTCCAGTTTGAATCGCCTTTCCGTTTATATATAATATATATATATATATATATATATATATATGTAAATTTTGGTAGCGGTCCTTCCTGTATACACACATTGTTAAAAATTAGACCATATTCAGCTGAAACTTCCTTTTTCATAAGTTTTTCGAGTTTCCTGAATAACGATTTTGTTACTGTATCCACAGAATATAGTAAATTACCAATCGACATACTAAATGAACACATGTTTCTGCTGTCCTCAGCCATTATCAAGATATGAATGTATTTTGAAGTTAAAAGCTTTATATAAGAAAGGTGGAGTGTGTTGCTGGGGTTGGGGGGATTAAAGTTGTTTTTCTAATCGGTGAGGGTTGAGTGACCTAGGGCATCGTTGCAGCTACCTGGTAGAGACCCCAATTGGCTTGAAGTTGATTTAAACAATTTCAGAACTTTGGAACTATTTTCTAATTGTTTATTAATATATGGCTTCTTTTTATTAATAAGTATGGCTTCTGTTATTCTAAGTCTATGTTGATCTCTTTCCTTTTTTATTATTTTTGTTCCTTCAGTAAGAGCTTTCCTAGTTAACTTAGAAGTTAACTAGTTAACTTGCTCTGTGTGCTTTCTAGGGGTTTCAGATATCAGGTGCATAGTGAATCTCCTAGAAAGTGTAGTCATAGTTACCCCAATGTATGAGTGTTTCTGGGTTTCGCAGTCCCCATAATTACATTTGTACTCGTACACTAGATTCGTTTCTTCCAATGGAAAGTCCTTGCAGTGGTTTCTATTAGTCATAAAAAGGCTGCTTATTGTAGGGCTTTCATAATATGTGACCAGAGAGATTCTATCGTTGGAGTTTTTACATCTTATGTTGTTTTCATAATGTCTTTTGGAACCCTTTCATCAACTTTGTGTTGGTCCGAATATTGGTTTCTATAGTATATTTTATGCATGGTTCCAGTTGTTTCATCATTTCATTTCTTGTTTTCCCTCGTGTGTAGATAACCTTTAAGAATCTTAACAAAGTTTTCATTGGAATAGCCGTTGTTTATGAATGCTTGTTTTGTCTTATTTATATTGCTGTTAAAAATCTCCCAGTTTAAAGCTATGTAGCGTTGTGGGCATTCACTATGGATATTGAGGTAGTTGGTGGTATTCGACGATTTAACATGTACTGAAGTTTCAATATTTTCATTTTACATATTAATATTAACATCCAGAAAATTAATTTTCTTACATACGGCTTTTTCTACTGTAAACTTTAGGCATGATTCTTCTTCGAAGTCATTTCTTAGTGTTTCAATCTGATCCATGTTTTTCGATATGGCAAACAGTCATCAACATATCGACAGTATATCAGAGGTTTAATTTTAGGCCTGTTCATCATAATAGTGTTCTCGATATGGCACATACAATAATTAGCTAGAGTTACTCCCAAAGGTGAGTTTGGTGAGTTTAATCAAAATTAAACTATACCTATAAATAGAACTTTATGTAGAGAATGAATTGAGCTTATCTTTTTTCAAAATTACATTATTTAAAGGGCCGTTGGAGTACATTTTCTATTTTCAGAAAATGTTTCTTGACGCTAAACGACTCATCAAAAACCATGAAATATTGACAAAGAATTATCAACTTTTAAAAACTAATTCATGAAATTTGAAGTACCCAAAAAGCAATAAAGCTATAAAAACTGAATGTTATCCTTGACTAATGGTTTTTAATTGCTATACTTGTCGTATTTGTTTACATTTATTTACATTGACTTAGAAATTTTTTTGAGTGAATCCAATTAAATAAAATTTATGCTTAGAGGTTTAATGAAACATTTTTAAATAATTTAACATTTAATATGAGAGGTAAAAGAATGAAATTCTTACATGTAAAAGATCAAAGCCAATCAAACATATAATTGCTGATGCTTTACATGGCATGATGGAATTGTCTAACAAAATGTTCTAATTAATCTATATGCTCTACCCTTGAACAAAACATAATATAAGATGAAGATTCCCTTTCTTTTATGAATCATATTAACTTTTGGTAATACTGAAGAGTAAGGAATAGGATTTTTCGTTTTATAGAAGATCGCTATGTTCTTAACTATATCCAGTTTTTTCACTATTCTGATCTATATTTATCCTTTTTAAAAATTTCATGCTTCCAGCTATAATGGTTTTAAATTGAACTGAAAGTCAGCTTTGATTATGTAAAACTGATTAATTACTGATTTTTTTTTTCATTTTTTTTGCAGCAACTATTTAAAAGTGTACGTCACTCAGGTAATGCTAACACCGCTCCAGTAAATTGAATTTTTATGACGATGGAAAAGCCAAGGGACCGCTAAAAAAAGCTAGCGTGAAATAAAATTCCGAGTATGATAATTTAAAAAAGGACAAAATATATACCTACCACAATAAAAAATTGAAAACGTTCTTTGAAAAATAATACAATTTTCCTACGAATAATCCAGAGATCCCAAATTGATAAAAACACTGCCAGAGACTCACTCCTACATTGTTGAATTCATTTCAAAGGAGCATGAAATTGATTTATCGGTGTTTTTGATAGGCGTGGCCTTGCAATTAATTTTACAACAATATTACAAAATGTTCTGTAGATACAAGATATATACCAAGATATATAAATACAAATGATTTTGAAGTTTTATTTAATTTTCGTTAATTTGTAAAAATCATACATTAACAAAAATGTCTTTAAATTTTATGCATACTGTTGTTAATACGGCTTTATTGTTATATCTAGTATGCAGAATATGAATAGAAATATATTAGCAGTTTGTTATTTCAATTTATTTATTAGCTTGAATAATGACATTCTTTGGCATTGAAATATTTAAATAGAGATAATAATCAATTCCAATGAGTTTTAGAGAATAAGATGCATTGATTTTGGGCACCACTATATTAGATAAACAGATTGGACTTTAAGGAAATCTACATCTAACATTATGTTTTGTTCAAGGGTAGAGCATATAGATTAATTAGAGCATTTTGTTAGACAATTCCATCATGCCATGTAAAGCATCAGCAATTATATGTTTGATTGGCTTTGATCTTTTACATGTAAGAATTTCATTCTTTTACCTCTCATATTAAATGTTAAATTATTTAAAAATGTTTCATTAAACCTCTAAGCATAAATTTTATTTAATTGGATTCACTCAAAAAAATTTCTAAGTCAATGTAAATAAATGTAAACAAATACGACAAGTATAGCAATTAAAAACCATTAGTCAAGGATAACATTCAGTTTTTATAGCTTTATTGCTTTTTGGGTACTTCAAATTACATGAATTAGTTTTTAAAAGTTGATAATTCTTTGTCAATATTTCATGGTTTTTGATGAGTCATTTAGCGTCAAGAAACATTTTCTGAAAATAGAAAATGTACTCCAACGGCCCTTTAAATAATGTAATTTTGAAAAAAGATAAGCTCAATTCATTCTCTACATAAAGTTCTATTTATAGGTATAGTTTAATTTTGATCCGTTAAACGGTATGGCTTGGATCGCTCTCACAACCTTTATAAGTCAAATAATTACATTATTTTGAAAAGAAATATTATCCGTTGTTTTAAAAATCTGAGGATATTTTTCATTTATCAATTTTGTAGCCTCAAAGTTAATGACGAAATTTCCAGACTCTAGAATTGGCAGTTTAGGAGAAAAAAATGTAGTTACAAAACAGGTTTTTGACAAAAAAAGTAACTTTCCCGTCATCCATAATACTCCCAAACAATAGGGCACATCTACACTATGAGGCACATTTTTGTGTAAAAGTCAATTTGATTCATCAAAGATTCTGGACCGTAGCGTGGCCACAAACTTTGGATATTTACTCACCCACCCACCCACCGACCCACACACACACACAGACATAATCGAAAAAACTTCAGAACATGTAATTCTGTCAAAATCTCGAGATCGAATATTGTCACAATCACAATAGTCAATAGTAAAATATTTATAATACCACCCAGATTTTAGCTTAAAATTAATATCCGTTTTGTAATATAGAACACAGAGTCCATTCCTTATACTACAATATTACCCAAAGATAATACCATTCAAAAATACGAGAAAATATGCATCCCCATATTAAGTTTGTTCCAGGGGCAACACATAGAGTATTTTCTTAGACAAATCATACCATGGAAGCATAGAAATTGTAGGCTTGATTGGCGTAGATTTTTCTAATGTAAAATTATGTTTTCTTAAATCTCATATTAAGTCATTAAATCATTTGAAATTATTTCATTAAATACCTAAACAACAAATTTAAAAAATTTCTAAGTCAATGTAAATAATATAAATAAATGTAAACAAATCCGACAAGTATAGCAGGTGGTCCATTAGTCCAGACTGAATATTCAGTTATTATAGTTTTATTATTACCCTTTGCGGTAATTGAAATTTCACGAATTTTTTTTATAAATTCCTAATTATAATATCATTATTAATACAAAGTACTAATTATTATTATCGACCTGTTTTTTAATAATAAAAAGTATTGCTGGAGTGGGAACTGGAGTCGGAGTGCGTGTCTAAGAGGTCCGACTGCACAGTCCTGCTGTGAAGTTAGCCAAAGACAGCTTAAAAGTCCATAAAATCACTTCGACGTTGAATTTTCAATCTATTCAAAACTTATATTTTAAGTTAGACATGCACAAATCTAGTGTCGAAGTTTCAGCTTGCTATGTCTTATGGTGGCTAAGTTTACTTGTGACACAATTTTACATACAAACCGAGTGGGAGAAATATTTGTAATGGTAGATTTGGTTTCTCTAATATATGAAACGTAAAGAAAACTTGAAATGAGTCAGTTCTAAGCTATGTACAGACAAAATCTTTCTGTTGTTCATATAGATAATGACCATAGAGAAAAATCACATTTTGGCCAAAAAAGTGACTTTCCCATGAAGCAATATTGGCCAAAAACAATATAGTACTCTTACACTATAGAAACACGACCCTAATTTTAGTAAAATGTGAATTGGACACATCTAAGGTTATAGTCTGTAGCGTGCTCTAAATATTTTAGATAAAACACAACACACACGCCCATACACGCACTCACATACGCACACACTTATACACACCCAAGCACTCATGCAAACACGCACACACACACATCAACCGGAAAGAAGTTTGGGTAAAATATACGAAGCTGCCAAAATCCCTAAATCAATTTATTTGGTGATCGCTATAGTTTACTTGTAGTAAAGTAAAAGTGTAGTATTTTTCAAAATGTTAAATATCATTAATGTTTGCGTCATTTTATAATCACTAATTTGAATAAGTTGATTGGTATGATATTAATATTTATATAACTTCAAAATTGATTTCGTAAGGAGTTGATTCAAAAGAATTAACTACTTCTGAGTTAACATTACTATTTTTTCTTATTGTTTTTTAGCCTTGAAAATGCAAAACAATTTGTTGGTGAAACGTCGGCTTTTAATCAAATGTAGTTAATTCTTTTCGACCAAATCCTCAAGAAACCCATTTTTAATCTTTGAATTATATTATTAATTCAAACTATATATTATATATTATTCAAATTATATATTAAGTCATTACTATATAAAATAGTCCTAACCTCTAACTCAAAAAGTTTCGATTGTATCCAAACAATCATGTGCTGCCAAAGGTTCTTCAGCATTCAGGATCGGAAGTATAATTATTATCTAGTATTTTCATAGTCACTTAGAACTCAAGGAAAATGTAATATGGTTATACTGGCTAATGGATGGACTACCACAGTACCACCTTGCATTTACGTTAGTACCTCAGAAGTAATCATGTTGAAAGAAAAGTTTAAAACATGCTAGAGAGGGAAAATCATGGTACAGTGTTTTGCAGAAATTCATGCCCAGAGACTTTTTTAGAGCCATCAGACAAACTATATGTAAAGCTTAAAGTACTATGAATTCCTAAGCGGCCATCAACACAGGATGAGAGTTCAACATCTCACGTTTGACTGGTAAGTGGTGAACAGAATATGAACGCCAGCCAACTCCTACCATGGCTGAGTATCGACCATATTCACGAGAAGGTCAGCTAAAATAAACACCAAAAATATTGCTAAAACAGAAGGGTACCTAAGACAATTAAGATATATAATGACAGACATAGAGTTAATAGTAGGCACTAAAGTAAGATTTTTTTTATTATAAATTGTCAAGTTTTTGTTTACGCCTCACTATTTTATTTTGTCAATTACTTTCTTCTTAACTTTGCTAATAGTTTTTTTATTTCGTGATTCAAAAATACAAGTTATGATCCACAGTAACTAAGTAGTTGTTTCATTGCCATATAATCCTAATATCAACCAACATTCTTGCTTGATCAATTAACTTTGCAATGAACTTTACGGGTTATCTTGATGCTAGAAAAGTAAACCAGACATGGACTGAACTGTTTAAGTATCGACCAATAAGAGAAAAGAGGCACGAACGTGTTTCTTTGAATCATTCCTTGGATCAGGAAAATTCGGTTTATACAGCTGAATAAATACTATCAATATCAGCTTGCAATGGTTTTAGTAAACACTTACCATCTTTTTATTTTGCTATCAGTCCATTAGAATTTTAGAAGAACGTGAGTACTTAGTTTCTGAAACTGAAACATAATATGCAATATTTTTAAGCATTTATTATATGTCAGTTATAAGTTTTTTCTATACTGGCAATATCTAATTACTGTGAAATTATTAAAAGTTACATTTTACCTCCATATAAAATATAGAGTATTACATTTGAGTCCAAATTTCCATTTGAGTTTTTAACGGACTTACACATTCTAAAGATCTCTGAGTTTCTGTATAACCATAAATTCATAAATAACATGTTATTTATTCTCATCAGTAATAAGAATATTATTAATTATAATTATTAAAAATATTATTACTAATAATACATCAAACATATATATATATATAATATATATATATATATATATATATATATATATATATATATATATATATATGAATCAATGATCAAACCACAAGACTTAGTCTTGTTTTCCCATTTCTTATTGTGGTTTGATCATTGATTGTTGTTTCATGTGTTTATGTGAAATCTTTATATATATATATATATATATATATTCGTAAAATTTGGGAGCAGTCCTTCTTGAATGTATGCATTTAAAATTTTATGTCTGATTCCATTTGATTTAACTTCATCGAATATTTTCTAAATTTCGAAATCTTTTCTTCCATTCAGGGTTTAATTTAAAAATTAAATTACCATATTTCTTTGAATCTTATTGAACATTTTTCTGTGTTACATCCACCATCTTCAGCAAAAAAAGAAACAATTAATGTTACACATAACAAAATTAATCTAAATACCTAAAATCACATTACAATAATAGAGAATAAATGAACAGTCTTTGAACACAACAAAGAGGTTACACGGCCAGGTTTGGGGTTGTCAGTGTTGGCATCAACCTTTTAACTTATTTTAGGTTTCCAAACAAGCGCAACTGGTTGTTAAAGTTATCTTTTTGCTCGTTCATACTTGTATCTTTTTCTTTGGGCTACTGTCGCCCCTCCAACTATATAACGACGCATATTGAAAAAGCTATTGCAAGCATGTACAATGAAAAACCCTTTCAAACATATCGACGTAACGTTGTACCAACAAGTGGACGGCGTAGCGATAGGATCTCCACTGGGCGTCACTTTTGCTAATTTTTAAATGTGCGATTTGAAGAGTAGAATTTTGAATGAAGATAAACCATACAAGCCTGATATATATGGTCGCTATATAGACGATTGTTTTCTAATACTTAAGGACCTTGAAATGCTACTGGAAATAAAAAGAATATTCAAAGAAAAGTCGGTGCTGAAATTTACCCATTAGGTAGGTGTAAACAACAACATTTATTTCCTAGATGTGCAGATATCTGCAAATGATAATGAGTTATCAACAGCGATGTTTTCCAAGCCAACACACAGCGGGATATACCTCAATAGTAGGAGTGAATGCCCCTCAAGATATACTCGTAAATATGGTACAATCAAAACATTAATAGACAGAGAAAATCTCAGCAGATTGGGGCATCTTCAACAGAGCAGTAGAGAATTTAAAACAGGTTTTTATCAATAATGGTTATAGTAACAGTGAATTCGATAAAACTCTTAAAAACTATATCAATCAGAAAAATGAGACAAATAGGGGAGATGAAGTAACAAATCAAACTACAAACCATGAAAACCAGTTTTCTGACAACTATAAACAGATAAAAGAATAGTTAAAGCAATATTAAAGAACAATATCAAGTGCAAAAAACAAGTGAACAGGATCCAACTTATTATCTTCTACAAGAGCAAAGCCACCAAGCAATTGATTATAAGGAACCAGCATGAGAAGAAACAGCCATTGAAACAAACGAACCTAGTTTATCAGTTTCAATGTCCACTAGGAAACTGTGAATTCCGAAATTACTCATATATAGGGTCAACGATTACTACCCTTTCCGAAATTTTATTATTTTTTCGATATCTTTTGCCGTTTACAAGTTACAGCCCTTTTTAGCCCTTAAAGCTATATTGTCAATAATGAGTGTATATAGTTGAGTTCATCACTCATTACCTTGTCGCATATAAAAAGAAAAGAGAAATTTGTATTGATTTTAGAGTTTATTTGCTCATGTCATTTTGATTGTTGACACTTCGAAGGGATCATAAGAGCAGAGTGTAGGTACATTGAGTTTGGTATCATTTCACTCAGCGTTGAAAAATAATTCGGCTCGGATGGCACATCGTGCTTTTCGAAATTTCAT
The DNA here is from genome assembly GCA_026182355.1 of Hermatobates lingyangjiaoensis. NCBI lineage: Eukaryota > Metazoa > Arthropoda > Insecta > Hemiptera > Hermatobatidae > Hermatobates > Hermatobates lingyangjiaoensis. Next base: position 6,208,294 of record JAPFBL010001617.1, read on the forward strand.
TATTTTTTCGATATCTCTTACCGTTTATGAGTTACTGCCCTTTTTAGCCCTTAATGCTATGTTTTTGCTAGTGGTAGTTTATAGTTGTCTTTCATCATTAATAATTTGTCTGTGCTGTGATTAAGGAGTAATTTTTAATCAGTTTGGAATAATTGTTGTTCATCTGATGGGAATATCACTTCTTTACCAGGGCTCGGAAGGGCCGAGAGATTGTTATGGGTATGGATTTTGCGATAACTTGACACCGCCTGTAAATTTTATAAGGACTGCTTTATGCTTTTTAAGTCAGTTGTCTACGGACAGTCCTACTGTTAACATCACGATCATAACTTCCACCAATACCTTTAACACCGATTGAAGGTTATACAAGGACTGCTTTGCACTTTTTACCTCAGTTGACCACGGACTGTGTTACTGTTCAAATCACGATCGTCTAATAGCTTTGGGCTATATAATGATTAATTTGCACTTCTTACTTCAGTCGCATACGAACTGTCATACTGATCACATCATAATGTTTAAGTGTAGTGATTGTTCTCTCTTTTTCATCTCAGAGATTGCTCGGAACATTCATAGATCCACCGCACATGGACATAATGACGTTTTGAAGAACATCTGTTCTCGTTGTAGCCAAAGATTTTCTCGCGAGTATAATCGAAAGCGTCATGCTTTCTACTTGCTTTGATGGTTTCATTTGCAAAGTATGTGGACAATTATTTACAAACTCATGCAATGGAAAACTTCAAGAGGAAATTTGTGGCAAGGTAAAGGCTAAACTCTACAGAGTTGAACCTATCAAAGACCAACTTCTTGCTTTACCACCTGGAAAGGGAGGCATCACGCCTTATGAAACTGGCTTTGACAACCGAATGAAGTCATACTTATTGAGGTCTGATAAATGTATGGAAAACTTCTACATGATGGAAAACAAGGGAACTGATCGAACTGATCTCATCAAACTGATTTCATGCAGACTCAAGGAACACCGATCAATCAAAGTTAATATAGTGGTTGAATGCAAGTTCGTTAACTCCCTCATCAAATCAAGAAATGATACATTTAAAACAAAAAACTGCCCTGTAACTTCAACATCTGACATGGACGAGATAATATCTGAAAAATCAAGAATGAAATGGAAGAAGCACAGCTCAAAGGAATACAATCCACTCAGAGGCTACAGCTATATACCTCTTCCTAATAAGATTGATGCGAGAAAAGCATGCATAAATGTACAAAATGAAGATGAAGGATGTTTCAAGTATGCTGTGCTTGCATCACTCATTGATGCAAAAAAATCACATCGCGTGAGTAAATGTAAGGATCTATCTCATACTTATGATTTTTCATCGATATCTTTTCCTACCCGAACTACTGATATTCCAAAGTTTGAGCGGAAGAACAAAATCAGAATTAACCTGTTTGTTCTGGTCGAAAAAGACAATGTGTACCCCATGAAAATAATTAAAGAAGAACTTGAGGAACATCGAGATTTACTGCTGTTAACTAACGACACAGGTCGCAGTCACTATGTTTACATAAAAAAATTTAATAAACTAGTACACCCACAAATTACCAAACACAATGAAAAAATAGAGATCTGTAAGAGGTGTTTCATCCACTTAGATGACCGATATGGAGCAAGTGCTGTGGAAAAGTTGAAAAAACATCATCGTTTATGCGGAGAAGAACAACCAGCTATAATGGAACTGCTGACCAAGAAGCCGATAACAAAATTCAAAGCATATAACAAATTAATAAAACTCCCGGTATTACCATATATATGGTGATTTCGAGAGCATCGAATAATTTAAATAAACATAATTTAATACAGCTTTGTTGTTAATATATTTTTACAAATGTTTATATTCACTATGAAAATTTAGTGTAAAATAATGTCATTTACACTAAATGACATTATAACTAACACGAAAAGAAAAGAACAGTGAAAAGCTATTATTATTAACAGGTAACGCTTTCCCCATGGATTTCAGGTTTATCAACGAGTGTCTTGGATTTTATATTGGAGGCTTATAAGGAATTGAAGTTATAGGCTATTAGGACCGGGCAGAGGCTTCCTTACAGCTACCTTTTATTGGATGAACCCGTATGTTTAAAGTTTTCTAAGTATTTTCATTGAATGGTTTCTTTAGAACAAATATTTGATGGTTTGGCAGAACCCCAAAATTCTATAACATAAGCCAAAGAAGGCTTCAAGATTTTGTTGTATATCTGGAGTCTGTCTGTTAGTGTGAGTTTTGATTTTCTATTTAAGAGTCTTATAAGACTCTGTTTGTATCGTCTCTTGGTCTCTGTTTGTTTCAGTCTTGTATGTGGGTTCTATGTCATGCCTGTGTCAAAGTACAGTGCTAGGTAGCGTACTGGGGTTGCTGGAGGTTTGATCTCATTGTTTAGGGATACTCGGGGGCAATAGTTTGGACGAAGAGTTAAAGTTATTTGAGAGCTTTTCTTCTCATTAAGTTTTATGCGACAGTGGTGAACCCAAGGTTGAATGAGAAGTAGGTGTTGCTGTAACTGGTCTAAAGCAATATTGCAGTCATCATGAGTCAATAGTATCGCTTTATCGCAAACGTTTCCAATATCGTTTTATTTTTATTCATAAAGCTTTATTCATATACGATAACAAGTTTGATATAAAAGTATCACTTTTATGATAAAAAAAAATATTGAAAAAAAAGCATGCATAGAAAAGGAGAAGAAATAAAACAAAGACATCCTTGAGACGAGAAATTAATAACATATTCGATGACATGAAGAACACGTACTGTTTATACAAGCAACATACATTTTTTGTAGAAGAATACTTTTAATAAATGTGTAATATCAATTAAGGGACTCTATTGAATACTTGGTGAATGAATTGAGTGTCAAATTGGCTTCCAAAATTGCAAGCGATGAGAAAAATGAGAACAAACATCATTTGTAATAACCCTAATACTATAATTAGACCATCTGGTAGACCATATTTTAAAAGCAGATAATACGAAAATTAGAGGAAAATTTAATACACCCTTTGGTCTTAATTTCACCCATACTAGTGGTTAAAGTTTGGATGATAGTGAGGTTTTTTTGGGAGACACGGCTCAATTTTTCGTGTTCTGGTTCAATGCAACGCCAGGTTTTTGGAATTTACTTTTTCTCAAAAGTTCTCCAGAAACTCAAATAATGACTTAAAATAATATGAAATAGTAATAAAATAATATAAAATATTCATTGTTTACACTTTTTTCAAATATCCTTAGGCATTTATATCAAGAAAAGGACTGGTAAGAATATAACAAATGTGTTTAAGCAGCAGATATATATATATATAATCTAGGAGGCCTCAGAGCTTATTTTTTCTTCATTCTGATTCTTCCTACGACATTTTGTCTCATATACATATCTTAGGTGTTGCTGGTCTGAATACTGGGCGGTGACTAAGTGTCGGCTTGGCGATTAGCTAGTGGTTGGTCACCTAGTAGCTGCAGTGTGCGTGAAACCCCCGTGTGTTGACAATTAATTAATGGGTTGTGCTTCATGATTTTCATGGCTTCATATGGACTTGAAGACGTTCATTTTCGTTATTACATTTAACATTCCTGCGGATGTTAAATGTTCCATGAGGAACATGGAAGAAAACTCACCCGCCAGGACCTTGTTCAAAACACTATCATTTTAAAGAAAATTAATGATCCAACCAGACTGCAAATATATGAAGCCATGAAAATCATGAATCACAACCCATTAATTAATTGTCAACACACGGGGGTTTCACGCACACTGCAGCTACTAGGTGACCAACCACCAGCTACTCGCCAAGCCGATACTCAATCACCGCCCAGTATTCAGACCAGCAACACCTAATATATGTATATGAAACAAAATGTCGTAGGAAGAATCAGAATGAAGAAAAAATAAGCTCTGAAGCCTCCTAGATTATATAAAGAAGAGTAAATAAATAAATAAATATATATATAGTTCAATGTACATAAAGATTAATAGAGAAATTAAAAATACAAACTTACAGTCTCTAATTTTGGGTTGAACCGTCTTCAGGAGAGATAAGAGAGGGAAACCAAGCGCAGGGAGGGAGTGTGCTTGGTTTCCCTCTCTTATCTCTCCTGAAGACGGTTCAACCCAAAATTAGAGACTGTAAGTTTGTGTTTTTAATTTCTCTATGTTTCTTTATGTACGTTGAACTATATTTGTCCATTTCGGATCGTATTTTCATCGAAAAAGTGTATATATATATATATATATATATATATATATTATATATGATTGACTATTTTTGACCAAATAGTTTTCCAGTTTGGACTCTATTGTTCCGGCTATAAAAAAAGCCATTACTCAGTGAAGCTCTTCCATGAAGTCACTACCACCGGCATGACAGATATTGGAGGGCTCACAGTCCCTCGTAAAACCAAACTGTTGTCCTGCGGTGTCAGCTTCCCCACTTAGAGGTCCCCCGGTGCGGCTCCAATTAGATCCAAACTTCTGTAATTGTGGTCTCGTGGAGACTGGAAACTAAACAATGGAGCGGCTGCCTTCATGTCAGGAAGTGGAAAGGGCTCACAGTCCCTTTGTAAATAAGAGTACTGGCATTTGACATCCGCACACTGCCCAGCACCTTCTCTTTTATATGGGGTTTGTTTTTTGATGGGTGGAGGTCGGTCAGCTATTAATGAGATACTGGTATTAATTCCACTTCCTGGCATGAAGGCAGCCGCTCCATTGTTTAGTTTCCAGTCTCCACGAGACCACAACTACTGAACTTCGGATCTAATTGGAGCCGCACCGGGGGACCTCCAAGTGGGGAAGCTGACACCGCAGGACAATTGTTTGGTTTTACAAGGGACTGTGTGCTCTCCAATATCTGTCATGCCGGTGGTAGTGACTTCATGGAAGAGCTCCACCGAGTAATGGCTTTTTTTTTTAGAGACGGAAACAATAGAGTCCAAACTGGAAAACTATTTGGTCAAAAATAGCCTATCATATTCGAGATCCGGACCACTAATGTAGAATTCAATATATATATACTTTAAATTACACAAAGCACGACACAGAAAAAAGAATAAAAAGAACACTTACAGAATTCAACATTTCGAACTGTTGTTCGTCATCAGGAGTAGACTAGAAGAGAGGACGAAGTGAGAGAGATCTCCCCACGTCGAAGAACGGAGCGCGAATGAAGCAATAAAGAGTCAACCGATGAGAGCAGCACTAGCGTAAAAAATATATAATATATATATATATAAAAAATAATATAAAAAAATATAATATATATATATATATATATATATACTATTGTAATTCATTATAGAATATTATCGACCATGAAATATTAAAGAATTAATAAGAATTTGAGAAAAAGATTTCTTAACAATCGTCCCTTTAAAGGAGAAACCGTTTCTTTGTTTTTCTTCCGAATTTTTTTAAAAACTGTTAATAATACCCATCATTGAACTAGAATGGTACCAAATAAGGTGTCCAAAATAGTAAATTAGGAAATATTATGAAATGAAATACTAATGAAATCATATGAAGACATAAACAATTGAATGTGAACAGTCAACATTTAACATCCCAGTGAGAATAACCAAATTTTGAACTATATTTGAAAGATTCTACTTGCACTTACTGACTCAGGAGTCAGTCATAAGCTTCAGGATGAAAATGGTCTGGATGTTAGAGAATGATTTTATCAGCATGAAGTGTAGAAATAAATGTTCCCAATCTGTATTTGATTGAAAAAATTGTTATGAAAACACAAAATGGTAATGTGCTTAGGTTATGATAAACAATAATGCATTCAGATTAAAATATTGTTAATTAATAAGCAAATGTATTTTCATGAATAAATTGCTATTTGCTGCATTTTTTCCTTCCATTCTACAGTTCTATTCTTTTTTTTTTATATGTTTTATGTTGTTGTTTTTGAGCCCTAGTTCGAGTATATGTTTTTTCTTATGACTGCTGCTAACATTGGTGAATCGAAGAGCATGTCCATTAGCCAAATTGTCGCTCTGGCTCCGGACAATAACGTGTTTCTTATTTATATATTAATCATCTATTCCACCACCTTCTGCTCCTTTTTCTGTTCCTTGTGTCCCTCCCTCTCCTCTTTTTTCTCTTGTTTTTACAATTAGTTCTTTAAAAATGAGGCAACGCTTGAAAGCGCTTAGAACGTTTTCCTATTCTTTTACAACTTTTAGTGGTTGTTTCTGATATCTCGTATATACAGAACTAAAGTTTATCGGGACTCGGAAAGTTCTTCAGGTTCAAATTAAACTCTCATTGCTGACGTTTCGGTTTTTATTTAAAACCTTTTTATAGGCAGAAGTATAAATTTTGAAACAGAAAAACTAAGTATTACATTACAAATTATTTTACAAGGAAAAATTGTAAATGGTCTAATTCTAATATTGTAAATTCTAATATGGTCCTCAGGCTCCATATATTAGAAGCTTTATATATCAAAGATTTAAATCTCTCAATTAATGGCCAGACATGTGATATGGGTGTAATACCAAATATGAGAATTTTTGAAAGCAGTTACAAAGTCAATAAGGATGCTAATTGATTGGCCTACGACAAGATGAAAAACTGTTTTACATTTAGTAACTTGTTTAGACCTGCTAACTTTTATTTATATTCATTAGTTTAATTCAAAAGTCTTTAAACTGTTTCATTGGCCTTTAAACATTTTAAATTTTCCAAATTTTGAAAAATGTAAGACTAATAATTCCCAACCTGACGTTGACTATGGCATAGTCGAAAGCTTGTTTTTATCTATTAGGATTTGACCATATGGATATTGCTGTCTGTGTACAGCGAACGTGTAAACTAACAAGAGTCTGCGAGACATGTTGTACTACAAGTGAACTAGTCATGTTAAATTCATTACCTGTGATGTTAGTTTTCAGTTGTATTAAAATTGTTGATATTTATTAAAGTGTTTCAAAAAAGTGTCTCAATGTCCTTTGGACAACCAATTTGGGAATTACCATCTTCTATTCTTAAGACTGTCAGAAGACTGGAACAGCTTAGTTTGAAAGTCGTAAATGCCGAAGCTGCGGTATATTTCAACAATATATATATATATATATATATATATATATATATATGTATAAGTAGTAGGAGAGTCACAATTCTGAGGTCAGAAATTGTCAAAATATTGGGGTCGGGCGACGAGACGAGGGCGAGCCATTGTTTTGTTGGCACACTGATCTACTTTCAAGGTCACCCATTGACCCACTACCCAACCTAATATCATTGGTGACATATGGTATATATATTTATTTTTATATTATTTTAATAATTTTATTTTTAGATGAAAATAGAAAAAAAATAGTAGGTAATATAGAAGTGATATTTTAATTAAAGTGAATGGTGCATTGAGGATAAGGTTGCTGACGAATGAAGACCAACCCAGCCAGCTGGTCAATTTCCACTTCAACCTCATTACCATACGACCACGGGGCGCATTCCACAATCATTCCTGTTAGAACCCAGACGTACTTCCCACAATCTTGTATATCCTTCTAACCTGCCACACTTCTGCCTCAACGTTTTGGGTCCCTACTAACACATCTCAAGAGCACCCTCTGACCCACCGCCCCCACTCCCCTCACACACATGTACCACCCGCCTCCCTCACCTTCCTGTTCCAACAGTCAGTCGGCCGCTCATTAGTATGCCACCCCTTCTATACAGAGTTGCTTTGTCATCTGCTCATTATTAAAAAACATCACCTTCCTCTGCGACTACATTAGAATCCTGAATGTTCATCCTTATACCTTATCAACTTGCAATATTATTTTATATCCAGTGACGATCTATTACTATTTATTACCAATTTTCATTAATATGTTTTAAAATAAACTGCAACGACTTGAACATGTAATGGAAATGATAATTTCATATTCTTTTTTTTTTTGTAGCAAGTGTAACAATTGCACAAATTGGAATATACGAGTATGAATCACTATTACGTTAGTTTATTGATTATACTCATTGGTTTGTTTATTCCAAGTGAAGAGTTTTAATAAAGACGAATGGAACGATTGTGGTCGAGTGAAGGAATAGCATGACCCTCCACAATCTACCAACCAGCTTCATTAGCAAAAGTCCTTGTTATACACTCATATATCAGTTAGCCCCGGCTTTCCCTTGTCTTGCCTCGCAGTCTGTCTCATTGTTTTGAGCAGTAACACTAACCTTCTCAGTTAGAATCTATTCATACAGGGGGAGAGACAGCGCCAATGACCACTCTTTGTCAATATTCCCACATCATTGTTTTGAGTCCACACAAATATCAAACGCCTTCACATACATATGCAGACTCTCACCATCTTTCCCTCTGACTCAATGTTTTGATTCACAACTGGACTAATTACAGAGATATATCTGTCAATCCATCTAACTCATGGCTACCCGTTAACCTAATGGCATTACTGCACCAAGTTAATGACATAATGTATACAATGAACAACCTCATTGTTTTGGTCTGGAGGTCAGTTGGACATGTTCACTTGTAGTACAACATGTCTCGCAGACTCTTGTTAGTTTACACGTTCGCTGTACATAGACAGCAATATCCATATGGTCAAAACCTAATTTAATATTGAATTTATGTTCATTTTTTTAACACATCATTAATCATTAAATTGAGGAAGGTTCAAAGGGGTGAATTCGATGCCAGCTCCTAACATGGTCGTCATTACTGTAAATAAAATTAGCGTTAATGAAGTGGATAATCGCGGCGATAAAGGCTCGTATTAAACCTATCCAGACACTACATGCTGACTCCAGATGGATGTCCAGGGTCTGTGTTGAAAGAATAATTGTAATTTGAGTGTTATTCAGGGATGACTCATCCAACGAAGGTGGTAAGTATCTAGTAGTAGCATTAGTAGAGACTAATCTACTAGTAGAGACTAATTAGTAGAGACTAATATCATAAACTGGGCTAATGACATTGCAGAGGCTAGTCACTATCTGTCAAACACATCTATCTCATGTTATTGGCTAACCGTTGACCTAATGGCTGTGCTGTACAAAGTTAATGACAAAATGGAGAAGGTTCAAAAGAGTGACGCATATCAGTGGGAGTTGCGAACGCTCAGACTATGAGTATTATATATTTATTTGAAGTATGTTGTGGAAACATGAATTGTAATTTTTTTAGCATTGAACAGTTAAGTTTGGATATATAGGTGTTATTATATAGGGCGATAAACATGTAAAGAGTATCAGAGCAATAACGATGTTTAATTTAGTGTTTTTACCAACATCAATGTTTACAAATCATTAATGAGATAAATGTTTAATACTTTAAACAGCTTTTAATAAATCTATTGGAATTATGATGCGATGTTATGGAAAAAATATGAAATTGCGAGTATTTTAGTATTGATCAGTTAAGTTTGGTTGAGAGAGAAATAGACTGTGTTACACAAAATACGTCTATAGCTAAAGAAGTCAATTAGAGGAAAATTACAATGAAATTGCCTGAAAACGGAGACATAACATTTTTTCCGGCTGCAGATCAACAGCTGGTCCTGTCACTGACAGGAATGGTCAAAAGACAGGAATTGGTTACTTCGATGCTGCATGATTGCATTAGAAACCAACTCAACTGTTGTTACCAAAACATGTAAAAGTGTTAATATTCATGGACATGTACGCAACTAGTTAAAACTAATAAATACTTTGTTTTCCTCAAGCTCTGATGTAGTTATTGTAATTGAGTTAATAAACAGACAAGATAGATGAATTATTTAAAAATCAATAAGCTTATTGCATATTTAATCAATGTTGAGTACATTTAGAAATATCCAGGATATATATTGACATAAATACATTGATGGATTATTTACTTTCTATATATTGTTGGCTTGATCTGAAAGTAGACCATCGATTCCAATATGAATATTATATTTAACCCATAGGAGCAACAGGAATGTAATTCATTCATCAATTGTTATTAGTTTCATGTTATAACTGTGTAAACAGTGGGGGGTAGAGAGAGAGAGAGAGAGATGTGTGTGTGAGAATGAAGGAAGGGATGTATGAGTGAGATAATGTTAGTATTTTTTTACATTAAATCTAGTGATATGCACTAGAGTATTGTAATATAAAATCGAATTTAATATTAAGTGAATGAAAATTGAAGAAGCAAAACATGGCCTTGTGTTTTCGAGTGTGTGCGGTGACTGGACCACCCGTCAGACCACCCTCCCCCCCCCCCCCCCCCCACAACCAACTAGTACTCACTCTCTCTCTTCTCGCACACTCGCTCTGTCCGTTTCAAATGCTTTAATTGCTACGCACCTAATAAGAAAGAAATCTATGCCATATTGAAATAACTAACAATACAGTGTTTCTTATTTCAAAATAGTTGGATTAAAATAACGGAGGTATTAGAATTCCTGATCTGGTAAATTTAAAGTTAAATTAAAAGCATTGATAATGGACAACCAGAAGTTATAACTGTTTTTTCAGATACGCTCGTTTTCAAGACATTGGTGCAAAACAACTTTCCTAAAATTTATTATAAATGTAGGTTGTTTTTTAGGACACCAGAAGCAGTTGTAAAAAGGTTTTTAAGGATATATTAATCTTTACTTTCTTTCCTGCAGTTGAAACTCCTCCCTCCCTCCCTTTTCTGACGATATAAACCATAATCAGACTTAAACAAAGCATAGTCTCTCAGTAGAACTTCTACCACAGCAGCAGCTTGCATACAGCTATCTGAGTAAGTAACAGTTTCTTTACTAACATATACACAATTAAATACTTTTTTAAGAACTCTTTCATTATTTTAGAAACATGGACACTAAACTAAATAGAATCAACAATACAGTTACCATTAAGGCCACTGAACCTTAACCTATTATGGTCTCTTTGAAAATTAACATTACATTTGAGAAACTTGGAAAAGAATTTGAAAATATGAACACAAAAGGTTCGTGATGGAAACTTAAATGCATCAAGCAAATGCAGCTTTGTATACTTATCCACTACCCATTGTTAGTATCGTCCTCTATTGAGCAACCTGCTAAAAATTAAAAACAATTATTCAGTTATTAATGTAAAGAATACCATCAACTTGTACTTCCACTATACAGTTTTAAGCAAGTTTTAATGCCGACTTTGAAGCCATGTTAAAAAAAATCAGAGCCTCTTGAACACTACCCAACTTTGATGACTCATTTCATGATTTTCATTTCCTCATGACAGAGTTTAACAGAAACGAAGATATCAGTATAATCACCCATTGTATCTTTCTCTTGATTGATTGTGGATTTGGTATTAATTTTGTTGGTTTGGATGGTCTTTCAGATAAAACATGCTTAGCAACGGGAAAATGAATGGATTGAGGACGGATGAGGGAGCAATTATGATGGAATGGTGAGTGACTGTTCTGTTTGTCATATGTTATTTCAAACATTTTGTATCATAGTACTATATGTTCTGGTAAATCACCATGTAATTACTTTACTATAAGTAAAGTATAGTTACAATGAAAAAATTCGATCTTTAAATCTCAAAGCTTGTGAGATCGATACAAGATATACCTTTCGATGGATCAAAATGAAATTATGTCTAAAAATAGAACATTATGTGGAGAATGAGTTGAGATATTTAAAAAAAAAAAATACATACGCCATAGGGATATTAAAGTACGATTCCTGTTTGAAGAAAATGTATTTTTGAGCCTAAACGACTTATACAAAATCATGAATATTTGAACGAAAATGTAACAAAAAATTAACAATTTATAAAAACAATTCATGAAATTTCTATCAGGAGAAATATCAATAAAGCTATCAAAAAAAAAAAAAAAATCTGGAGTGTCCTAAACTCAACTTTACTATGAGTAACTTAATATCAAATTTCTTGAGTATATAACACATAACGTCTCATTTAAGCATAACGTAAACATCTAAATGGGATATGATTATTAGTCTTTCATTCCTGAGATAGTAAAGATAGTGATTGAAGGACATATCAATATATAAGCTTATTTTTGTACATCACACAGCTGATGCAAATAATTTCATTAGTATAACTACAGCAATAATAACATTTTTGAAAAACCAAAGTGAACATTTCTTGATACGAAATTTTCTCCTCCAAGAGAACATGGCTTTTGATCAAATAGCCAGTGGATTTCTTACATCGTTTACTTGACATCCTTCTACATTGAATATTAAAGTAAATTTTCAAATTTAAAACAGGAAAATACCCTTTTTTTCTCTGAAAAACATCATAAACAGCGAAGAAAATGTTGTTTTAATGTGATTTGTTAATTAAAGTTGTACGATAATTACATTTATTAATCTCTAAACGAAAGATTCCAATTTTGAATTATCTTTTTTGTTTTTTAACAGAATTATTATACTGGAAATTTTATGGCTCCTCAGTATTTAATAAGATCATTTTCCTTCCCCTTTGTCAAATAACATATATACGAATTTTTTCTGAGTGAGTCTTATCATTTTCCTGCACAATATTATTCCTCGTACATCTCATATAAGTCAATAAACAATTTAAATTGTACCTTTATAAATATCATTTTTATCTCAGTGGATTCGCTCAAAAATTTTCTAAGTCAATGTAAACAATGTAAAAAAATATAAAAAATGCGACAAGTATAGCAGGTGATCTCTTAGTCTAGGATAAACAAACAGTTTTTATAGCGTTATTGCTCTTTCCCGTAATTGAAACATCATGATTTTTTTTATGAATTTTTTGTTCCATTTTAGGTCAAACTTTCATTATGTTTTAATGAGCCGTTTAGCGTCAAAAAAGATTTTCTGAAAACAGAAATCGTACTGTATCGCCCCTTTAGCGAATGTAATTTTGAAAAAAAAATATCTCAACTCATTCTCCACATAATGTTATATTTTTAGGCATAGTTTCATTTTGGTCCGTCAAACAGTATGGCTTGTATTGATCTCACAATGTTTGAGATTGAATTATAAGTCAAAATTTTTACATTTTATTGAAAAAAAAAATTTCCTGTTGTTTTAAAATTCTGAATATATTTTTCGTTTGTTCCATTTGTAACCTCAAAGATAATGTCAAAATTTCAAAACTCTAGGGTTACAGTTTATGAGAAATAAATGTTTTCTAAAAAACAGTCTTTGGCAAAAAAAGTGACTTTCCCATCATGCATAATTCTTCCCAAACAATAGGGATCTTCGTCTTTATGAGGCCCAATTTTGTGTAAAATATCAACTTGAACCATCAAAGATTCTGGACCGTAGCATGGTAACAAGCAATGCTAACACACTCACCCACCCACCCACACACACACACACAGACATCATCGAAAAAACTTCATAAAACGACTTCTGGGACCTCAAAACATGTAATTCCGTCAAAATCTCGAGATCGAATTTTTTCACGATCACTATACTTTACTTATAGTAAAGTAAAAACTATTTTTAGCCTAGACTAAGGAATCACCTGCTATACATGTCGAATTTTTGATATTTGTTTACATTGACTTAGAATTGTGTTCAGTGAATTCACCGAAATAATATAAGGTGTAGAGATATAATGCAAATTTTTAACTTAGTTAACAACTTATATATGATGTAAGAAGAATAAAATTCTTATATGTAAAAAATCAAGATCAATAGAGCATATGAAACAGATTCTTTTTATAGCATGATGGGTGGTTTGTCTAAAAAATTGTTCTAATCAATTTATATGCTGCACCAATATACAAAGCTTAATATCAGATGCTGATTTTTTACGTTTATGAATGACATTATTATTGGGTAATATTGAAGTGTTTGGAATGAACTTTTTCGTTCTATAGAAGTGCTTCTCTGTATTTTTCTAATATTCAGGTTTTCACTATTCTAGTCTATTAGCTCATACCATTATTTTTAAAAATTTTATGCTTCCAGCTTTTAAATTTTAAATTACACAGAAAAGTCGGTTTTGAACTTGTTATGAGAATGCAAAAATGGCTAAGTAAGGTTTTTAAAATACATAAAATATTTTCAAGTTCTAAATGCGAAAATTTGTCTTAAGCATTAAATGTGGAAGAAGGTCCGATAAACTATGTAAGAGATCCACTGTCTATCGGAACAAACGCCATGCTTCTCTTGCAGGAAATTATTTTGTATAACCAAATTTTCACTTTGACTTTTCATAATTTTATTACTGATATGGTTATACTAAGGACGATGTATCCATTAGTTGTGAGACATACACAAAAAAAAGAAACAAGGCTTATCTATTGATAGTCTAATAGTTCATGTTTATTATTTTCAAAAATTTTAAATTATACTGAATAGCTGGCTTTGACTTTGATTTGAATATGTAAACTGACTAATTATTACTATATTTTTACTCAGTATACATTCATAGCAACCTTATAACAGAGTACAGCACGCAGGAAAAAGATAACGCTTGGTCATAGTAAACTGGTATATATGAGTTTTGACAAAGGGAAAGACCCGTAATTTTTATTAAATACTAAGAAGCCATAAACTTTCCAGTATAATAATACTATAAAAGACCAAAAATGTAAAGCATAATCCAAAATTCAATTCTTTTGTTTGAAGATTGAAAAATGTAATTTTCATACATCCTTAATTATAAATGATCTTCAAATGACATTTTTTTGCATCGATGTTTATAGTGGTTTTCAGAGAAAATACGAGTATTTTCCTGTTTAAAATTTGTAAATTTGACCTAAATATGATTATTTAAAATGCTATTACTGCTGTAGTTATACTAATGAGATTACTTGCATCGGTGGTGTGATATACAAAAATAAGCTTATATACTGATAAGTCAATCAATCACTATCTGTACTAACTAAGGAATGAAAGACTAATAAACACCTCACATTTATTTTACATTGGCTTAGGAATTGTTTGAGTCTGAAATAAAAAATTGATATGTATAATGGAAAAATTTAATTAACTCATTAACTTATACGGGATTATATTTTTTTTTTGCATGTACAAATTCACTCCCAATAAACATAAATGTTTGTTGCTTTCACTGGTATGATGGATATGTCTCACAAAATGTTATAACCAATCTATATATTGTACACTTGAACAAAATGTAATATCGTTTGTAATTTTTTTTTGGTTTGTGAATTATAGTATCATTGGGTAAAATTGATGTGTGAGAAATCGTCTCTTTCCTAAAGTAGTTAAAACATCGTTAAAGAAAAATATATGAAATTATCCGATATCTTAAATTAAGAATTATCGTAAAACCACATTTTTTTTTTCTTAGTTGTTGCTAACATTTGTCAAACAAAATAGGGATATTTTGAACTTTTAAATGGAAAAATGGGTCTTAAATATTCAATGTAGAAGGCGGTATGATTATACTAATCTATACATATAAAAAATGAATGTGTGTCTGTCTGTACTCGTTAGATTCAACAACCATACACCCAATCACTGTGAAAATTTGGGAAATTATTGGTTTATGTAATTTGTTTTTTAAAAACAACAGAGTTATGGTTCAGGTGCTACCAAACAAATTTTCCAAAACTATCGTAATAGATAAGGTTTTGTTGTATAACCTGTTTGTTTACATTGTGACTTTAATAGGTAATAGGTAACTTGCTTTAAGCATTAAAGGATGTTATGCGTTAAATAATAGCTTATTAACTTTAAGTATGCATGATAGTATTATGAATATTACTGATAGTATTTGAACCATAATTCAAATCTTTTGAATAAAGTATTGTTAGAGTTTAATGGATTTAAGGCTTGTTTATGTATTTACAATTCGTTTGTTTAAAATATTTAAGTGTTACTAAATTACTAGTAATTAATATCCGGCCCTATTCCATATAGCCAAAAATATGAGTTATTATATATCGAGGATATCTAACGAGCAGATGTTTATGGTCAGATCTATGTCTGAATCGGTAACTCTTACAAGGTACTATATACAGCATCAAAAATTAATTAAGAAATATTCATCTCAAAAATGCGCATATATAAAACTTAATCACTGTATGGAGGTAATTAGAGCTAAGACTTCTTCCACCATTTGTTGTTGTATTGTTCAACGAAAAATATTCTTTTTATTATTTGTTTAAGCTAATCTATCAACTAGCAATTATATTGTATTTAAAGTGTTCTTGGAATAGTTATTTGGGATGTTGTTCACGTTAATATTAGCTTTAAGCCAAATGCGACATCATTGTTTTTAATCATACAACATCACCATCGTTATAGTTTCAACTAAACACTTAGTTCCATAGTCTTTAATGAACTGAAACTGATACCAATAGCATTTATAGTTAAGAGGCCTTTTAAAATAATTTCCTTAGGTTCTGTATGGTTTTGATTTAATGTGGTCATCCTATTCACATCCACCCTACAGCTTCTTTGTTTTCTTTTCCTTGTGATGAAAGGTTGATAATGTAATATTGTCATCATATAGCCTGATAGTCATGTTGGGGTAGATGAGGACGTTGATCAAGTTACTATTGTGTATGTTTCAGTGACGAGATTGGGGGTGTGAAGCAACGTCCTCCTCCTCCTCCTCATCGTCTTCCCTTATTGTTGAGGATGCGTCGGGAGTATCCTCATCCTCCTCCTCCTCCTCATCGTCTTCCCTTATTGTTGAGGATGCGTCGGGAGTATCCTCATCCTCCTCCTCCTCCTTCATTGCACCGGTCTCAGAGTGGATCAGCGATACAGAGGAGGGGTTGGAGATATACCAACGCCACGACCTGCTCCCTTCGTACGAGGAGTTCCAAAGAAGGGAGCTACCCACCATCCTCCATCCGTCACCTCGGAAGTGGGTGAAACTACCAACGCCGCGGGAGTGGCTCCGGATCGATGCAAATGAATAAAATTTGTATTCTGTTATTTTTTGCTGAAGTAAATTTAATCCTCTCTCACCCTTAACATTACTTGAAATATATGAGCATTGTCTGTAGATATATTTGCGAAATTTATTATTAACATTTAGACAAAAATACTAATGAGCGGAACGATTTGAATATGCTCTCTCTCTCGCTCTCTCTCTCTCTCTCTCTCTCTCTCTCTCTCTCTCTCTCTCTCTCTCCTCTCTCTCTCTCTCTCTCTACCGAACTATTTACACCGTTATACAATAACAACTGATGAAAAAATTACATTCCTATTGCTCCTATAGGATGAATATTGTATTCATATAAACTAGCATTGATTTTTAAATAATTCATCTATCTTGTCTGTTTATTAGCTCAATTACAATAAATGCATCAGAACTGGGGGAAAAAAACAAATATTCAATCAAAGTATTTATTTGTTTTAACTAATTGTATACTTATCCTTGAATATTGACTCTATAACATGTTTTGGTAATAACACATGAGATGGTCATGTGTCACCATTTAATGTGGTCATGTAGAATCAAAGGAACCAATTCCTGTCTTTTGTCTATTCCTTTCAATGTACAGGACCAGCTGTTGATTTGCAACCAATGTCACAAGCCGGTGAAATGATGTATGCATCGAATTTTGTTATTATATCAACATTTTTTTCTCTCGTTGTAAGTGAATTAATTGGTTAGTTAGGTCGTGAATATCGCTAAGAATACTGTCTTCTACACATGTTCTGTTAAACAGTTCTAAGACATTTACAATTTTTCCTGTAACACTTCGTAAATATTCATCATATTCCACAAAATATCCTTTTTTGTAATTGAAATATAATTTGCCGTTCATATGTCGAAACACTGATGTAATACTTCTTGCATTTAAGCCATGATATAGATATTCCAATGCACCTTTTATATAAAATTCATTTTCAAGCGCTTCTAGCAGGTAAAAATTGTTTGCAATTAAATAAACTCTTCCCAAGTAGTCAACATATGATCCTGTTATAGTATTCATTGCTCTGTGATGAACAATATTTACTAATGGTTCTTTCTTAACCAAACGGAGACGGGGAAAATCAACAGTGTAAACTGTATTATTAGCAAACATTACAAGATTTTCATGACGATTTTGGTAAATTGAATCTAAACCGTTAAAGTTTGTTAAGAAGCCCAACCATTGATTTATTCTATATGCAGCTGACATTTGGTATTTACTTCTTAATGACTCCATTAAACCCACTCTCCATGCATATTTGTTGTAAAAGAAATAAACTGATTTTTGGGTGATTAAAACGTGTCCAATTTTATATCGGTAGGAGCAAAGAACCGTGAAGCAATTCATTTCTTCCATTCTTGGTGATGAATTAGTGGAAGTTGTATCAGCTGATTTCACTGGTTTTTTCCCATAACTTCACAATTGACGAAATGTTGATAGGATCTAAAACAAGTTCGCTCATGTTTTGTATACCGTCTGGTATTCTATAAATTGGATGCATAATAGAGTTTCAATTGGCTGTGTTATGGTTAAGTTCCAAAGTATGACCAATTTCATGTACTATCAATATTGAAATTATTTTGAAATAAACGAATGGCATTTTTAACAACACTTTCGCTATATATTGAAGCAACACCTTCTTCTTTACTTGCATCCTCCAAATATCCATACGTTTTCAAGTACTCTATGTAGTCTACTTCACTGCATAAGTGAATGACTGACATAGAGACTAACAAAATGTAGAGCATCATGTCCTTCTCCTACAACGCAGTGTTCAAGTCTGAGCAGAGTATAATGTAGATTAATAATTTATAATTATAATTAATTAATAAGTCTTCATGCATGATGGTGGAGGACTATTCATCTTCAACCTTCTTTAAAAGTGAACGACGTTTAATAAGTTCTTTATTCTTAATAGAAAGCTGTCTTTTAACCAGTTGACGTAAGCCATAGCAAGCTAAAACTTTGACAGTAGATTTGTGTATGTTAACTCAAAACCTAAGATTTGAGTGATTGGAAATTCAATGTCGAAGCGAAGTTATATACTTTTAAGCTATGTTTTGCTAGCTACACAGATTAACATCAAAATAAACATTTATATTTTAAAAATAAAAATATACAGATATTTTTAGGTGCCTGATACTGTAGCAAGTAGGTCTTGTAAATTGATTTTAATTTTCTTTGCGTTTAGCTCACAGAAAGTGGTTATTGACAAGGCTTTTCCCCGAGTTCAAGATCTGCCATCCATTCAGATTAACTGGCTTTGTGAACGAGCAATTCTCACCTTTACTAATGATCAAACAGTAAATACTAATGAATCAAACTACTATTCTGTAATTTCTAATAATATTTTCGAATACCACATATTATCTCTGAAATGTGGTAAATACGAGTACCAGTCAAAGATGGGTCCATTTGCTAGTTTTGAAATTAAAGGAAGATAAATACGAGCTATAATTTGATATCGTATAATTTGATAGCTTTATCTATAAAGAAAATAAAAGGAATTTTAAGAAGGAAAATGAATGTGGAAAGTTCGAGATATTAGGTAATGCTATTAAACTAGTTTATTGATGTCAGTGTCAAAGAATGATATACAGCCAATTTGATTATATTGGGGGAGTTGAAAAAATGTAATGTTAAATATACATCATAATATAACATGGTTGCTATAAGTACAGATTTAATTACAAGGACCTATTTGGGTTTTTTTCAGAGTATGTTATAACAAAAAAAAAAGTTTATTACTAGAATCAAACAGATCCCTGAATAATATAGGGTAAAAAATGGATTAAAATACACATTTATATGTCCAGGAGCTGTTTGATGCAGATAACATTAAAGGAGTAGAGAATGCATTAGCAATTTAATGATTTCTACGTCATAAAGAAAAAATTTCATGAAAAACCGTTATCACCGACACAAGTGTGCGGAAATTAATCAGTCAAATCCATTCATAGAAGAAAAAAATAAAACTAAATATGATTTGTTCACCATTAAAACAAAATCCGATGATAAAAAGGAAAAAGTAAATAAGCTCCGAATAACTCACACTATGTTCAATTATTAGAATTAATGATTTCAATTACATTTAGCTACTTGGTTTGGACATCATAAGAAAATTGAATTTAATAGTTATTAAACAAGAATTAGAAGATAGAAATCGACTTGAATGGTAAAGATAAAAAAATAATGACTGATTTGTGAGATAATAAAAAAAAGAAGAAAATAAAATAGATACTGAAACTTATTCCAATGAGGACTAAAATAGTGGCTGTAGATACCCGCGATTTAAAAGTAAGGTACATTTCAAGCCAAATATGTCTTCAAAAAGGAGAACAAAATTATAAAGTTCTGAAAGAATATCACATATGCTTTTCCAAGAATGAATCTGATGCAAGTATACTAAAAAATTCAGAACCGAATAAAATTTAAACAAGAAAACTTTGTGTCAAAAAACAATGGAGGTGTTTTTTCTGAGAAGGAAGTAATTGAAATGGAAATTTCCCAACAACTCGAGAGTAATTTAAGGGCTCAAATTTTCCTTTGCAGTCCCAGTAACTCTAGCATTTAAAAAATGAGATAACAAAAAGACTCATCTGAGTCGATTTCAGGGGATTAAATAAAATTGTGTCACTCGAACCTTTTCCTAGAATTAAAGATTTGGGAGTGGTTGTTGAAGAATATTAATGGTTCATCGTTGTGGACTTGGATTCTCTATTATGCTCAATCCTCATTGGGATGAAGGGTGGATACATCAAATCCATTACATAGAAAAGCCACTGTAAACTGAATGTTCTTTTTTTGTAAGTACAAATATTTGTCAATAATTTTCCAAAGGACACTTGCAAATGCATTGAGAAAAAAATATGTTGGTAAATTTTGTGTATATTTCATGAATGGCATAATTGTCCTTTTCAAAGTCATCTGATAAGCACTTGGATCATATTAAATCAGTGTTTAAGGAAATGAAGGAAGGAGTATTGAAATTGAATGCAAGCAAATATGATTTTTCCAATATTTTCCCAAATATCTGAATCACATCGTAGGAAAAACAAGGCTCCTTTAAAGATAATTTAATTTAAATTAGTGAATATTCACATCTTAACACAGAAAACTGGTATGACAATCATTAAGTAAAGACATGAATTAGTACCACGAATTGTTAACCATTCAATGAATGATTAGCATCGTTACATAATATTGAAAAAAAAAAAACTGAAACATTAATATTGAATGACAAGATGTTGTGGCACTCCAATTATATATATTTATTCAACCTGCTGCATGCTATTTCTTAAATCATTACTAATCTGCCTTCTTCATTTTCATATTTCTGATCCTCTTTAACTATTTTTTCAAAAGAAAACTATCATTCGCAACTTTGGATTAAATTGTTTTTTTTATATATTATTTTTCTGAAATGTTTGAGAACAAATGTAACTTTTCAAAACATAACAGAGAAGAGTTGCTGAAATTATTGACAATGCTAATGATAAGAAGTAAATAAAGTAATAGAAGTTACAAAAACATACAGCGGAAAAATTTGCCGTTTCATCACATATAAGAGGTTTTGTTCAATTCACAGATCAATAATAATACAAGTGAACAATCGACCATTCAGGCAAAATATTAAGGTTGATGGAGTAGACATTTTCAGTCAACAAACTACATTCAGGTTCTATAGTATACGAGCTTTACTATAAGTAAAATACACATATTCACATTAAGTAACTCAAATAATGAAACTATTTATCAATGAGCATACGTTTACTTATAGTAAACTGAGCTCGTGCGTACGCATATATTTGTATTTTACTTATATTAAAGCTCTTATACTATTGTATCTGACTATAGATTGTTGACTCAACTATCAAAAACTCTAGTTTGTTGACTGAAAATGTCTATCCCATCAACCTTAATATTTTCCCTGAATGGTCTGACATTTGATTTTTCACTTGTATTATTATTGGTCTGTGAACTGAACAAAACCTCTTATATGTGATGAAAAGGCAATTTTAATAAATTTTTCCGCTGTGTGTTTTTGTAACTTCTATTACTTTACTTACTTCTTATCATTAGAATTGTCAATAATTTCAACAACTTCTCTGTTATGTTTTGAAAAGTTACATTTGTTCTCAAACATTTCAGAAAAATAATATATAACTACACTACAATACCGATTTTTGTGTAAAATATCAATTTGATCCATCAAAGATTCTGGACCGGAATGTGTCCACAAACTTTGGATACATACTCAACCACCCACCCACACACAGATATCATCAAAAAATCATCGTAAAACGACTTCTGGGACCTCAAAGCTGATAATTCTGTCAAAATGTCGAGATCGAATTTTTTCACGATCACTATATTTTATTTATAGTAAAGTAAAAAGTGTGAGTAAGGCAAATAATAAAGTTAAATCCATGAAGTATATCCAAGTCAACGAGGCACCCTCTTATAAAAACAGTGTTCATTTTCAAGTCACATTATTTATGCAATACTATAATTTCTTAAAACCTCTGTTTAATTCTATTTTACAATAGTTTGTAACTGTTCTAGGTTTGGATTGACGCTGCATCACAAATATTTTTCTCTCTGGGTCCTGGGTTCGGAACGCTCCTTGCTTTATCCAGCTACAACAAATTCCACAATAACTGCTACCGGTGAGTGAAGTTACATGAATTTTCACTCAACTCTGTTAGATAACTAAAGCTAAATTAAATTAGATATTTAATATTATAATAAATAAAATAAATAGTTAAAATATAACAATTTAATATGTTTAATATAGTGAAGAAAAATATACTTAACGTTATTTTTATTCAAGAGATATAGTTAAAAATATTTGTTTATCTTCGTATTTTGAAATGTATTTAAAAAAAACATGGAATGGTCTTATATTTGGAATTTAGTATGAGTGTCACTTAAATAAAGCCACGACATTGCTTCCTTTTTTTTATGTCTGTAGTGATTAACCCACTTATATGCTTATTTTTGTATATCAAAACACTGATCCGAATAATATCATTAGTATAACTACAGCAGTAATAACATTTTTGAAAAGCGAAAGTATAGATTTCGTATTACGAAATAATCTTTTACAGGATAACATGGCTTTTGTTTCAATAGTCAGTGGATCTCTTACATAGTTTACCTGGCCTCCTTCTGTATTGAATATTTCAGACAAATTTACCCATTTAAAACTTGAAAATATTCCTATGTTACCTGAAAAATGTCAGAAACATCTAAGAAAAAATATCGTTTTAAGATAGTTTTTATTCATTATTCTTCAAGAATGTCTTCAATTTTGAATTATATTTTACATTTTTGGTCTTTTATACAATTATTATACTGGGAATTTCATGACTTCCTAGTGTTTAATAAAAATTACTTTTCTTGTCATTTGTCAAAAATCATATATACCAATTTACTTTGACCAAATGCTATCTTTTTCCTGCGTACTGTACTGTGTTATAGGGTTGCTGTGAATCTATATTGAGAAAAAGTATATTAGTAATTAGTCAGTTTTACATACCCAAATCAAAGTCAAAGCCTTTGAGTAAGCACGCTGCTCAAAATACGATCGAATTTTGAGCTTCAATAACGTTATTCCACTAAAACAAATAATTATAAATAACTAATAATATAATATATAAATAATTATCAATCTCATTTCTAAACGTCATGTTTCTGTTCCACTTGTACTCTCCGAGAGAATGGAGGACAGTACACGTATAGTAGGAGGGGACTCGTTATCATATATTTTCACTCTTATTGGTAGAGTCCTTTATTTTCTTTCATTTTCCACATATATCTAAACTCAGTGAGAAATTATGATTTATTAAGTTAGTTATTTCGAGATTTTTTGAGCTTATATAACATCACAGAGAAAAATGTTTCGATTAAAAGTTCCAGAGAAAGTAATCAACCATGTTGGAAGAATTTATTAACGAAGCTATAAGCAGAATATTATAGTCATGTA
Source organism: Hermatobates lingyangjiaoensis (assembly GCA_026182355.1). Classification (NCBI taxonomy): domain Eukaryota; kingdom Metazoa; phylum Arthropoda; class Insecta; order Hemiptera; family Hermatobatidae; genus Hermatobates; species Hermatobates lingyangjiaoensis. The sequence continues at coordinate 6,232,146 of JAPFBL010001617.1, forward strand.
TGATAAATGTGGTACTCACTTTGAAATATATTTACTTATAAGTATGGTATGATAGATAATAGTGATTATGGAATATTTTAAGCCAATACAGTTAAACAATAATTTTTTGCCTCATTAAAATATACATGCTCATTTCTTTTATTGGCTCTAATAATAGTGATGAAAGACACATTTTGACATTTTTACGGTTTACACATTTAGAGGTCCAGTAAATGTATTTTTCATTATGACTCATGAATGCCGTTTCCACTTACAAATAACTTCCATTAAGTTCTATATGCAGTGAGTGAACAATGTTCCTTTTTTCTTTCTGTGTCCGTTTGCACTATACATATATATAACCTATTAACATTTAATTTAGATGAAAAGGATCTCCATTTCGTGTAAATATTTCAAACCGAGTATTGTTTAAACAAATGTCAAAAAAAATATTTTATATGTAATTAAAAAAATTGTATATGCATACGAGGTTGCGTTTCTGGCACTTTTTTTTATCACTTTAACGGGCTATAATTTCAATGTGTACGCTACTGTTAAACCAAAGTTGTAACGCTAACTGAGTTTTGAAAAGTTCTGTGTAGATGATATCTCTTAGACCATGTAAATGTTATAAGCAATAAAAGCATAAAAAAGTTATAGCACGTTATTCAGATTAAAATATTTTAAAACCGCTTACTTTAGAGCAAATCTAAAAACAAATAGAGAATTAGGAATTTATTCTCTACAATTTTATTTGAAACATTTTTCTTTGTAACGTCATCTGATGTTTCGAAATCTTAAAAACTGTAAATCTGTAAAATTTTCACTTACTATTTATTTAAATTTGGATTTTGCTTGTCTGTAATGCAGATATTCTAACCTTTATATTATTTTTTGTTACTTTAAGATTTTGATAATGTTCATTTTTTTGTTCTTCATTCCATTGATCACTTAACAATTTCAAGCTAATAAGGAGTATTGTTTTGAATTATTCTTTTCTAAATTCATGCTAACATTTAAATCCATATGTAACATTTTTATTTATTGCTCTGAGTTATATTAATTTTTATTTGAAAGGTTAATGGTAACATTCTGACTGACTCGAAATTTAGAGTAGGTACTATACAATACATAAGTAATAAAACAGGTGTACCAGTATTTTAATCAAATTTCCTGATAGACTAAACTTCATAATGGGGTAAAAGAAAATTGTAGGGTGTCTCAGACGTGATTTTTATTTGACTATTTACGAAAACCGGAGATATACTTGTACCAAACATTTTCCTATTTCTGAGTACTACATCCTTCGGGTTGTCACACACAGGGCTTTTTTACAAAATACTTCTTGTTTCACCTACAAAAAGAATGTATATGGTATACCTTGTAAAAGGAGGTGCTACGAAGACCAATCGTCGATCAGGGCGCCAGACTGTACAGCATCGACTCTCACCTTATATCCCTTTTATTTAATCATTTTTTTGCTTAACATTTTCAAGTTTTTTAGTTCAAATCAACATTTCTAGAGAGCGAATTACATTTACTACCTTCTCATTTATAACTAATTTAACTAATCATCTATTGAAAATATATTCGAGTACTGAACTTAACTAGGAATCATTCCGAACAGTAGTTAAGTATGTAAGGACTGATTGGTTTAAAATTCTTTTAATTTACACGGTAAATAGAGTGTCAAAATCAACAGTTTATTTTTATAATGACTTCATTTGAGAATAATAAATTGATATTATAAAAGTATTTACTCATATCAATAATGTTAATTTTCATTAAAATGAAAAACATCAAATTTTTGTATTTATTAAATTGATAGACTTATGATTTAATGTAAAAGTCGATTAAAGTTAAATAATATAGCTATTTTATTCTTTATTTACTTTTTTAGTTATTTTTTTATTTAAATTTTTTTAGACATTTATTTTTTGTGGGTTGGCAATAGTACATATCAGTAAGCAATAAGCGCTGTGTGATTAGTTGTTATTTGCTAGCCGAGCAGAAGTCCTTTTCTTTTCCTGATGACGACGAAGTCGAAATTTAAACTGAGTTGTGTTGTTGTTTCTATGCGTTCTTTTCTTGTAATCGTTTGATAAGTTGTCCTGAAATGTTTATAAAAGTAAAAGTAATTAAGAGCTTGTAGCTATGAGTTTTGGAATGATAAAATCATATTTCAAGCGTAGTTAAATATCTTAACGATATACTTGATTCATTACTCAAACACACTAGTGATAGATTAAGTCAACATTTTAAGTATCGTTAATACCATGAAATTAGCTGTTAATTAATGTGATCAGTTCTCTTTGAGAGTAACCAAATTGGAGAAATCAGTCGTGATGAAGATTTGATTTGATGTTAACAGAGTGATATAATGTTTCAGAGATGCCCTGCTAACCAGCAGCATCAATTGCCTTACAAGTTTCTTGGCAGGGTTTGTCATCTTCTCTGTGCTTGGCTATATGGCCCATGTGCAAAATAAGAGTGTCGACGACGTCGGTGTCGAAGGTCAATCCTCTAGTTTTCATAACCATTTTCTTGTTTTCCTTGTTTTACGAGTAGCTGATCTATGGGATGCATTTCTGTTTCAGGTCCCGGTTTAGTGTTCGTTGTGTACCCTGAAGCAATAGCCACCATGTCTGGATCTGTTTTTTGGTCTGTTATCTTCTTTCTCATGCTCATTACCCTTGGTTAGTATCTTTCTATACAACTAATTAATTATTCATATGAAGTTTCTCATTTTTATTTAAAGTTAAGTTTGATTTTTAAAAAAAGTTAATTATTTCATTAGGAACTACTGTAATACTTTTTAAAAACTAGGTAGTTATCCGTTTTACCTCAAAAATAATAAGTTCTTTACTTAACATATAATACCTACTTATTTTATACATTATATTATTATAAGTATACAAATAAAGTATTATACTTATTATATCAGCATAGAGAGTAATGCATTAACTATTTTTTTACCACTGATTTATATCAAATTCAAAATATTAACTATGCCTCTTCGTTTATAATCTTCACGCGTTTGTAATGTGTCAACAACAACTCTTTAGATTTACCGGCTGAAAAAGTTTTAGATTTATAAATTATAGCAAAAATAGTTTAACCATAAATTTTTGTAAACATAGTAACTGTTAACAGTACTGAGTTGATGAAAAGATAACTATTTTTAATGTTCACTGTTAAATCACTAATTAGAGGTAATGCATTTTAACTTTTCTGTAAATAATGTAGCACTCATGAACAAAGCCGCTTTTTATCAATGAATTGATGAAGTTACACTTTTTAAAGTTTCCTAAGTCAGTTTTTAATATTATGATGATGTCGAGTTATGTGGGGCTAGTTTGTTAGGTATGTTTCGAAAAGTTGGCAAACACTGGAAATTTGCGAGACCATTGACAGATCATAATCGAATTCATTAGATATAGATTCCTTTGTGTGGATATGTGCTCTATTCTTGTGAGGTTATACCGCATCATGGAAAAAATACTTTAAGGGACTTTATATCAAAACTAATTCGATTTTTTTCCTGCTCTCTCGTTATGCTGAGGACTTGAAATATAAGATTTAGTATTTCCTTATGTGAGTGGTCTATGATAAAGTTATATAAATTATAATTATTGTAAAGGGTGATATGACACTAAAAATAACAAATATTAATATTCACGGGTAGCCACTTGTTGAATTTGATTGCTTTAATCTTATTAAATTTGAAAGTTCAATGTAAATAATTTATTACAAGTAAATTTCCTTCAAAATGAAATTAATATTATTCAATTATTATTTATAACCAATAACCAATGATTAATAAAATAGTAAATATAAAATAATACATAGCCGCTACCATACTTAAAATAAAATGTCCTTTAAAAATGTAGAGTTTACTATAAGTAAACATATTGACACACATTGACAAACAATTTAATTACTTAATTTATTTTAATATGACTTTCGTGTAAACAAATGATCAAAGAATGTGGTAAATGTGTTATAAAACTCACTAACAATAACTAAATCTTTTAATTTATTTTAATAAAATTGTAATCAATGTTTCAGCAAAATCTTAAAAGTGAATATAGATGGAATTTGAAGTTATCGTTTTTAATGTAATATTTCTTCATCCAATATTAAAAATTTGTAAAAATTTATCTGTAATTATATATTAAGACTATACTTAATACAACATTTAAAATTTTCATAACTAAAAGGGCAGGTTCCAATGAATATCCATTTTGATATGAAGTACCTTATAGTAGCTTTCCCATCTTTCAATATTGCCAAAAAAATACTGTTATTTGCCTTAATAAAAACTATGTGAAATGTCATTCAAGTTAATTGTAGACACTTATGGTTGAGTGTTAACCTATTCACTCATACAATCACATATATTATCAAAAAAAACTTGAATAAGAACTTAAGTAACTTAAAAAGTTTAAATCAGTTAAAATATAAAGTTTTTCATTATTACTTAACAACATTTTTACTAATAGTGAAGTAAATGCTATTGTTTTAATATAAACAGTTAAAAAAATAACAAGTCATATGAAAATTATTCGTTATGAAGACAGAAACTATGCCGGAAAATAAAATAATTTTGATTGATATATAGATTAATGATTACAGGAGAGTTGTTAATTCATGTATTTCGTGTGTTAGTTAACTATGTGAATCCACTAGAAAATGTAAAGTGATGATTATCATTTGTTCTAGTATTAACTTATAAATTACTCTGTTGAGTTGTTAACAGGTAGGTAGTTAATAAAGTTTTTTTAAGTGGCAATGACTTATGTAAACTCTAAAAACCTACTTAGCCAGAGAACAGTTGTCAACAAAGTCAGTGAACTTGCTAATTAGTTAATTCACATTAAGTTTCTGAGTTTCAATGCGTGTATAAAATGTATTTTTTTTAAAATATGTAACAAAACACATTTCTTTGATAATCCTCCTTTTAATGCTGATACTAAAAAGTACAGATTCGATATTCCATAGCTTGTTTAATATATTACAAAAATGCACACAAATCTATAATATTGATTTATATATCGTTTATGTTATGACAACTCCAGCCATTTATTTAACATCAGATATGTTACATTTAACTTCCAGTTATTTAACATCAGATAATAATTGAACACGTAATAATTCACAAAAATACATAAAATCCTAAACAAAGGCATATAAAAATGTAAACATTGCATTTTAAAATGAACATGTTGAGACATTAAACCACGCGAACCAAAAGAAAATGTAATATGCAACAGTAGCCATATACAAAACATGTATTTAATTGATAATAACATAACATTATGGATATTAAAAAAGAAAGTTGAATCCTAAGATACATTTATTTATTATCTCCCTATATCTTGGTTTCTAAATCACAATTGCAAAGCATATAAGTTACCGACTAGTTAAAATACCTTCAGTTTTCAAATGCATTATAAGCTTCCTGTAACTTTTCAGTTATTCTTTGATAAAAAATAATCTGCTCCTTAAGAAAAGATTTAATTGTTTTCGTAACATCCTCAGCCCTGTCCCTATGGAAATGATTAATTTCAGCTAAAACTGAATAAGAGATAACATCAGTCTTTTTATTAACATCATCTGGATTTTCTGAAGTCATTTTCGTATCAAAAGCTGACCTCTCACAATCTTTTTTTATCTGAAGAGCTTTCCTATGGCTATTTATAATTTCAGACAAAAATCATAGAATACCCTTGTAAACATGTAACATATCCGTAACAGGTTTCCAATCAAGCCTAGGTTGATCTTCAAACATTTTTCCTATTTCATTATATGAATCGCCAGTTTTTTATTAAAGCATCAGTCAAATTTGATGTATTCACTAATTCTGCAATGTCACAACATAACAACTTGACAAAAAGTTAACAGTTTTTTTAAAAGTATAAGTCTTCGGTTTTTTCGTTAACTTTTTTCTCGTGACTTTTCGGAAGTGTCACATTTTTATTGTAACGTATTGTTTTATTCTAATGAAATTAAGTAAAATTTTTTACATATTCTAAACCTGAAATCAATAATTCTTATCAAACCCAAATGTATTTAAGTCGTATTTCATCCATCAAATAATTTTGCCAAAGAATAATATACCAATAAGTTTATTGCCAATTATATCTGTTCAAATAATAACAAAATCCACAAGATGAAAATCCAACGATCTAACCTGTTAGTTTAAGTTTTGAAAATGAAGGCAAGCAAATTAAATGACAGTACTAAGGTTGAACCTGATATGCAAATCATTGAGAGAAAATACAATACTTATTTAAACAATTTGGAATTGATCAAGATCAAAGTAAAAGAGATGGAAGTAAAGATAAGTGAAGTGAATTTTTAAAAGTTGACTTGTTAAGATATAACTTAATAAAGTTTCTCATATTCAGCAAGTTTTTTTAATGACTATAAAATTAAATATATTTTATTAATTTAATACTATAATGTAGAGAGCATTCATTATCCACTGTAAATCAATTTCATTGGGCAGCTCTGATACTTTCAGTTCTTTCAAACTATAACCATTAAAATTAATAAAGTTCTTTTTAGATTTTTTCATAATGATATTACTCCTCTTCATTATATATTTATTCTTAAATTGAGAAAATATTTCATCAACTTCATATATAATGTTTCAAAAATCATCTAGGTAAATTATCTTTGATATGTTACATTTCTCAATCTGATAATATTTTTTTTTTATAGAAACTAGTATTGTATTCAAATATTGTATATAAATGTACACAAGAACTATTGTGTAGATTTATATTGTGTTCAAAAACTATCCCTCTTCGCAGGTTTGGATAGTACCTTTGGTGGCCTAGAAGCTATGATCACTGCTCTTTGCGACGAATATCCACGAGTTCTTGGAAGAAATAGGGAACTATTTGTGGCAGCTTTACTTCTCGGCATATACATCTGTGCCCTTCCAACTACTACATACGTAAGTACCAGTAGTTATTTCTTCTTAATGTATATTCCAGCAGTAATCACATATTTAGGAATCTACAACTTTTTTATGTATACAAACAGCAAGCAAAATAATGAAAAAAATATTCAGCAATACAATATAGTAGACAATATTTCAACAACTGTCATCAGCTATCGCTTCTCCAAACACTAATCCTTTGTAATCTAATCAAGTAAATTCAAATTTTAGTCTGTTTTTCTACACTATATCTTTACAGAATATATGTTAAAATATTTAGCTTCTAAATATATATTCTGTATATTTATATATATATGCATGCATTTTTACATTTTAGAGTAATGAACATTGAAATATTAATTATAATTATGCCACCATAATGAGAAAGTTATCAGGTATTTGATAGGCTCAGCCTGTAAATAATAAAAGTACCCTCTGACATCAGATCTTTTTGCATGAGTGAGGCTAAAATAACAGAAATATGATGAAAACAGATTCGGTCCGAAGGATTTTGCTAACACTGATAGAAAGAATCATGTAAAAAAACTTAGCGCAAACATCTTTTGTTCCAATATTTGGCCATTGACCATGAGGTAATATTGTGGTTATTATATTTTGATTGAATGAAAAACCTCATTATCGAGAATATGTTTACCATTTTCTTATTTACATCTAATTGGGGAAAACAAATAATTGGTTTTACTCGTATAATTAGAGGTTTGTAGTGGCAACATTAAATTATAACCCGTTAGGTTATATTGTAATCGTTTATTAGGTTAGGTTAATGTCACGACATTAATTAACCCATTATTTCAAAGTATTTCACTCTTCTGAGTGAATTAGATTTAGAAAAAAATTAGAATTCTATTCTAATAATAGAATACTTGTCATTCCTTTCATCTTTTACACTATACTAACATTTGTTTTTCCCTATCTATATGAATTAATTGATAATTTGATTCATAGAGATGATATAACGGAGTATATTAAAAAATTCTAAAACTTCTCAATATATATTGTAACTTTCAGTAAATATCTATCATATTCCACAATATATACCTCTCGTTTGTATTTGGAATATAATTTATCATTCGTATTGCAAAGCACTGATGTAATACCCATTAAATTTAACCCATAATATAAATTTTCACCAAACAACGCACCCACCCATCATCGAAAAAACGTCAAAAATGACTTTAGAAACTCAAAACATGTAAATCGAACACTGACAGGTTCACTAGCCTTGTCAAACTCCATTTCTTTTCTTAACTTCTTTACATATTTTAGTAGTATTGTCAATTGAATTTTCTCTACAGGTAATAATCACATTAATATTATTAACAGTTAACACTAAACACGCTTTGATATGTTACCAGGTCAATAGAAGAATGTTCTATATCCATAGCTATATTGAACATAGTAATGCTTTACGCTAAGAGTAGGATATAGATAACTGACAAAAAAATTCTGTAGAATATATTTAAGTAACTTAACTTTAATAATACATTAATTAAAGTACGATGGCTGACATTGTTATTAAGTCAGTATTGGATAAATATTTTGTTCAATTACAGTTATAGCTTGGTACAGTTATCTTATTTAATAAAGAAAATAATATTTTTCAGCAACAGTATGATAAATTGTGAAACGTCCTGTTGGCCACAATAATAGCTCCTAGTCCGAATGAGAACTTAAACTGTTCAATGATGAATGATTTACATTTGAATTGGTTTTCTAAAAATTCCTTGCAAAATCATTTAATTGCAATTTATGGAGGGTAAATGAGCACCTAAAACATTAATATACTTTTAATATCAAATTTTAGAAATAGTATTTAGGAAACCAGCAATCAAAATTACTATCATTAATACCCTCAGAAAGATTTTAAAACCTCCTATTGAGTACTGTAGAGCCTTATGGTGGCTGAGTTTACTTGTGACAAAATTTTATGCTTAAAAGTCCATAACTTCGCTTCTTTGTGGAATTTCTAATCTATTCAAAACTTATAATTTACATTAGACATACACAAATCTACTGTCAATGTTTCTGCTTGCTATGTCTTATAGTGGCTGAGTTAACTTGTGACAAAATTTTTGTTGACAAACCAACAAACAGACCAACAACAATTTTTCTAAGAGTAGATTCGGTTTCTCTAATGTATGAACCGTAAAGATGATTTGAAATTAGTCAAATCTAAGCAATTACAGACAAAACCTCACTTTTGATTATATAGATGATTTTATAAGTATCTAGTTATAAATATACTTATTGATAAGTATGCTTGATTATATATTGATCCCAAATATTAATAAACAAATCTTACTCACACCCTAACTATTCCATCTATTTCATTAGTGTTAGATTTCTATTCAGTGTCACTAGATGTAGTCACTAAAAGTAGAGCATGTATGAAGTTTAAACTCTGCTGGCATCCTTCCTCTGAAGGGAGCAGTCCCATTAGTATTTGACTTAATAATAATTTAATATGTAGTAATTAACCAATTACTTTCAACATTATTTTGATTAGTTTGTTTGCTAAACGATATATTAATCAAATCAGTGAAATTATTCATCTCTAAACTAACTTACCATAGTGTCATCTAAAAAACTAATTTAGTGTTTCGAGGTCATTGAATATAACACAAAATTGTGTTTTGAAGACTTTCTCTAACTGGTGACAAACTTTACTAATTAATGAATATTTAATTATCTAATTGATTCGATAGAGATTGGAAATTATCCAAACAGGGTGAATCTTAAAATAACAGATCGACGACTGTAAAATTTAATAGTTATCAGGGTGTATTTGTGTTGTGGTTCTTGTTTACCAGCTTTAGCATAATACATCTAATTTACTGACATTTTAATTACAAACCAATATAATTTTGATTAGTATACTTTAATTCAGCAACTTGCAGAAAGAGTAGCAGAGATAAATGGACTCCATTGCTGTAATAAGTGAATGTTCATTCTGATAAAAGCTTTGCCAAAAACATTTTAGTATAATCATATGAATAATTCATCTCATTCATCTTCGTTTAAGATTTTCATTGATACATAAAAGATGGTTTAAAAAGACTAGGTTCCAGAGAGTGATTTAATTATTGTGAAGTAAGACCTGTTACCGAGAAGAGATTTATCCAATTACTTGGCTCGAGATGGGGTGCGAAGGAGTCTGTTAACAAGGTGGGTCAATGAATAACATTTCGCTTCGGAGTTGAGATTGATAGCCGAACTCTGATGTTAACGGAACATAGAAGTAAAACCTCTGATAAGGCGGGAAGACTTCATGGAACATTCATAGAAAGCAACCAGCAGACTGTTTACTCATCTCCCTCACTCCCTCTTCTTCTCATTTTCTCATGCAAACGTTTTTCCTTCTCGCTTCAGCTGCTTTAGTTGAGAATCAACTACTAAAAAGTACTTCTAAAGATAAATTTAAATTTATTTACTTCTCCTATTTCTCCTTTTTTTTTTTTGAACTTTTTTGCCTCTCTTCCTCGAAATGACAATATCTTAAGAGTATATTATGTATGCTCTTGAAAGTTTATGGGTTTCTTTTACTTGACTTAAAAAGGTCAACAACTTTATATTACTTGAAACTTCTACTATTCAAACAAAAAATCACCAGACTAGAACTGACAAAATGAGTCAATAATTTCCTTGACTGATGTGCTCTTACATACTTTAAATTAAGTTCATTTTCTGTCTGCCTATGGTTGGTCTGACTACATTTAACCGACTTTTACTGAACTACTCTTGCTTAAACTTAGCATACACGTCCATCCTTGGCAATAATGCAATTTTCAAGTATTATTACGAGCATATCTCATTATAGACTTATATTTATAAGTATAGCCGACCTAGCGTAAAATGGTAAATAAACTGGAGATAACCAGCAAATGTTAATCAATACAGAAGATACACTAAAATTGATCAAATTGATCAATACACTATTTGTGTAAGAGTTGGATTTATAAATTTGGTAATGAATTTCTGCCTACTTATTCTAATATATATTTAAAACAGTAGTCTATTTTCATTTTATATATTAAACACTTAGTTTTAGACGCTCTTAGAAAAGATTAAATAAAAAAGATTTCTTAGTTAAAGGCAATATAATAAATATACGCTTTTAATTTCGTAAAAATTGTAAAAAATCATAACAAGACATAACCTAAACAATGCTTTGGGAAAGTGCTGACATCAATAAATCTGATGTGATCTACACTCAACTTGATCATAAGTAAACGTATTACAAAACTCATTACTAATTAATTACTTGACTTAACTTGACACTACCTCATTACTTTACTTATTATAATGACATATTATAAACTGAGTGGCAAAAAATTATCAAACTCTTTCACAATGAAATTAATGGCTTCCATTTATTCTAATGTGGTCATCTACAAAGTAATCAATTAAAATGAAATATAACCATTATTCTACCAAATCTGACAAGTAGCTACAGGTGAAACTTACTGCTTGTTCTTTTAAATATAAAATTTGCTCTTTTAATATTCTAAATTCATAAAAGAACTTTTGGATACTCTTCCACCCATCCACACAGTTACAGATATAATAAAACAAACCTGGAGTGGCCCATACTCAAATTTACTGTGAGTGAATGTAATATCAAACTTTTCTGGTGTATAATGCCTCAATTAGACATAATATAAATATCTATGAGAGATATGTTTATTAGTATTTCATTCCTGGAGACCGTACAGATAATGATTCAAACAGTTATCAATATAAACACTTATTTTTATATATCGCACAACTGGTACATATAATATCCACAGCAGTAATAACACTTTTTTAAAGGCAAACATTGTGTTACAAAATAATCTCTTACAGGAGAACAAGGCTTTTGTTTCCATAGATAGTGGATCTCATACAGGGCCATCTGCAACATTACATGGTCAATAGATCTGTTAAATTTAAGTATATTTATCTGATTCCTTATACATTGAAGATTGAAGCCAATTTTTTCCCTATAAGACTTCAAAATATTCCTATATTGTTTGGAAAATGTCAGAAGCATATAAGAAAAATTTCAGTGTCCTGGAATCAAAGAAGAATTTGCTTAAAATTAGTATCCGTTTTCGACGAAGGAATCCATTCCTGAGAGTTCAATATTACCCAAAGGTAATATGACACAATCACAGGAAAATCTACATCCGCTTTTAAGTTTTGTTCAAAACTGCAACATATAGATTGATTAGTTTATTTTGTCAGGTAAATCTATCATACCATGCAAAGCATAAAGCTTCTTGTTTGATTAAAATTGATTTTTTATATGTAAAACTTTCTTCTTCTTATATCTCATATTAAGTCTTTAAATGATTTCAAATTTTTTCATTAAACCTCTAAACCATCAATTATATTTTAGTCGACTCTCTTACAAAATTTCTACATCGATGCAAACAATGTAAATATATGTATCCGACAAGTATAGCAGATGATCCATTAGTCTTGCTAATTCAGATAATTAGTCCTGAAAGATGAAAATTCAGATTTTACACTTATTGCTCTTTGCCGTAATTGAAATTTTATTAATTTCTTTTTATAAATAGTTAACTTTATGGTTAATTTTTTTGGAAAAATTTCTTTTTTTTTTCAAACTTAAAACAAAAAATTACGATAACGCCGTTTTAGTTAATGTAATTTTAAAAATATTTCGCTCAACTCATTTCCCACATAATGCTCTGTTTTTAAGGATAGTGTTTTTTTGATCCGTTAAACAGTATAGCTTGTATCATCCTCAGACTGAACCATAAGTCAAAATTGTATATTTTATTGAAACAAAATCATTTTTGTTACTCTAAAGAAACTGAGGATTTTTTCAATTATTGCTTGTAATAATACTAATAATAATAATAATAATAATATCCAAGATGATAGTAATATTTGAAGACTCTAAAGTTAGTAGTTTAAGGAAAAAAAAATTGTTATCTAAAAACACATTTTGGAATAAAAAGTAACTTTCCCATCATGCATAATTGCTCACAAACTATACAGCTCATCTACACTATGAGACCCATTTTGTTGTTAAATATTAATTTGATCCATCAAAGATTGTGAACTGTAGCGTCCACACAAACTTTTGGATGCACACTCACCACCCACCGACACATACACAGACACAGACAGGTATCAAAACACGTAATTCCGTCAAAATCTCAAGGTAGAATTTTTCACGATCACGTTACTTTTCTTGTAGTAAAGTAAAAAGGTGAAAATGACCTCAAAATGTGTTAATCTGTCAAAATCTCATAATCAATTTTTTTCTGGATTACTATTCTTTAATTATACTCGTATAAAAATTAAATCGTATTCTGTTTCTAGGAGTTTATATGAAAATTATATTTAAAATAATTATCATTTTGGCTTTATATATAAGTAACTTCATTTAATACAGGTCTACATCAAAGAAAGTTTTTTTTAATTAATTTATTATTAAAATTAAAAAAATACTTAACTAGTTAATGCCACATTCAATGAAACCATTTATGCGACTATAGTTGACGAGTATAGGGTATTTATTTTTTTAAATTTGGGAACGAAAGGAAGCATGGTTCAAACATAACAAATAATTTGAATTGTTGACAGTGAAGGAGCCTGGTATTATTTTAACTTTTTTTAAAAAAAAAAATTAAAATATTTTAACAATTTTATTTTATAGCACATATAGTTATTACATTGTAAATGTTTAATAAGTGCACCAGAATTGCACTTATAATCTAAAAAATAATTATACGAATAAATAATGAATATAATTTACATACTGATGAAAAAATAAGCATATTATATTTAGTGTAATTTGTTAAATCTATATAAATAAAAGAATGATTTTGTCTGTACATTGCTTAGAACTGACTATTTCAATTTTTTTTTACGTTTCAAGCATTGGAGAAACCGAATCCATCCTTAGAAAAATTTCTGTCGGTTTGTCCAAAAAATTTTGTCACAAGTAAACTCAGCCAACATATGACATACTCGTATCAAGCTGAAACTTTGACAGTAGATTTTTGTATGTCTAACTTAAAATATAGGCTCTGAATTGATTGGAAATTCAACGTAGAAGTGAAGTTATGGACGTTTAAAGCAAAAACGCAGCCACCATGAGAATAGCGAGCTGAAACTTTAACACTAGATTTGTGTATGTCTAACTTAAAATATAGGCTCTAAATAGATTGATAATTCAGTGCAGAAGCTAAGTTATGGATCTTTAAGCTGTATTTTGCTAACTTCACTAACTTCAGAAATTTACTGTCAAAGTTTCAGGTTGCTATGTCTTATGGTCACTAAGTTTACTTGTGACAAAATTTTGTGGACAAACCAAAAAACCGACAGAAATTTTTCTAAGGGTGGATTCGGTTTCTCTAATGTATGAAACGTAAAGAAAACTTAACATGAGTCAGTTCTAAGCAATGTACAGACAAAATAATTTTTTTTATTTATATAGATTGCGTATTTGACATCATTGAATAGGTGTTCCCAGAGCTGAGGATATACTATCTATTAAGAATAAAATAGTTTTGAGAACGAGCAATTCTCAACCCTTGATATGAACAGGCAGGAAAAATCAACAAACAAGTTCTTATGCTATATCAAGCCGAGGAAAGAACTTACAAGTCATTAAAGAGAGTCTTGCTTTGAATTTATTTCTCCTGGACTGCCTGTTCATGAGTAAAAAATTCAAGTAGGAGCACCACCAATCATACTGCAATTTAGTAGCAGTAACAAATTTAATGTTAGGAAACGTGAGTTCCCGAAAACTGTGCAACGGGACACGACTCTGACTTCGTGCTCTGCACAGATATGCCATAGAGGCGGACATCTTAACTGGGTGTGGTATTGGGGAGTCTGTGTGTATACCACCCATACTATTGATTCCGAGCCACTCTTTGTTTCTGTTGAAGCGATTGCAAAGTCCTTTCAGAGTCTATTTAGCATTGACGTTAACTAATTCGCAAAGGGAAACTTTATCTAACGCCGGAATTCAAGTTTGCGAGACCAAGTTTTTCTCACATGGTCAACTGTAGTTTACTTGCTCAAGATTCAGAGGTTACAACTGTTTGTTTTTCCATTAACCTAAAGGACAAACAGTTAATGTATTGTATACACAGGTATTTGCTTAACACAGTACTAATAAATGTATTTTCTACTATTCTATTATTTCTAATGGCATTTTGGAATACCATGTATAATAGAATATTTCATTCCGTCAACGACTGGTACAATTGCTACATATTATATATAACCGTATACTTTGATTTAATTTAATATTTGCTTAATAAAAACACTGGCATTAAAGTAAGTTATGGAACCAGAGTAGCCCAGTTGCTTGCGTGCTCGCCGATGACAGTAGTGCAAATGTATTATAAATAAACTAGCAAACGTACCCGTCTTTGACGGAATCAAAAATGCTGTTATACTTGGTATTCCAAAATATCAATTATAGTATTATACTAATACTACAATTAGAAGTTATAGAATAGTAGAAAATACCATTATTAGTACAGTGCTAAACAAATGCCTCTGTATACAAAGATTAGATTTTAAATTAGACATACACAAATCTACAATCAATGTTTCAGCTTTATATGCCTTATGGTGGCAATATTTTGTGGACAAACCGACAGACAGAAATTATTCTAAGGGTACATGTGGCTACTCTGAAGTATGAAACGTAAAGAAAACTTGAAATGAGTTAGTTCTAATTAACGTGCTCCTAGTCAAAAGCTAGCACGCAAGCCACTGGGCTACTCTGGTTCCATACCTTACTTTATTACCAGTGTTTATATTACGCAAATATAAAATTAAAAAAAAATATTTTTGTTGTATTTATTTATAATACATTTGCACTACTGTCATCGGCGAGTAAGCAAGCTACTGGCTACCCTGGCTAGATCCCTTTACTTTATTACCATTTTTTATATTCCACATTTTAAATTCAAAAAAATATTTGTTTGTTACATTTATTTATAATACATTTGCACTACTGTCATCGGCGATCACGCAAGCCACTGGGCTACTCTGGTCCCATACCTTATATTATTACCAGTGTATTTATTAAGCAAATATTAAATTAAAAAAAATTGTACAGTTATATATAATATATAGCAAACGTACCCGTCATTGACGGAATCAGAAGTTCCGTCATTTTTGGTATTCCAAAATGTCATTAGAAATTATAGAACAGTAGAAAATACCATTATTACTACAGTGTTAAACAAATGCCTCTAAATACACTACATTAGCTGTCTGTCCTTCAGGTTCATGGTAGAAGAAAGAGTTGAAACCTGTGACCCTTGAGCAAGTAAACTACATTTGACCATGGGAGAAAAACTTGGTTTCGCTACCTTGTATTCCTACGTTAGATAAAGTCTCCCTTTGCGACTTAGTTAACGTCATTGCGAAATAGACTCTGACCGGACTTTGCAATCATTTCAACGTAAAGAGACAGTGGCTCGGAATCAATGGTATGTGTGGTATACACACACACTCCCCAATACCACATCCAGTCATTATGTCCGCCTCTGTGGCATATCTGTGTAGAGCACGAACTCAGAGTCGTGTCCCATTGCACAGTTTTGGGGCACTCATATTTCGTAACATAAAATTTGTTACTGCTACTAAATTGCAGCATGATTGGTTCTCCTACTTTAAGTGTTTACTCATGAGCAGGCAGTCTAGGAGAAATAAATTCAGAGTCAAGAAATTCAATTAGATAATGAACTGCTTCTTCATCACTAATCCAATCTCTTTACTGACTTGTAAGGTCTTTCCTGGGTATGATATAGCGTAAGAACTTGTTTGTTGATTTTTCCTGCCTGTCCGTATTAAGAGTTGAGAATTGCTCGTTTACAAAACTATTTATTGGTAATAGATAGTACATCCTCAACTCTGGGAAACACTTTTTCAAAGATGTCAAATACGCAATATATTCATATGCTCCAATGAAATTAAAATCAACCAACAATACCTACTTGCCACACCTGTGTATTTTCAAAAACAAACTTGTCTGTGAAGTTAGGAAAAATACGCTTAAAGTCCTATAACTTCGTTTCTGTACTTAATTATGAATCTATTTAGAGCCCATATTTTAAGTTAAGCATATCCAGTGTCAACTTAACTTTGACACATATAAATACATAACTTTGACAGTGTCAAAGTTTCAGCTCGCCATGTCTTATGGTGGCTGAGTTTACTTGTGACAAACGTTTTTGCTTTAAACGTCCATAACATCACTTCTACGTTGAATTTTCAAATAATTCAGAATCTATATTTTAAGTTAGACCTACCCAAATCTACTGTAAAAGTTTCAGCTTTGTATGACTTATTCTAGCTGAGTTTACTTGTGACAAAGTTTTGCGGACAAACAGACAAACCGACAAACCGACAGAAATTTTTCTAAGGGTGGATTCGGTTTCTCCGATGTATGAAACGTAAAGAAAACTTGAATTGAGTCAGTTCTAAGCAATGTACAGACAAAATCATTATTTTATTTATATAGATGTAACAAATAAATATTTTTTTGAATTTAAAATGTGAATAATACTCGTATAAAAAATTATAATAAAGTAAAGGTATCGAGCCAGAGTGACTGTGTGTGGAATGGGGAGTCTGTGTGTATACCACGCATACCATTCATTTCGAGTCCACCATCTGTTTCCGTTGAAACGATGGCAAAGTCCCGTCCAGCATGTGATTGAGGAGTGCTCCAGATATGACTATGAAAGGACAAAGGTCGAGGCAATAGTTGGAAAAGAGGCAAGCGAGCTTTACGAGGTATCGTTCAAAGGTAAAAACGTGAAGGCATACCTCGAGTTCATCCACGAGTACAACTCTTGCCGTAAGATCCCATTGTTTACCATAGGCTCTACCCGTATGTTGTAGCCCCTTCGTTGGCACAGCATCCTCTCTAACTATTTCTTTTTAGTCCTCCTTAACTTATCTTGTCCATCTTATCCTTATTTATATGACTATCCCCTTTAACTTACATAAATACTTATGTAAGGTGGGAAGGAAAAAGAGAGCCATTGCAACCCAGCGTTAAAATGTTTGGTAGTGAGGTAAATAAGCCACCTTATACCAGGGTTTTAACTGCCGTTTTTGTTGCCCCCCCCCCCTGGTACAATTGCGTGAATTAGTTAATTTAATTTTGGTCTAATGCGCGACGTAGAATCGTGGTGCCTGTCTACGCGAGGTCCACCTTGGACACCCCAAGTTTTGGGTGGCAAAACTTGGAGGTGACAAAAGGGCAACACGTTAAATCGTCGGCCTGATTTGATCTTTTGGTGTAATGGCTGGAAAGCTAAGGTGCACAGCGATCAAAACAGGCAAAGTCCCGTCAGAGTCTATTTCGCAATGACGTTAACTAAGTCGCAAGGGGAAACTTTATCTAACGTAGGAATTCAAGTTAGCGAGACCAAGTTTTTCTCACATGGTCAACTATACATAGTTACTTGCTCAAGAGTCAGAGGTTCCAACTGTTTGTTCTTCCATGAACCTGAAGGACAGACAGCTAATGTAGTGTATACAGAGGCATTTGCTTAACACTGCACTAATAATTATTATTATTAACGCCTTTTCGTAGAAGTGGATTCATCATCGACTGCGTCCACAAAACTTTTCTTTTTATAAAAAAAATTGTTAAGTCACCAATAATTATTTTAGGATAACACTCTCGCATTCTAAAGAAATATTTTAGTTATACATGTATCATGCCATTACCAAATATTGATCAAACTATTGCATGCATAATATACAGATATTTTATTATATTACCTGCACAGTATTGTAATCAGAACTAACGAGATTAATTTTTACATCATCATTAAATTTTATCTTCTGTTTCCATTCTCGGTAAATAAATTTTTATATAATCAGTTTTTACAACCAGATCAACCAGATCAATATTTGATAATACAAAACCTAAAATCGATATTACCCATTTTATTTCTTTAGTAAGTCTTTAATCTTTTTGAAGCATAAGAAACTTCTTCGTCACGATAACTAAGTGTTTCTTCCAAATTTGAGGACAGTTGTGAGAAGTTTCATATTAATTGAAATATTTCAATAATAAAACCTCCAAATTTGGTGCTTAACTTAAATTAACATTATTTTGTTGTCCAATATACATTCTATCATTGAATGAGCCATTCAATAAGAATTATAATAAGAATAATAAGAATTATTTTTCTGTTACCGCTTCATACATCTTAGAACCTTAATTGTTATGTTAAGTGACTCTTAGCTATGAGTGTGTTATCAAAAATTACAGAAAATGAGAAGCCACAATTATTTCTTATAATTACTGATTTTTCTGATGACAAAAAAAGTAAAAAAATTGACAACTTGGAATTATTTTTGAAAATGAAAATTGGTGAAACATTAACCTAATCACATTAAACTACTAACAATTATATATTCAAGTTTTAGTATGTAGCATCTGCCTAAAATCATGGTTATATTAAAACCATTTATTTTTTTTTTTTTTTGGTTTTGTAAGAGACAAGGGTGGATTCGGTTTCTCTAATGTATGAAACGTAAAGATAACTTAAAATGAGTCAGTTCTAAGCAATGTACAGGCAAAACCTTTCTTTTATTTATATAGATTACCTTTCCTGCTAGACAACAATCCTTCACTCCCGAAAGCATAATGGAATAGATGGTTGTCTGGCATTTCCTTATATAGTTTCAAGTATGGTATTTTCTTATATACATATTAACTCCTTAAAATGGTTGTCTTAAGCGTTAAAACAAGAATTATTTATGACTCGATATCGAAAAAAAATCTAAACAAATCTAACAAGTAAAGATCGTTCAACCGTAACAAGCGGTCTTCGTCAGAGTCAAATCTATTATGAAGAGCGCCTGTTACGGTTGAACGATCTTAGTCTTTTTCCTGATTTTTTTACTGTGGTTTGGTTGTTGATTTTTGTTTATTGGCGAAATATTGGTGTATGTATATCATGATATAATTTTATATATTATGGCTATATATATATATTATATATTCTATAGGGTTGGACACTAAAGAACAGCACAGAAATTAAACAGAAAGCTACACTTCAATATTTCGGATGTGAACCTCGTACATTCAGAATGGATAGATTACGAGTTCCTTCCGCAGGCAAAGAACGGCTGGATAGTGCGTCTCGAAACATGCATCAAACAGTGAAGCCAACTTTTGGAGGGAGGGAAAACTGTAGATAAAGAAATAAAAGCAAAATAATAATAACGGAATGAAGACACAAAAATTCTAATTTGCAACAAGTTAAAAGAAACTAAACCGAAAATAATAAATAGTAAGTCAACAAAAGGGAAATTAAGATGAGTCCAATAATAAGGGCACAATAATCAACCTGGAGGTTAAGCCCAGAGCTTCTCCTGAACGCTCATCAGAGTAACTTTCCGAAACCCATTGTTATCGTGTTGTCAATAACTCAGAACCTTACACGGAAACAGTCATTAAAGACCTGTAGTCCGTGAGAACTGGCATGGGTAGAAACGTGATAGTTTACATGCGTTTACAACAGTAGACCTGTGATATTTCATACGCAGGCTTAGCTTGGTGTGAGCCAATCCCATATAAATAGGAATCAAACTGGAATGCAGTCCAAACCTGGTAAACGTCTAGTTCAATTAGATGTTGTACAAGAGGTTATTAAGATAGGTTGGAATGCTGAGGAAAGAAGTAACGAGGATACGGGATTATTAAGATATATATATATATATATATATATATGATCAAACCACAATATGAAATTGAAAAAAAAGACTTTCAACCGTAACAAGCGGTCTTCATCAGAGTCAAACAACGCAACTGACTTTTTTTTCTTTTTTATCCCCCATTTCGTATTGAGGTTTGATCATTGATTGTTATTTCACGTAAACACTTGAAATAACAATCAACGATCAAACCACAATACGAAATGGGGGATAAAAAAGAATGACATCATCAATGTTTTTCCCTGTATTTTTTGCGTCATGAAATTATAATTGTTTTTCTATGTGTAATTGTTATTAAATTATAAATGTTCTGTTATTAGGGTGGCGTTTATCTCGTAGACTTGCTTAACGTGTATGGGCCAGGTTTGGCTATCCTATTTGTTGTCTTCGTGGAGGCCGCCGGTGTCTGTTGGGTATATGGTGTCAACAGATTCTCTTCTGACATCGAACAAATGCTGGGACACAAACCTGGAATATTTTGGAGGCTCTGTTGGAATTATATCAGTCCAGTTTTTCTTTTGGTAATTATATTAGTTTATAATCTTCTTTATTTAACACCATTTACTTTACCAATATAAAGGTCACTCTATGAAATTATGATACGTTAATCAAAATGCATTTCCAGGGAAATAACTTGGAAATGTAAAGCCTTTTAAAAAAAAAGTTCGTATATGATTAATAAAAATATAATCATCAGCTCTTTCGTATCAGTTTTAAGTGAAATATATAGTTATCGATGAAAAGTTGCAAAAAAAACTTGAAAATAATGTATTTGCATAATTTCATTACCAGATTTAAGCATTATTAACATTTAATAAAAATAGTATTATAATTTTAATTATTAATATTTATGAAATGAATCCCTCGTTGTAATCAGATTACCCAACTTTCAAGAGGGATATATTATGGACTGTAGACTTGGTTCTATAGTATATGAAGTCTAGTGTGGGCTGACGGTCAGTGCAATTACCATTATACACAAGTTTCAAAGTTTGAATCTTGATAGTAAAACTAGATCTTTATGTGGGAAATGGAAAATTTTTTCCATGTAAGCTTACTGCTTGTAAGCTTCACGATGCCATGTTCTAGTTAAAGATTCCTACTTAAATAATTGATAGGTAATATGTAGAACTAAATTCTAGATTGAGATTTAACCCAGCAGCATATTTTGTCCATAACTAAAATGGATGATAAAGACTCTAAAATTTCACGAAACTTAATGCTCATAAGTGTGTACATAGAGAAAAAATCTTTAGAGCTGCGTTCATTATTATTTATTGATTGTTTATTGTCAAAAAAACACTAAACAATATAGTTTGTATAAAGAGATAAGATGGTTAATAATAAAAATAATTGCGAGTAATTAATTCTTGGAAATGAGTTCAAGCAAATATAAATTGCTTTTAGTTTTACTGTTTTATCTGTTTCCTTTTTCATATTATAATAATAACTGTAATGCAGGAATACTAACTCTAAGGTAATTGTAACTTGTAAGTGTATGACAGCATATGTGACTGACGTTACAGGTGATATTTGTAACTTCATTACTAAGCTATGAAGATATGTCCACCAAGGACTACACCTACCCTTCATGGAGTATCACCGTCGGCTGGATGCTAACAGCCTCTTCTCTACTTTGCATCCCAGGATACATGATTCACATGCTACTCACCACGGAAGGACCATTTGTCAAAGTAAATAAGATTAAGTTTAATTTGTAATAGGTTAGTGGTTTAGCCCTGTACTCTGTATGTCATACCTCGTATACAGGAATAGGAGTTTTTCGACAGGTTTCGGACGTTATCCATCTTCAAGTAGAGTTCTACTAATGTGATTTCATAAAATTTCTCAGTAAAAGTATCATCATATTTAGTGATTATTATTTTGGTTTAATCGTTGGATAATATGGATAAAACAATATTGCATAGATTGTATCTATTTCATAGAAATAAATGTATAATTGGCTACATTTGTGTGACTCGCAAAACCACTCTTTTTTAAAATATTTGAAAAAATTAACCTCCGTATAATAATGTTGTCTGTTTTGGTGAATTAGTCAGTGAATGTTATATTGAATAGGCATTGAGTATGTGGGATTTTTTTTATGGTCATAGCTTCAAAATATTCCATTCCCGATGAAATCTGTATAAAATACCGTTATTAATAAAAACTGGCAACACGAGAACACAGTGGTTTGCTAATTTTTTTTTTTTTAATAATGAATAAAGAGGTAATTGATTTCAAACCGAGTATAGTACTTGGAATCCTAAGTGCGTACTGAAATGCATTAAGAAGGTTTGAATTATCTAAAAACATTGCAATGAATTAAGACGATTTATTTGATTAAGGGAGAATAGCTGTGAGTGAAATTGGTTAATGGAGAAATGCTGTTTGGTTTACAGAGACTGCAGAAGATGCTGAAGCCAGAGGAGTCGACGGCTGTCATTACGTCTAACCATGGCATGGGCACTCGCGTCTGACTGGAGTGGCTTGTGTAGTCTGCATCAGCGTTTTCACTTTTGTATTAGTCACTTTAAAAGGCACCATTCATTGTGATAAACGCTTCTTAATCACCCCGCCTCCCATGGCTCTTCCTTCATTGTATATATCACCATTCAACACCCTACACTCACATCATTCTCATTTAAATATAAGAATCTAGGAAGTTTGGACTAGCTTTAAACACTCTATGAGTATATGCGTATCCGCGTACAAATATCTTACAATAATTAGGGTTAATATTTTCTTATGTTAATCGCACAAAGAAATCCTGCATGATTTTACAGCCATATAACCATGCAGGACTATTTTCTGAAAGTAATGTTTAGATAGTTTATATGCTTTTGTTCCTGTCAGTTTAACCGTAAAACTATAGCTTGTAAGAGTTAAAATTTCTATTTTATAAAAGTCGTGTTTCTTTTCAAAAAGTTAGGCTATTAGTGTAAAAATATTGTAATTAGTGTGTTATTAATAATGTGAAAATATTGTGATTTTACTAATTAAGATGAGTTGCTCCCAGGAAGTAATGGTAGGTGGTAGCTGTAGCTAAGTTTATGTGCTGTTATGTGTATTATGTATCAGATATGTAACTGGGTGCCTGTTTGTTAGGTAGCAGCCATTACCTAGCAGAAACTCCTTATTGCACTAAACAATCAATAAACGTATGTATCATTAATAAAACTGTTCTCTCTAGGACGGTAAAATAATGTTAGACTAGTTTCTGCTTCAAATTATACATTAGAATGCCGTGTGATGTAACAATCGTGTTCCTTTATCGTATTTATGCATACCATGTAACGAATTATTGATGAGGCATTTTAAAATATAATATAAGCTTTTTTATTATTTCTAATCTTATCAACAATTACTTAAAGAAAAATAAAAAAAATCACTTTAAGCTATATTCAAAGAATTAAATTTTATAATAGTTCCTCCTGACTTTACAAATTATATATACAATAACAAAATTTTCCACATTATAATTTTTGGTTGATGCTTAAAAAATTGATTACATGAATTGAATTTTTCTTTTACTTTAAAAATCATGCCTTAATTGAGTCTCATCAAATATTTTAGTTTTCATATTTCAGATTTTTAAATGTTATTCTTATCTGATTGAAGTACTTGCCATTTCAAATCCGTTTTATAAAATTTTAAAAAATACGATCTATCTACGGTTAGATCTTTGAATATGATTTATCATCTTAAATCTCATTACTACATAATAAGAGGTAAATATAGTTAAGATAGACGAACTATGGCAGTTCAACCCTTTTCATAACTGGATGCTTAGAAACCATACACTAGTTTGTTACTCGTATATATTTTGTATTCACTTCTTTAAAAAGAAAAAGTTTTTGTAAAACTATAGGTCAGAGTTAATTACAGAAGCTATAGTAAGATATGAAAATTAAATAAACTATGACATATATATGATTAAATTTAAAAAAGGTGATAGAATAGGAAATAGTTCATTTTAAAAATCGTCCAGTTAGGTGGGACTCCATAATGACAAAAACCTGGTTATTTTTGTTACAAACAATTTTGTAAAATCGTTTCATAAAACGTAATTCTTCCTCCCTTGTGTACACCTTAGTATGCATATTTAACAGATTACTTATTTGTATGATATTCCGAACTGAAGCATTGTTATTGAAATATTTTACAAATAACTTGTGAATAATACTTGCAATAAACGTAAGTGCCCTTCATAATTCATATAATTAAACATAATACTAATTAGAATATATTATATACATACATAAATATGTGCAGAAATGTCACAATAAACAAACATAACTCTACAATCAATGCCACAAAATCTATCATTTAATTTTTTTTTCATTTTCCTTTGATTTTGGGGTGCTTACTTTGATGTTATATATATTCCACTGAAGAAACAGAGAGACTAACTGCATCAAAAACTCACTTCAGTTTTTCTGCAGCCATCAAAATCAGAATTAGAAGAAAACCACTTGGAAGGAAGCCAAGTGGTTCGCTTGTGTTCACTTCTCATGTTAACAAAGCATGTCGAAATATCCAAGTGAGATTTTGATCCAATACAACGAAGTGTTATCTAATAGAAGCCGTAGATGAGTAGTGTACGGATGCACTTAACTAGTTGACAAGTTGAGTTGATTTCTCCTTAAAAAAAAACTGGCTCAGATTACGTTATTATCAAAGAGTCGTATAGTCTCTGCATGTTAGTTACCGGTACATTCATAATGGGTTGTTTTGTTCCATAATTAACAAGAATTTGGTAATTTGAAGGCGTCGGCAGTCATGCTTGTTTTTCAATTCGTCCCTTCCATTTACCAACACATCATGGGTTAGCTTAAGCTTAATCTTGTCTTCTTGTAGTGTTTCTGCTGTAAGAAATATTGAAAGCCGTTATAAAAGTGAAGTTGTACCAACATACATTGTTGTGATATCAACTTATCTTTCACGACGAGTCACAATATATCTTGAAGCAGACATCTCACAAAGTAATGAGATCAAAGTAACCAAAGATGTGTTAATAAATGAAGCAGAGCTACTGAAAAGTGAACACCACTACCTGTCCCTTCAAACTACCAAGGTCTTATTAACTATCTAAAAACAACCTATTATGAAATTGAGCGACCAGCATGGAAAGAATGCCACGACTCTTTGCTAATGCATGGGCAGAGATAACAACCCGTCAACTAGTTAAGGGCACTTCCCTCCTTCTATCCACGTCTCCTACATTCGCTAACACACCGACCAGTTTTAGCATCCTCTATGACATGTGGGCTATACAATGTCCAAAACTGTTTCAACCTTCATTTATGATCATGAAGAAGTTTGAAGTGAAGATGAAGCAGGACTAATCAAGTTATAACAAATTTTGGCATAAAATAAATTACTCTTTATTATTTATTACTTGAAAATATTATTTGAGGAAATCATACTGTATTTATTAAAAAAGAAGAAAAACCCGCTAGATTTGGGTTTTATATATATATATTTTCTATTATGTTATCGAGATATTTTCATGCAGTAATATATCTACCAAATGTAAAAAGACTTAAACCAGACGTGATACAACAATTAACAATTAGATTATAATGATGATTACTGGCAGATAAACAATCTATGCTATACAGATTCAGCCGCATTACAATAGCTTCACAATTACTGATATTACAAAATTATAGCATTGTAGTAAAAAGTGTCACTTATATATGAACAGTTTTGTTTTATATACAATTTGCATATACATCTATACTATTTAGGATGTAAAAAACTTCAATAAGTGAAATGAAATCTATCTACGATAAACAATAAAGAAATGTTCACTAATCTTACCTAAAATATAAGCTTTACCTAGAACAAAAAAATCATTGGTTAGGGAACACAAGGGAAGTCAAGAATCATCAAAGAGACTTTTTGTAAAAAAATAAATTTTTATTTTACAAAAATAAGAACAATTTCTATCTCACAAGAATAATTTTTTGCTTTAAGAAAATAACTAATATGATATTCTTTAGAATAATTTACTCGTTTTGATTTTCATCATCCCAAGTTATCACTTTTTCAGTTTCCAAATTTACTATTGTTGCGTAATTTTTTTCTGCGTACAACATCCAAATTGTGTTGCAATAATGAATTTTTGTTTAATTAAACTAAATTGTTTTGAAGTGTGTTTAATCGTATTTGGCTTAACAAAAATTGATTTAGCTCTAAAGATTATATTTACTAAACTACTGGGAAGCGTACATACAAGGTTTCAAAGCCCATATGACTTTGATAAACACATTGCAAAAATGACTAATCGGCAAGTTGTACAATAAAAAAACTATTGTCATAAGCTTTACATTCTTTAAAATATTTCTCTTGTGTTCTTTTTGGATTGAACTTCATGAATTATTCTTTGTTTTGAGACATTCTTTGGCTCAACGTAATGACTAATCTCAGCATAGAAAAGTAATTGTGAATATATATTTACTTTTTTTATATATATTAACTATATTATACAAATTTATTATTTCCGCATATCTTTATTTCTCTTTTATTTTATAAATCAGCTTGTCTATAAAATCAAATTGTTTCTTATCAATGGATTAAGAAACTATGTTTAGTTTATTGTTAGCATTTTCATATTTAATATAATTTATGTGGAATAAATGTGTATTATGCAGAACAGATATTAAAACTACTATAATAATACAACTATTTGTGTATGGTTTGTTTCATTTCTGTCAAAATACACATAAATATAGTACCCATTGTAATTGAATTGTTTATATTATCCTAATGAATCCTCTCTCTATGCAGACACTTCTTTCGTGTAAAGGAATAAACAAATAAACTTACAAATAAACAAATACACAGAATACATAGATTAAATCAAATTTGAACACAAACATAAGCATATTTAAATAAACACTGGCACAAATGTACCACGTTTAAACATATTGGTCTATACCTCAAGTCCATACACAAGCATTATGTGAAATCCATCTTCGACAATTTTTTTATTTTTTTTTAACATATTTATTTCAATATCCAACTACGTATATGTTGCGTAACAAGAATATGTAGTGTAAGTAATACAAATTGATCATCATCATGGCAGTAGATCCTTCGGCCATCTTCTCTTAAGTCGTCTTGGGGGATTCTGCTAAGGTGAGGAAGGAGCAAGGTTTTGTACGAGTAGATTTGAATAAGAGGAAAGTTTGGTATGAAGCGCCTTGTAACGATCAATGGCTAAATTATGTATAAAAGCGATTTTTAGGTCTCTATAAAAAGTGTGATTTGTGACATAATAAGGTGCATTAGTGACAGTACGGATGATTTTTGATTGTAATGATAGTATTTTATAAATGTTGGAAGGTTTTGCACAACCCAATAGTTCAAGTGTGCAAGTCCAGATCAGTCCCAGTAATGTTTTATGTGACAGCACTTTATTGTGAAATGTCAATTTTGAATGTTTCCCGAGAAGTCGGGAACCGTCTGTACCCGTCTGTACAGTAATAAGTAGCGTCGTTTTAGGTCAAGTCTTTTCAATCGAGTATGGTGATTCCATGTCAAGCGTTTTCCTGATGTTTTACATAATACACCAGACTTTAGGAAAATTGCAAAAATGAAATTTTTATATTACGTTATGTTCAGTGACGTGCGGTGAGGCTCATGGCTGGTGAGGCACTAACGTCATCAGTCAGATTTACAAATATATAAACGATACAGAGTATCTTATTCACCATTTGATTGGCAACAGTTGACGTGTTTTGTTTAAAATATCGTTTCAACATATTTTTACTTTACTATAAGTAAAGTATAGTGATCGTGAAAAAATTCGATCTTGAGATTTTGACGGAATTACATGTTTTGAGGTCCCAGAAGTCGTTTTATGACGTTTTTACGATGATGTCTGTGTGTGTGTGGGTGGGTGGGTGCGTGTGTTAGCATTGCTTGTTACCACGCTACGGTCCAAAATCTTTGATGGATTAAGTTGATATTTTACACAAAATGGGCCTCATAAAGACGAAGATCCCTATTGTTTGGGAAGAATTATGCATGATGGGAAAGTCACTTTTTTTGCCAAAAACCGTTTTTTTGAAAACATTTATTTCTCCTAAACTGATAACCCTAGAGTTTGGAAATTTTGACATTATCTTTGAGGTTACAAATGAAACAAACGAAAAATGTATTCAGAATTTTAAAACAACAGGAAATAATTTTTTTTCAATAAAATGTACAAATTTTGACTTATAATTCAATCTCAAACCTTGTGAGAGCGATACAAGCCATACTGTTTGACGGACAAGAATGAAACTATGCCTATAAATAGAACATTATGTGTAGAATGAGTTGAGATATTTTTTTTCAAAATTACATTCGCTAATGGGGCGTTACAGTACGATTTCTGTTTTCAGAAAATGTTTTTTTGACGCTAAACGGCTCATTAAAAAAAAATGAAAATTTGACCAAACATGAACCCAAAAATTAGCAATTTATAAGAAAAAATTCATGAAGTTTCAATTACGGGAAAGAGCAATAACGATATAAAAACTCTTTGTTTACCCTAGACTAAGAGATCACCTGCTATACTTGTCGAATTTTTTGTATTTTTTTACATTGTTTACATTGACTTAGAAATTTTTTGAGCGAATCCACTGAGATAAAATTGATTTTATAAAGGAACAGTTTAAATTGTTTTTTGAATTATATGAGATGTAAGAGGAATAATATTGTGCAGGAAAATGATAACACTCACTCAGAAAAAATTCGTATATATGTTATTTGACAAAGGGGAAGGAAAATGATCTTATTAAATACTAAGAAGCTTATTATTATTATTATTTTAAAGATTAAAATTCCCAGTATGATAATTCTATAAAAGACCAAAAATGTAAATGATAATTCATAATCTGAATCTTTCGTTTAGAGATTAATAAATGTAATTATCGTACATCTTTAATTAACAAATCACCTTAAAACAACATTTTCTTCGCAGTTAAAGATGTTTTTCAGAGAAAAAAAGGGTATTTTCCTGTTTTAAATTTAAAAATTTTACTTTAATATTCAATGTAGAAGGATGTCAAGTAAACGATGTAAGAAATCTACTGGCTGTTTGAACGAAAGCCATTCTCTTGTAGGAGAATAAATCGTTTCAGGAAATGTTCACTTTGGTTTTTCAATAATGTTATTACTGCTGTAGTTATACTAATGAAATTATTTGCAAATAATATATTTGTGATGTACAAAAATAAGCTTATATAATGATATGTCCTTCAATCACTATCTGTACTACCTCAGGAATGATAGATTATATATCATTTCCCATTTAGATGTTTAGGTTATGCTTAAATGAGACGTTATGTTTATATACTCAAGAAATTTGACATTAAGTTACTTATAGTAAAGTAGAGTGTAGGCCACTCCAGATTTTTCAATATACAAAATGCAGCATAGAAAAAATCACAAGGTTATTATCGTCTTCCCTTTACTTATAAATAAAGTCCATGCGCTGCTCCTACTGAAGAAAAGAATAGATAACGTGTTTGTGGAAGAGTTCCTTCTCTTTCTTCAGTTTCAAAAGTCTCTCTATCTACTGCTTCATTGAAAGTTCAATTTGGAAAAATACTTGAGTTTAGAGATGTAATCCTCCATTTTGAAAATGAAGGTGAACTATATGAAAAGATAATTGGAATGCGGCAATTGACAGGCTACTGTAGCTTGCTATCACTTATTCGGTTATTATAACAGGGGCTTAATAATTTCTGCGATCACCAGCACCTCCCAGCATGAGGCAGGGAGAAATGTGTGTCTTACCAAGTGCCTTTTCGCGGACAATATCATTCATAGTTATTCGAAGACCATATTGTCAGTGGATACCCTAAGAGTGATTCCTATTGTAAATCAATAGGTCCAAATTAGATGGCATTTCTGAGATAATAGCAGTCGTTATCTATCTGACATCTGAGATAATTGTAACAGAAGTTGAGGGTACATCAAGCTTAATAGGTGAAGAATCGAAGGTGAGGCTCAGCGTACTGCTGCCTCACCGTACATCTTTCCATAGTATCTGATCGGCAATTGTGGAAATTGAGCGATTTTGAAAAAAACACTTACAAATGGTAAATTTAAATAGAAAATTACTGCAAAGCACAAATTACTGAATAAATATAGTCATCCGCCCTTAGTGGGGCCATGCAGCTATACCACAGGTTGCATTAGCCTTATTTTCCACGTGGTTCTTCGAACCAAGGCTACAAGGGCCATTGACCCTACCTGCAGCTGAGCAGGTTCAGTAGGATCACTGGTCCGGATTTTGATCCGAAACTCTTAAAATAAGTTGGTACCACGGGCAGCGGGGGCCTATGGAGGGTTCTCTCTCTATCCCTCTAACTGAGGATGGACTCGTAGTGGCTGTTGGTTCTCACCCAGGTTGGGTTAGACGACCCCTGTGGTCGCTGTTTGAGAAGCAGTAACTTCTCGGGCGGATGTCTGCTTAGCATACCGGGGAGCTAGAGCCCCAAACCTTCACCAGTAGGAACGGACCACGATCTCAGCTGAGGGGTCTGGAATACTTGTAGTTGTTTTAATAGACGCTTTAGCTTTTGATGGGCTACTCAGAATGGATACTTATCTCTTGCCCTTATATATTCGAAAGAGAGACCTTTGGATCTACTCTGTCTAGAACTTACACCGCCCAGGTGGCTTTTAGCCAATGAGAGATTTTAATCTCTCCAATTCTCAGTCTTACTATGTACCAGGACGCTCCATAATGAGGCCCTGATGGGCCAAAATAACTATCATTGCAACCCCTGATCCCGGAGGAACGAGAAATTCCCTCCTCAGAGGGGGACCACCCAACTCCTGAGAGTCGTATGGTAGTACTTAAACTGTCAGCTAGTAGGTGGTCACACAATAAATATACTCATATAATATATTTTTTTATTTTTTCTTTCGATAATGACAGCATCACCTGCCTCCCCTGACTGGACGTACTGGTTATGTTCACGGTTAAAGAGAAAACATTAAAACAAAGGATCATGTGTTCAGGATTTTAAAAATTAAATGAAAGAGGTTTCTTCATAAAATGATTAAAATTTAAAATTGGATATTGTATGTAAGAAACAAAGTTATATCACAATTATACTAATATGATATTAAAATGTTACAAAATGGTTAATAAAAACATCAATCCAGATTTAAAAGTAAAATTCTACTTTCATTTAGTCCTTGTAATGTAAATTTTATGACAGACAATCCCACTAAAGTTCACGCTTCAAAAAATTAGTTTTTTTAAGAATTTGACAAACAATCTTTGATTCAATCACAAAATAGTAATTATATATTAAATATTAATTATTTAAATTAATATTTAATAGTAATTAAAATTAAATAGTAATTATATTAAAATATAGCTTGTATTTTAAGTCCACCTTTTATTTCACTTCCTTTCTTAGTTTCTACGAATTATATTTCATTAATTTAAGTTTAATATCAAAATTTCATAGTTCTCTGTATTATTATATAAAAAGATTTCACATAAACACGTGAAATAACAATCAATGATGAAACCACAATAAGAAATGGGAAAACAAGACTAAGATCTTTCAACTGTAACAAGCGGTCTTCGTCAGAGTCAAAAACCCAGTCAGTGTTCAGTTGGGTTTTTGACTCTGACGAAGACCGCTTGTTACGGTTGAAAGATCTTAGTCTTGTTTTCCCATTTCTTATTGTGGTTTGATCATTGTATTATTATATATATGTCAAGTACTGACTCAAAGGTCCTAATTCTGTTGTTTCTCGACTTCTCACTTGAAGAAAGTGCCTAGGTTTCGTTATCAGCATTAATCTGTAGCACAATTATTTTAACTTTTAATTTAATTTAATATATAAGTTTGATGATACAAGAAGTGACGTTTTCCATCTCGACGTTCACATAATTTTAGTAACATCCAGCATCAGTTCAATTCCATTTAACAGTTCTTTGATTTGTCATAAAACATCCTTGAATAATCTTTTTTTAGATAAAATTTGATTATTTTATTGTTATTGACTATAATTAATTTGGTTTTCACTTGATATAATCTTAGAAAGTGAGTTCGTAGCTTGAGAAGTAGTACCTACACGTAACATTCAATTCTATGACCCAAATTTAAAATTTTTGAGAAATAAAATATTTTGTTAATTTTTATTTAATAACAATTATGTTTAAAACAATTGTTAATAATTTACAATTTAAAAAAAAGAATAGTGACAAAGGATTTAGCTTTAATTTTCAATAATTAAAAGAAATGTTCATTTAAAATATTTAGGTACAGAATTAGCTATAAAATATTTAACTTTCTCGTTCACAAAGTTGTATTAGTCACTACCCTGGTTACAAGTTTCTACTTGTTATTCCCTAATAATTGATTACATCATGTATCAAAATTATTAGTAAACATGTATAGGACGTTCAAGTAAAAAGAATCCGCAAGTTTAATTATTAAACCTCAAAGAACAGAAAATGAAAAAACAAGTCGACCAAACCTGAACAAGGTAACCTTAAAAGAAAAGTTTATATTATTGTTTTCAAACATTGTTAACGATTTGTCATCATTTATCAAGAGTACTGGTTTTTAAAAGGATCTTAAAAAAAATGTGTTAGTTCAAAATTGTGAATAGATTCTATTGGTATCAGTATAAAGAATAGATTAAAAATATCACAAAGCTAACAGACCAACAATGTTCGCTTTTGGAAGGTCTCGACAACCTCCTGTAACTACTGGAGGAGGTTGATCGAGTAATAACCTAACCAATACCGTCAGAAAGTTTTGAAAGATCCCAATAGTAAATCATTCAGAACTTTGATGGGATCTCTACACGAAATCCTTGAGTTCTTGTGTTTTAATACTATTCTCAATCATAGTTAAAAGTCTAATCACCTATGTATTTCACAAAGTTCCTAGCTAGCATGCTAGTGCAATATAAGGCCCTCGTTAAAGCTGCCTAAAAGTTTTAGTTACTTTTTCAACAGCTTCATTAAAATTCAACTTCCTGCTTAATTTATCATCTGCTATTACTCTAAGATGCTTTATTTGTTCAGAGAGGTTTATTTCCTTTTATAATAATTTAGGAAATTGAAATTGGTCTTTCTTTTCATGCAATGTGTAGGAGATCAATCTTCTTGGTTATCACTGTCAATCCCTGGATTCTCCACTAATTAACTATTACATTGCAGACTGCTTGCATATAATCGCATGCGTTATTTAGAAAAAGATCTGTGATTTTTGTCACCTGTGTAATCTAGAGAAAAGAACATTTTTTTCTTTAGTTCACTCAATAGTCCATCAATTACCAATTACCAAAGTTTTAGAGAGAGACTTCCCTCCCGTGGACGGCTTATTGAGATATAGTTATTTTCTGTTAATCCCCAAAATATTGGCTATGGTTGGCCTTTTAACCATATGTCATAATTTTGTTATAAAGATCTATCTAACAAAATTAGTTAATATCTATTTTTTTCAATGCATTTGTTGTGTTCTCTGGACTTCTTTTATAGAAGATTCTTCCACATCGAATATTATGCATAATGCATCATTTTTAAGATAAAGTGTCTTTTGTCTTTACAAACAAGGAGGTATTGGTGAACTTGGTAAGCCGTGAACTTTTTCTAATTCATTTGAAACATTTAACAAAAAAATCTGGAATAGCCTGCCATCAACTTTACTATAAGTAAACATAGTATCAAGCACTTTAACCACAAACTGATGCATTCTGTAGTTTACATTTGTTTGCATTTGGATGTAATAATTGTCTTAGTTATAAAAATCATGAAAAAATCAGTGGTGAATATAACCTCTTATTAAAGTAAAGTGGCCTCACAAATTTTTCGCATTTTAAGGTAACCCTATCACAACGTAGATGCTAGAAATAGTAGTTTCTGGGGGTACAAATCAGTCGTTTGAAAGGGAATAGTGTACATTTTTGTGGAAGAGAAAGAGGTAAAATGTGATTGAGAGTTAACAATAACACAGACAACGCAATTTCACGGTCCACAAAATTATTTGTTATTTTTAAAGTACTATTATATACAAAATAAAATATATATATAATTACATAAAACAAAATATTATTAATTATAAAAGACATTATATATCTCTTTAATCTATTTATATAGTTTTTTAATTATCTTTACAGTTATTATTCATTATGTAACATGTCCTTCACACCTTTTATTCTAATTGTCTCTAAATTTGTTAGGAAAGTTGTCAGTAAAGTTTGAAACACCAGTCATAAGTGCTCATGAATGCCGAGACTGACATAACTTTAACGGAATTTGTTTTAAACAATATATATTTTTGTTTTGAATGTATATTTAGGTCAATATGAGTACACATATACAGATAACGAATGACTAATAATTACATTACCAAATTTTTGGTTTCAGTATAACGGCTATACCATATAATGGGAAACAATAGAAATAATATAAATAGATTGAAGTGGTATATAATGTTTATATGTTTTATTTGTTTACTGTTAAACGGTAAAAAAATAAATTTAAAAATTGTTTTTTGAAGGAATGTGAGAATAAATATGTAAGTAAATAAAGATATATATAGACCAACATAGATAACAACAAATAAATTAATATTTAAAAGCAAGACCATAAGTATTTTTTTTCTTATCTTGAGACTAAACTGGTTCTGTTTTACCTATTCTTTATGTTTATTTAATCACCTATTTCTTTTTAACTTTATCAAATACTTTCTTTTTTGGAGCAATATATGTATTCCTATTTTCTCTTGCTTATATGCTAAAATATTGTTTACTATTTTCACAATATTAATTTAATTTGTTGTCACTCATCTTAACAGTCAACTACTTTGACCTATTAAAAACTCAATTTACTTTCATATTTATTCTCTCATTTTGTTATTGTGCAGTATGTTAAAATTTACTCTTTTAGGGTTATGGTTACATTTTTAATTATAATATACATATATATAAAACGATGACAAGATTTTACAATAAACACGTGAAATAACAATCAATAATCAAACCACAATATGAAACGGGAAAAAGGTCTAAGATCTTTTAACTGTAAAAAAGTGGTCTTCGTCAGAGTCAAAAACCCACCTGAAACATCAGATATAGAAACATAATGGGGAGGGGTTGTGAGGAGTGGGATGGAAGTGTGGTATTTTGAAAGGGTGTAAAGTGCAAAGAACAAAAGTCCAGGAGTTTAGTGAATTCTTTTCTATGTGTTCTTTTGAAAATTCTAGGTTATATATATACATATATAAAGATTTCACATAAACACGTGAAATAACAATCAATGATCAAACCACAATATGAAAATGGGAAAACAAAACTTAAGATCTTTCAACCGTAACAAGCGGTCTTCGTAAGAGTCAAAAACCCAACTGAGTTGGGTTTGATTATATATATATATATATATATTGTATAATATAATGCACGTTAGATTCCTTAAAATTTCATCAACAGCCTTGCGGTTATTGATTTCGCTATAGAAGATCATATTTACTCTCTAGATTTAGAAATTAGCTGTAAATATAACATGATTTTATCATGTTGATAAAATATCCTTTGATAACTAGTTTCCTAAATTCCGACAATATTTATTTAAATTATCGCATATAAAGGCACTG
This sequence comes from Hermatobates lingyangjiaoensis, assembly GCA_026182355.1. Lineage (NCBI taxonomy): Eukaryota > Metazoa > Arthropoda > Insecta > Hemiptera > Hermatobatidae > Hermatobates > Hermatobates lingyangjiaoensis. The sequence continues at coordinate 6,268,455 of JAPFBL010001617.1, forward strand.
TTTTTTTCAAGAAATCAAGTTCCAACAACAAGAATGGCGAATATCTTAGAAATGAAGCAATTAGTGCGGGAAATAGCAGAAGAAGCTTCAGCCAATAAGAATCAAGAAGTGGAGGATCAGAACGAAGTTATGGATGAAAATAAAACACAGTAAGAGATCTTTGAAAAGCATACAACGATTTTTTTTTTATTTGAACGATTATAACATATATGTATGGTATAAAAATAAACTCGAGAAACAAACAATCGAAAAACAAATATTTATAGTCTCTCCATTCAAGATCAACCGCCATCAAGAGAGAGAAACGAGGAACAAGCGTACGTCGATTTCCAGTCATTTCTCTCTGCCAATATCGAATGGGCCAAAATCCGGAGACTGTTAAGTGTGTACCATTAAACTGTTTGTTTTTCGAGTAAATTTTTGATTTTTTTTTGTCAGCTTTCAGATTATTTTTCTAATGTTTAAATTTTAAATATATATATATAATATATATATATATATATATATATTACTTAATTAAAAGAAACACGATCCAAACTGGACACAATACGAGTTCAAAATTCAAGAAGAGTAACACACAGAGTAAGGAAACACACTTACAGACTCAAATTTTTGGGTAATTTTGGGTTACTTGCCGTTGCGTCTAGAACGTGCTTGGTCTCCCTTTCTCTTTTCTCTTGAAGACGGATTACCCGAAAATTGGAGTCTGTAAGTGTGTTTCCTTATCTGTGTGTTACTCTTCTTGAATTTTGAACTCTTGTATATATATATATATATATATATAGGTATATATATTTACATACATACATTTTTACAGTAAACAATAGACACAGAATAAAGCAAACACACTTACAGTCTCTAATTTTTGGTTGAACCGTAATCAGGAGAGTTGAGATAGGGACACCAAGGGCACTTGCGAAGCGACGATTGGAGACCCAACCCGTCCTTTCGCAAGTGCGCTTGTTGTCCCTATCTGAACTCTCCTTATGACGGTTCAACCAAAAATTAGAGACTGTAAGTGTTTTTGTATCTTTATTCTGTGTCTATAGTTTATTGTGAAACGTTTGTTGTCCTTTGTGGACCGTTTTCCTGTTGATAAGTATATCGGTGCAAAAACCTTCCTGTAGCTATCCATGCTAACAGTGATAAACTTCCTTTTAATGTCTGCTTTAGTGTTCAGATCATTAAACAAGTGAACACTGATGACCGTAGTTTGACCTTAAGATCGTCTGAGGAGGGCCACATATGGTTATTGAGGGCCCGATCAGCACACGGTTTAAATCAAAAGCGTTAACTTTTGTATTCTATTTTATTTTAAATTTATTTCTTTTTTATTTTTAAATTATATTATTTTTTATTTGTATTTTTAACTTTATTTTGTTTTTTACGTTTCTTCAATTTATTATTTATAAATTTTAAATTTATTTATTGTAATTGAATAATACTTCGGCATTACCCTTTCCGTTCTCTGACCTTACTGTCTAGTTCCTTTTTTACGCTAGTGCTATCCTCATCGGTCGACTCTTCATTGCTTCACTTGCGCTCCGTCCATCGACGTGGGGAGATCTCTCACACATCGTCCTCTCTTCTAGTCTTCTCCTGATGATGAACAACAGTTCAAAATATTGAATTTAGTTAGTATTTTTTATCTCTTTTCTGTGTCGTGTTTTGTGTAATTTAAAGTTATTTATCTATATAACAAGATTTAACAATAAACACGTGAAATAACAATCAACGTCAATAAGAAAGGAGAAAAAGACTAAGGTCTTTCAACTGCATCAAGCCGTTTTTGCCAGAGTCAAATCCCAAGAGGATACCACATCAGGAGACTAGCCACCTGTACAACTAACGCTGTGCTTCACTCACTGAACTTCGCAAGACAGATGAATCCTTTTCTCACTATTGTAAAACTACTTATTTCACGCCATCTTTTGTTTGATCAATGTTTTAAAGTTATTTCTGTTCACGCTCTTCCTTCTCTTGAAGAGTTAGCCAATACTGATAATTATCTTTCAGCGCATCTTTATAAATCTCGGATGGAACGAGCATTCAACTATTGGTAGACTAGTTCTAGGAAAGACTTGAAGTATCACTCTGCAGACGGGCCACTTACTCAACTGCTGCATCATTTCACTTCTGCTTTCTAAGTAGCCATATCACTTTTGTGTCTCTCATTTCTCTTCTGGAGGACTTAAGTCCGAAAGCTCAGTTAGGATTACTGTGAGGTAATTTATTTCAGTAGCCATTAATTTACATCCTTGCTCTGTAATATACAGATATACCTCAAAATTTATGAGAAACCCATCAATATGTTTACCTTATTCAAACTTTCAATCACCGTTGTGCCATATTTAGAACTTTTTTCATAGGCCTTAAATAATCACTAGTCACTATCTTTCTTGTGATTCTCATTTCTCTGATGAAGGACTATTGTCAGGAAGCTGCTTATTGCTTCATAGATGGTTGGAAAAAAGTTATTGTTTTAATTGTTGTATTTTTTTGCTATACTTTTATTTGTACATACGTTTACTTTTTTTAATTTATCCAATGTGGTTTGTTTAAAATTGAATAAACTGTCTCAGAAATTAATGTTTATTCAGTAAAAGTTAGGAAAAGTTACTGTCGTTAAATTAAGATTTAAAACTAACTTACTTTATTGTTTTCTAAATGTTTAGCTAATTAAAGTGTTTGGTATGATATATTCTATTAAAAAAGTATTGAAAAATGTATTCAGTAATATATAGTGAAATGTAATTTTCATTTAACTCAAAGGAGAAGCGAGGACTCATTATCTGAACTGTGCCGGATTTGCCATGGATCTGACTTAGAAGAGGGGTTTCTATCTCCTTGTAGATGTAAAGGAAGTCTATCCAAAGTGCACAGGTCCTGCTTGGAGCGATGGCTGGCTGAAGCGGACTTATCATCCTGTGAACTCTGCGGTCATGTCTACATCACTAAGAGAGAACCAAGGTAATATTTTAAAGCATACTTCACTTTTCATAATTTTTAGTATTATTCTAAAGCAAATATAGATATTTCACTTATTTTTCACAATGTAATACATTACGTCAATATCATTATTAAAAATAAAGAAAATATTAAAAATTATTGACCCTAAATTTACTGCATTCTTAAAAAATTCTTATAAAACTTTTTCGTAACGTCAGCTATGATTAATCCACCCTTAATAAATACAATTAAATAACATATAAATGCATATATTATTAAAAATTACATTAAAAATGCATACATTATTACATGGACGACTTTTAAACATGGTTTTTCACAACACTTCTCACTTTTCTCTGCGTGGTTGACAATTTCCTAATACATTATCCTAGGACATACCAATTTAACTAATCTTTAGATACAAATTTGAATAATTTAGAACAAAAACTTTATATTAATCACATAAGCAAGTTTTCGATTACCCTTAATTGTCCTCATGTGGATTAAACGCATTATTTTTACTTTACTATAAGTATAGTGATCGTGATAAAATTCGATCACGAGATTTTGACGGAATTACATGTTTTGAGGTCCTAGAAGTCATTTTATGAAGTCTTTTTGATGATGTCTCAGTGTATGTGTGTGTGTGTGTGTGTGTGTGTGCGTGTGTGTGTGTGTGTGTGTGTGTGTGTGTGTGTGTGTGTGTGTGTGTGTGTGTGTGTGTGTGTGTGTGTATGTGTGTGTGTGTGTGTGTGTGTGTGTGTGTGTGTTGTGTGTGTGAGTGGGTGGGTGGATGGGTGGGTGGGTGGGTGAGTATGAATCCAAAGTTTGTGGACACGCTACGGTCCAGAATCTTTAATGATCAAATTCATATTTTACGCAAAAAAGGTCCTTATAGTGTAAATGAGCACTATTCTTTGGGAACAATTATGCCTGATGGAAAAGTCACTTTTTTTTTGCAAAAACCTGTTTTTAGACTACATTTTTTTTCTCCTAAACTCCTAATTCTAGAATCTTGAAATTTGAAAATTATTTTTGAAGCTACAAAAGCAATAAAATAAAAATATTTTCAGATTTTTAAGACAACAGGAAATATTTTTTTTTTTCAATAAAATGTAATAATCTTTACTTATAATTCAATCTGAGAGCCATACAAGCCTTACCGATTAACGGATCAAAATGAAACTATACCTAAAAATAGAACATTCTGAGGAGGATGAGTTGATATATTTTTTTTCAAAATGACACTCACCAAAGGGCCGTTACGGTACAGAGGAAAAGTAAACAGCAATAACACTATAAAAACTGATTGTCCATCCTAGACTAACGGACGAGCTGCTATACTTGTTGGATTTATTGACATGTATTTACATTCTTTACATTGACTTAGAAATTTTTTTATTGAATCTACTGCAATAAAATTGATGTTTAAAAATATAATGGAACAATTTAAATAATTTATTGACTTATATGAGGCATAAGAGGGATAATTTTTTTACTTGTAAAAAATCACCGCCAATAAACATAATTTCTGTTGCTTTCATTGGTCTGATGGATTTGTCTCACAAAATGCTCTAATCAATCTATATATTGCACCCTTGAACAAAACTTAATATCAGATGAAAATTGTTGTGTTTATGAATCATAATAGAAACTGTATTGGTTATCATACAAAGAATTTAAACTCTGTGTTTAGAAGAAGTAGGGTAGTAGTGCCCATCTCAATATGGACAAAGATTTCTGTCAATTCATTCCTAAAACTATAAATGTGAGGAATACTTCTTTATTTACATTTTTGAAGGTCATTAAGGAACATAAAATCTGTAGTCAAATTGAGTTACAACAATGGCATGACAGCAGTATGTCATATGTTATTTATTACAACAGTATGACTGCAGAACTTACGAGTCCGATGAGTTTCAGGCCCTCAGTTTAATAATTTTGATCAGATGTTGTATTCATATTTGTTATAATAATAAAGCAATAACAGTCAAATTTAAACAAATGACTCAATTGATTGAAATATGAACAACAAAAAACATCAGTTGAATGTTAATGAGTTTGATATTATGTTTACTTATAGTAAAGTGGACTGTAGGTCACTCCAGATTTTTTTGTATACAAATTATGTTTCTGAATGATTATAAAATACTGTTCTAGAATATGTAGAAGTTTTTCTGCAAGATTACACACTATAGGAAACAAACGTAGACTAATTTAACAAATATAACCAGGAAATACAGTGAATTGGAAGCAAAAAAATACAATATTTTCATAAAGCTACTTATTAATTTTTATAACCATATATAAAAATTAATAAAGAATTCTGCAGAAGATAATTGATGAAGAAATGCCATAAACGATTTTGATGTTCTTGAAAGCCAAGCTAATACACTCAATCATAATCAAAACTACGTAGTGTCCAAAACAAAAAAAAAAGTGGCATATAACTTGTTTTCCTGAAAACAAAATTTCGATATAAATGTACATAGAGTTATTTACAATACAACAATTTCTTAAATACCTAAGAATATTTTTTTTAACTTATGTAATTTTTAAAGTATGTAATTTTTTTTAACAAACATTTTTACTTGAGAATAAAGCGTTACCATACTACCGGATGGAGAAATCATCCAAAGCCAACACGCTAAAAGTTATCTGATTTTGTATAAATATTTTTGAGAAATATATGGTTTTAACTTACTTGAACTATAGCAATATTTATAAAGAGTTCTCAGGGCAGATAAGTCAAAAAAAACAGACCTCGTATACTGATGTGGGAGTTTCTGTACATCGTCCGAAACCTGTCCAGGAACTTTCGAATCAATATACGAGGTAAGACGGCTGAATCATTCATTGATACAAATTATTCTAGCTCCTGTGGTGCTAACAATATGCATGCACTGCTGCAATAGATGTTTACGTATAACTTATTACATAAGCGAGAACTAAATATTTTAAAAAGAGAATATTTTAAAGTTTCCAATTGTTTAACATTTAATTTGTCAGGTACAGCTTGATGAGGAGTGTTTGGCGATGGCTTTCCAGCCGAGAAACTCGCCGAGAAAGACATGACTTCCTCTTCGACGTGGGCACTTGCTTCGCTTTCACTCCGGCAGCAGTAATGGGTACCTACATTACACTTGCTATGGCAGGTCCCTTCAGCATATCAGGTTCTACCAATACATTGTCGGCAGATGCCAGCCATATTGTTGACTACTATGTGAGCATTGTTTTGTGTATTTAAAACCTTACTTATAATATTACTATCACTTTAACTTAGTCGCCAATCGTACTTTTACAGTCTCTTATTATTTAACATCTCAGCAGTTATTTCAGAAAAATCATGTTTCGTATCCATGATTAAACAGAATAAATTATTTAGATTAGAAGATTAGAATTATTTTAAATAAATTATTTAGATTATTTACTTTTGAAGTTATTTTTTCTTTCTGCACTTTATTTAAAGGTCTGCACTCAACTTTACTATAACTAAACTAAATATTAATGTTCTTGGGTATATAATATATAATATATCATTTAAACATAATGTAAACATTTAAATAGAAGATGTTTATTTGTCTTTCATTTCTGAGGTAGTACAGATAGTGATTGATCGACTTATCAATATATAGGCTTATTTTTGTACATCACACAGCTGATGCAAATAATCTCATTAGTATAACTACAGCAGTAATAACATTTTTGAAAAGCCAAAATGAAAATTTCTTGATATGAAATAATCTCCTACAAGAGAACATGGCGTTTGTTCAAATAGCTAGAGAATTTTTTATATCGGTTACTTGACCTCCTTCTACATTGAATATTTAAGTCAAATTTTCAAATTTAAATCAGGAAAATACTCTTATTTTCTCTGAAAAACATTATAAACATCAAAGAAAATTATGCAATATATCAAAGAAAACATGTTGTTTTAAAATGATTTATAATTAAGGATGTACGATAATTACATTTATTAATCTTCAAACGAAAGATTTCACTTTTAATTGTCTTTTACATTTTTGGTCTTTTATAGAATTATTATACTGGGAATTATATGGCATCTTAGTATTTATTAAAATCATTTTCCTTCCCTTTTGTCGAAAATTATATACCAATTTTCTCTGAGTGAGTGTTATCTTGTTACCTGCGTCTTGTACTCTGTTATAAGGTTGCTATGAATGTATATTACAAAAAAAAATATTAATAATTAGTCAGTTTACATACTGAACTTAAGTCGAAGCCAGCTATTCAATATAATTTAAATCATTTATAGTTGGGAGCATCTAATTTTGAAAATAATAAATATGAACATTAGACTAGAATATTAAAAAATATCAAAAAAAAATATCAAAAATTCGACAAGTATAGCAGGTTTTTATAGCTTTATTGCTCATTGCCGTGATTGAAATTTCATGAATTTTTTTTATAAATTGCTAATGGTTTTTGGCAAAAAAAGTGACTTTTCCGTCTTGCAAAATTCTTCCAAACAATAGGGATCTTCTACACCATGAGGTTTTTTGTGTAAACTGGACCATAGTATGTTAATAAGCAATGCTAACACACTCACCCACCCACCCACCCACCCACCCGCAGACACACACACACACACTCACAGACATCATCGAAAAAACTTCATAAAACAACTTTTGGGACCTCAAAGCATATAATTCCGTCAAAATCTCGAGTTCAATTTTTTTCACGATCACTATACTTTACTTATAGTAAAGTAAAAAACACAAATAGCATGCAATATAACGATTAACTTTGTAATCAGTTATATATGACCTTAGTCAAATCTGCTTTTGAGATTTATAAGTAGAGTAATTTTTTCTTCAAGCCGTTTATTTTGAAGATGCCACGTTATTTCCTTTTTAGATCGAGATAATATCTGTATTGTGATTTAATATGTTCAAAAATATTGATATCGTATAGTTTTTGTAAGATTTACAATATTCTTTATTTACTGACACTTGTTATAACAGGATACTCTAAAAAATCTAAATTTAAATCTAAATAAATGAATGGAATAATATATAAGTAGTATAAAAGTATAAATACGAAGACTGCGAAGTAGAAATACGAATGGTATGTGTTAGATTAATGTAATATAAACTCGAATGTAATATTAAGTGATATATAATGATTGGTAAGTGATTGAAGGTATAAGTGATACTGGTAACGAAGGCCAAGAGCCTGACCTTCTTTTGACCCCGGCCACACGTGCATTCCCTTTTACTTGCTCATGCGTTTCATCTGCTTTAATTGCTACGCACCCAATAAGGAAGAAATATATTCCATATTGAAATAACTAACAATTCGGTGTTTCTTATTTCAAAATATTTGGATTAAAATAACATAGGTAATCGAATTCCTGTTCTGTTAAATTAAAAATTTAAATTAAAAGCTCTGTTCCGTTAATGGACAACCAGTAGTTAATACTGTTTTTTTCAGATACATTCCTATTTAATAATAAGAAGTAGTTTGTGACAGGCACAACCTTACCTGCAATTCATAGTCACAAAAATGACTTCCACAATTCTTAAAATGAATTCTGACAGAATTAAGACTGGGACTGTGAACCATCTTACCTCGTAAATAAGATTCTGTTTTTGGTTGGACCCATTTCGTAACTCTTTCATCGTGCAAAGGAAATACAAACATCGTTTCATGGAATTCGGCTATTGTGTTTTCATAAAAGTCAAAGGTACTAATGTTTAGTCTTTAAAGTTCAATGTGACTCAGGAGTATCCTAAAGTTTTAATTACTGCTAAAAAAATAATTTCTATACAAACTACATTTGTATTTTTAATTCTTAAGACCTTTCAGCATAGTCATCATCTACAATGCTTTATTGCTCTCAGCGATTTTTGACCTTTCGGATGCTGTCATTCTAGAGCTTAGCACATAGTGTCGAAATCATTGTTTCTTCTCGTGAATACTGTCGTTTCTATTGTCAAATCTCCGAACTCGCAGTGGATTTTTTTTATTTGTTGTTTTTTTACATTTCTGAACTAGTATATAAGAAAAATTATTTGCCGCTAGATCGGGAGAATAAGTAGAATGTAACAAAAGTTTAAAGCCACATGACTTTGATTCCAACCGCAACAAAAGATGAAACAGCAAGTCATGTTGGGAAGACAACATGTGAACAGCCTGTGATGTGCATACCATGGCATTTCTTGTTAGAGAGCATTATGTAGTTTATTCATCAGTGTGCAATAATAGGAACTAGTGTTGGTCTGGACCTTCTCCACATAATCAGTTAAGATAACATTACAACAACGCTAAAAAAACAGATTGTATGGTCTACCCAGCAAATTACTATACCTCAGTTTTCTTGGTGAGAGTTAAGTGAACATACTTCAACTCGTTGGACATCTCTTTCGTCTCTGCATCAAATAAATTTATCCAAGATGCATCTAAATCTACCAGGCTGCCAGAAATATAGTCTTTGTCAAATGAATCTACATCTCATTTCGGTTGAATGGTCATGCAGTGTTTAATTTTAAAAAAAAGTCAGTAACCATGAAACCTAGCGTACTGATAAGTTTCACATGTACAATTCTTCGTGGATAATTTCCCACTCACTGCTATAAATGAGATCAGTCTCACTTACCATCATTATTCCTCATAATCATGATTTCCAGCACTATGCTTAAGCAATGGTCTTCCACTTGTTGGATCATCCGTGAGGAGCATGTGGCTTCAATATTCATACATAGCCATAGTTTCCTCGTAGGATTGGGGGGCAATGTATTTTTTGAAACCCTGTGAGCCTTTCGTCACATTCATCTTCACCACATTGTGAGTTATTTCAATCTATCGTTTCCATAAACCAATCAAATCAAAAATAAAAGTTTAATATACCTTAGGTACCTAGGAACAATTCATATATATAGAATAAATTATTCAGCATAGTCACTTGATGTACGAGTACACTTACACTACAGGTCAATGTGAAAGCCTGCCCTCCAATTACATCTGTTTGACTACAACACAGCTCTCTAAGAGGTTAACTCTTCATTTTACTGCTGGTGCTCCCAAAAAACATGCCCAGGAGAAGTATAATATGAATGTGACGAGAGAAATGCTTGTACAGAGCACTGTTTTATCCAGAGAGAAGAAAACGTTGGAAAGCTCTAAATATTAGAGAAATATTCCAACAAGCACGGACTTAGAACCAAAGATGAAATGGGCTAGGAATGAAAACTGAAACTCTACGCTTTGATTGGCCCTTTGAGATACAACACAATGAAGACTAATTCTACTTGGGAGTCCTAAAGTTTGCCTAACTCAAGTGTATATATAGTAGGGACCTTTAAAGAGTACTGACAGGCTCAGGACCGACGGCTTAACATCCTCTCCGAGGGATGATGTATTCAGATTTATTCACCATTCACGTGAATAAGAAGAGGGCCAGAGTGACTATTGATGCCCGGACCTACCAGTCCAGAGGCGAGCACGTTGCCACTGAGCTAACCTGACCCTCCTGGTTATACCTTAGTAATAATTAAAACTTGATGATACTCCCAGGTTAGTCCCAATAGTACAGGTTCTGCTTTGTTCAATAAACTTTGCCAGTTTGCAACCTTCAGGCTGTTACGTTTTTACTGATCGTTGATTACGTGGACATAGATGTCACAAGGGTAAAAAGACGTGAACACGAACACCATTCTGTAAGTCAGTATGTCGACCCGATGACGTATTTGGTTAAATCCGAATTTTCTGACATGAATATTTCAATACAGAGTGGCACGAATTATTTGAAGCAACAACTTAACCAATGTTTACACTTATATTTTTTTCATATACAAAATTTGAAACTAAATATAGTCAAATTTAGACAATGAAAGATCTAATTAATATTTTTCTAATACAGTAATTATTATTTTCCTATATTCTGTTTTTTGATATATCATTGTACTTAAAATTAATTGTTTTTAAGTTAATAAATGTTTTATTCTAGAAAATATTGAACAGAAGATTGTTGTTTCATCTCCAAATTTCTATAAATCATGTAGATTGTTTATAGAAATAAGTAGCTTAAGACTATGAAGTGGTTGGACAGCTCTGTTGTTGGTCATAATCTTAGTACAGTTGAGGTTTCAGAAATTTTTTCTCCAACAATAAAAATTTTTAAAACAACAAACATTTTTCAACATTTTGTTGAAAACAACAAAATCTAGTGTATTTTGTTGTTTTCATTTTTTTGTCTAACTTAGATCTATTGTTATATTATATCATAATATAAACATTTTATGTTTAATTTAAATGTTTTATTTAAAGCAATAGAGTTCTAGGCTTTTGTCACAAAAATGTCAACAAATTCTCTTCACTTTAAGAAAAACCTGTTCTTGTGTACACATCTGCATCCATAAGTCATAATGGAACGAATGACCGCCCTTTAGATAAGGTCCTTTACTGCCTGTGGATGAAATAAAGCACGTTAGAAATATCTCCAGCTTTAAATAATCCCCTCTATAGTAACATAAAATTATATTTACCTCATACGAATGCGTTTAAGTACCCTCTTGAGTTAATATTTTGTATGTGTTAATATTTTCATACACCACAAGTCACACATTTTTGTCCTAAACGATCCTAAAGTCTTATACTCGTTTATTAGGCAAACTTCTACACGAATCGGGAGATATTAAGTGCCAATATATCATCCCTCAACAATATGACCAGATGACCTGCATGGTTATAAATGTCAAAGCTCAAGAAATGTCAACATTTTTCTGTTCAATAACAACCAAAATACTTTTAATAGTTCCAATATTTCACTTATAGACCAGTCTCAACAGAATTTATTTGATTTCAGGCGTCAAACCTCCCATCCAAGCTGGCCACTCTTTCAGTGGTGAGCCTCATTACAACTCTCGATGTCGCCTATTGTTCCTGGTTTATAGTCAGGTTTCAAACCCATTATAACAAGTGGTACTCCTATTATAGAAGAAACAGCAAGGTTTATCTACTGTCACCAGATAACTTTATTGAAAACTCTATTAATCAATAGAATAAAAGGTATACTGCATAAAGTGTATTCATTATTTAAATTCGACTACGAAATTGCAGAATAAAATTCATATAATTCTTCAATTGACTGCAAATTTCATGAAAACACAATAGCCGAATTCCATGAAACGATGTTTGTATTTCCTTTGCACGATGAAAGAGTTACGAAATGAGTCCAACCAAAAACAGAATCTTATCTACGAGGTAAGATGGTTCACAATCTCAGTCTTAATTCTGTACGTGACTTTTACGGTAATTACCTTGGATAATTTAAATGCTATGAAGGGTGTTTCATTAATGATGAAAGAAATACAAGAGTATTATTAAAATCTATCCATATTATTCTAAAACTGTTTGTTTACAAACATAACTTCATTGCGCATAGCTGAATTAGTTACGATATCTGCCGACAGAGGGTGACACTGAAGAAAAAGTAATAGGCCTGATGTTACATGTAGATTCCAGTTTACACTTATATCTTTCCAAATATAAGAAAGTAGGACTTTCGGGTATGTCCAACCATTTCAATATCGAACTTATGTAAAATCTATATAATCATAAAACTCTGAAGGTCGTGTTTAAATATTTGCACACGCTCTAAACAGAATTAAATATTAGGAATTTTGTGGGAATCGAACCCACGCCCTTGGCTTTTGATGTCCAATGGGCTACTGTCTACGCGAAAGGGACTTTTCTACAATAAGCTTCCAAAACCTGATATAAATGACGCAAAAAGATTAAATAATAGTTTTTGGACATTAATTATAATAAATTTGGAAAGAGGAAGTTTAATGAATAATCGACGAGAGAATATGAAATAATTATTTAATATATCAACAAATGATAATTATTATAGTTAGCAGAAGTTTTAGAAATTATCAAATTAATATAAATAAAATATTAACAGCACACAATTTTGTCCATAATCAAAAAACTCTTTGTCATAATGTCTATATTTTCTTCTTTTATTATATCTGTTTAAATAAAAAAATGATAGAGTAAGGCTCCAGATGCATCAGAAGTTCAGGACTAATTGCATTGGCTGCAGCCGCTCAGGAATTGACAACTTCTTCCAGTTGTCAAGAGAGGAACTGATGCTGATTTCTACAATGCTTGTATCAGTTTTACTTGTGGCACAAATTTACTAACTTCTATTTAACTCGCAATATCAGAGTTCAAGAAGAAGATGAGGAATACTCTAAATTTCTGATAAATGGTGAAGACAGTTGAAAAGAATGAAAATTAGTTAATTAAACATTTTTTTATGTTCAATATCGATTACAACACCTAAATTAATTCTTTTATTTTTTTAATTTAATTTTTTGAATTATAATTTTAATTTGGACGGTAAGGATAATATTAAGTAGAATAATAAAAATTAAAAGAAAATCTTTATTAAATAATTTACTTTAAGTATTTCTTTTTAAATTGATTAATCATAAAATGCAATTAATTACATATTATCAGTCTGTTGCATGTTGACAAAGCAGAAAATAAGGTCAATCTTTATGATGGCAGATATCTTTCATCCTTTAGGAAACTGAAAAAAACATGAAATCACATCACTCAAGTACTACTATCATATTAAAACCATCAATGATCTTGTTATTTCTACTACTATAAATCATAAAAAACACCTGAAGCAGTTAACAGGTGGTCAAAGCTAAATATAACTGACTGGGTTAAAATTGTTACATTTGTTTAAGACGCAAAAATCAGAAAGCCTAAGCTTCAGGCAGTTAGTGGTTAAACTGAATGTAATTAGTAATATCTTCAAATATATTATTTAACTACAATTAGTTAATAATAACCAAATTAAAATTTCAATGGTTTTATATTCTATTAATAGCTAAGTTAACAGAATTTTTTTAATATACAAACAGGGGTAAAGTGTTTCAGCTAATATAAACAAAATCGGATGTTGGGATCTAAATTTCTTTTCTATAATCTTCAATTTTTTTCAAGATGGCAAGATGGAAAATATGGAAAATTGTCTGTATAGTTCGTTTAAAGTGAAAATTATAAGTAATGAACTACCAAAGTTTAGACATAAAAATCCTGATGCCTAACATTTTTTTGTGCTGTCACTCAGAAACTTTTAGTTTAAAAGCATTCTCCTCACAAGAACCACCTTACAACATTGCAACAAAGGTGTTGGATTTATCAGCCCGATGGGTAATGATGTTTGGGTTATTTCTCAGTTGTTTGGCAGCTTTATGTAAGCTTTTGTCAAGGAGTTCGCTGGGCTTGAATCCTCTTTGCTTGGTGGCTTCAGCCCTTAATTGATCTTATAAGCTACTTTGCGTGGTCACTATATTTTGTTCCTCAAGTCGGAGAATAGAGCTGTATAAAACTTCTAGTTCAAGTTTCTTGAACATTACAGTAACAGTACCAGTTCTGCCAACACTGGTTGGGAGGAGAAAGGGATAATAATATATAAAATACAAAAATTACTAAATATAAGGAAAGAACAAATAACATTTAATAAAACAATCAATATTATAATAAAAAATTAAATTCAGATGATGGTTAAGTGCCAAGTAAGTAAATATGTGCCGCCTCTAAACGGCTTAAAGTAATATGAGAGTAGCCTGGGGTTTGATTGAGGGTTTCAACACGAATCAGTCATTAAAATTAAGACGGTAGGAATTTGCACTGATAGCAGTAGGAAGATACTGCGTTGACCGACGGAGGCTTTATAGCAACTCACACGCAGTCTCAGTTTGTTTGAAACCAAGCCGACATAAAAACTGCCACATTTAGTGCAGTTCAACTGATAGATGCATTTATGGAAGTACAAGTGTATAAATATGGATGGGGTAGAAGTTATGGTAGAAAAAGGAAGTGAAGGAAGGACTGACGTAAATGATAGTAAAGGTTTAATAAATGCATCGTCCGCTTGGCTTATAAAGATTGGAAAGGTTCTAAGAAATACTGATAAAGATACTCTTCAGATTGGAGGCTTTTAGTAAGAAATAGGAGACCGATTAAAGATAAGGAAGTATAAAACGATAACGAGAGAATGATAAAAAATTCCTTTGTAACAGTACACAGTTTTTAATATATCATCCTTGATTAGTTGGAAAATTATTACTATTATTATCACTCCATCATTCCCTCTCTCCTCAATCACTTTTCACCAATCCCAATTACTTCATAAACAGTCTCACAATCGACTCACCTCCTGCATGCATATTGTTCACTAGTTAATACCAAACGAAATGGTTACCATTAATCCATACCACAGTCACTAATTTAATGCCGAACTTCTTAACAATCTTAATACTACAAAAGGCATTTAACCAAACTACAAATCAATGTATGTTTGAAAACATATATAGATTACAAAGTTTACAATGTAAACTTTGAAAAAAGAGAAAATTTCCTTCAATGAATACTTCACGTTACACATTCTGCAGTAAGATCTCACTGAAAATATTGTTACCCTTACATCCGCGCAGGAAGACTTAGTTATTCAATCTACGCAGTGGTTCTGGTTCAAACTTAAAAAGATTTTAGGATATTAATATATTTTTTTGCAATTATATTTTAAAACTAGTAAACGTACCCGTCTGTGACGGAATCAAAAATTCTATTATACTTGGTATGCCAAAATACCATGGAATACCATACCAATTATAGTATTACACTAATACTATAATTGGAAATTATAGAATAGTAGAAAATATCATTATTAGTACAGTGTTAAACAAATGGCTCTGTATACACCACATTAGCTGTCTGTCCTTTAGGTTCATGGAAGAACAAAGAGTTGGAACCTGTGACTATTGAGCAAGCAAACTACAGTTTACTATATGAGAAAAACTTGGTCTCGCTAACTTGAATTCCTACGTTAGGTAAAGTTTCCGCTTGTGACTTAGACTCTGACGGGACTTTGCAATCATTTCAGCGGAAACAAATAGTGGCTAGGAATCAATGGTATGGGTGGTATACACACAGACTCCCCATTCCACACCCAGTCATGATGTCCGCCTCTATGGCATATCTGTGCAGAGCACAAACTCAGAGTCGTGTCCGATTGAACATTTCCCGGGGCACTCAAGTTTCGTACATAAAATATGTTACTGATACTAAATTGCAGCATGATGATGTTACTACTTGAAGTTTTTGCACATGAGCAGGCAGTCCAGGTGAAGTCACGGGGTCAAGAAATTCAGTTAGATAATGAACGCTTCCTCATCACTAATCTCGACTTGTTCTTTCCTCGACTTGATATAGCCGACTTGTTTGTTGATTTTTTCTGCCTGTTCCATTAGTAAGGCCTGAACATTGCCCATTCACAAAGCCATTTATTCTGAATAGATAGTACATCTTGAATTCTGGGAAAAACCTTGTCAATAAGCTCAAATAAGCAATATATTCATGTACGCAAATGAAATTAAATCAACTACCAATACTTAATTCCTACACCTGTAGGTATGTATACCTTCAAAATAAACATGTCTGTGTAATTAGCCAAACACAGCTTAAAAGTTAATAACTTCGCTTCATCGTTGAATAGTCAATCCATTCAAAGCTATGATTTTAAGTTAGGCATACACAAATCTACTGTCAAAGTTTCAGCTTATTATGTCTTATGGTGGCTGAGTTTACTGGTAACAATATATTGCGGACAGAACCAACAAACCGACAGACAGAAATTATTCTAAGGGTACATGCGGCGTCTCTAAATTATGAAACGTAAAGAAAACATGAAATGAATAAGTTCTAAGCAATGTACAGACAAAACCTTTCTTTTATTTATGTAGATATACTTGTCCCACTCAGCAGCGAGCACGCAAGCCACTGGGCTACTCTGGTTCCATACCTTACTTTAGTACCAGTGTTTATATAACGCAAATATTAAATTAAAAAAAAATATTTGTGTTACATTTATTTATAGTACATTTGCACTACTATCATCGGCGAGTAAGCAAGCCACTGGCTACTCTGGCTCGATACCTTTACTTTATTATCATTTTTTGTACGAGTATTATTCACATTTTAAATTCAAAAAAATATTTGTTTGTTACATTTATTTATAATACATTTGCACTACTGTCACTGGCGAGCACGCAAGCCACTGGGCTACTCTGGTTCCATAACTTACTTTATTACCAGTGTTTTTATTAAGCAAATATTTAATTAAACCAAAGTATAAAGTTATAAATAATATACCGACAAACTGACAAACCGACAGAAATTTTTCTAAGGGTGGATTCGGTTTCTCTAATGTATGAAACGTAAAGAAAACTTGAAATGGGTCAGTTATAAGCAATGTACAGATAAAATCATTATTTTATTTATATAGATTTGTTTGATATTTTTAACTTTGAACTAAATAGTCTAATTTTTAGAATTTTTATGTATTTGCATAACTATTACTATAACTAATATTGTTGTCCTTTTACTAAAACCATGTTTGCAAAAGAAAAGTAAGTTTTGTATATCAGTTACACATAGTTTTACACGTTTATTTTTTTAATTCACATCCGTTCTTTACTCATTATTATCTACTTTAATTAATTTAATTTGTACTATACCTCATCATCACCTACTCATTCCTTTTTGTCTCAGATATCTTTACATCTTTATTGTTCTTTATTTAATATCTTTCTTTTTTGATTCTTAGTTTTACTTATTTTTTCCCCTCCACCTTTCAGCCGAGCGCATAAGTTGGTTTCCAATGTCACTGCATCAGTACGTTTAGTTTCTCTGTCTTTCTCCTACTGCTTTTAGTTGAAACCAAAATTTGAGCTTTTAAGTATTAGACATGTCTTATTTGTATATCTATAAACATGTTAAACTATATATATATATATATATATAACAGTCGTTATCAGCCTTTGGAGCGATTCACATCTATTCCTGACGACAAGGCCATCGAAATATAGTAGTGAGTTCAGTGATTTCTTTTCTATGTGTTCTTTTGAAAATTCTAGTTTTTATATATATATATATATACTTCCACTTTTTGGAAATACGATCCAAAACTGACAAATATAGTTCAATATAGAAAAAGAAACATAGAGAAATCAAAAGAACACACTTACAGTCTCCAATTTTTGGTTTGAACCGTCTTCAGGAGAGATAAGAGAGGGAAACCAAGCGCACTGGTTCAGAGACGGTTGGAGACCAACCATGTTGCCGCATGCGCACCCGGTCACAGAAAATAAGGTAGACAGGAATCAATTTATAATTACATTCAATTAGTGGAATATGAAAACAATAAATAAATACAAGAAAAAATTGAGGGACGAACAGAGAAATTGATACA
Source organism: Hermatobates lingyangjiaoensis (assembly GCA_026182355.1). Taxonomy (NCBI): domain Eukaryota; kingdom Metazoa; phylum Arthropoda; class Insecta; order Hemiptera; family Hermatobatidae; genus Hermatobates; species Hermatobates lingyangjiaoensis. The sequence continues at coordinate 6,286,702 of JAPFBL010001617.1, forward strand.
TAAATAAAAGTACGGACTAAGCTATGATAGAATAAAATAAAACTGAGAATACAAATAATAATAATAATAATGATCAATGAAATAATTAAAAAAATATATATTATAAAATATATAAAAATTATAATATATATATATATATATATATATATATATATATATATAATAGTTGGGTTTTTGACTCTGACGAAGACCGCTTGTTACGGTTGAAAGATCTCAGTCTTGTTTTCCCATTTTCTTATTGTGGTTTGATCATATATATATATATATATATATATATATATATCAGTGACCACTGATGACCGTAGTTTGACATTAAGAGCGTCTGAGGAGGCCCACATATGGTTATTGGGGGCCCGATCAGATCCCGGTTTAAATCAGAAGCGTTAACTTTTATTTGTTTTTCCTTTTATTTTTAACTTATATATTCATATTCATATATATATTTTTTTTATTATTTTATTATTATATATATTTTTTTTTCCTTTTTTTATTATATATATTTTTTATTTTATTTATTTATTTATTTTTTTTTTTTTTTTTTATTATTTCCTTTTTATAATTTTTAATTTATAATTTTTAATTTTATAATTTTATCTATTGTTTTTGCTTTCTCCGTTCTCCGACGTTTAGTGCCTAGCTCCTTTTTTACGCTAGTGCTGCTCTCTTCGGTTGACTCTTTATTTCTTCATTCGCGCTCCGTTCTTCGACGTGGGGAGATCTCTCTCACTTCGTCCTCTCTACTAGTCTACTCTCCTGATGACGAACAACAGTTCGAAATATTGAATTCTGTAAGTTTTCTTTGTATTCTCTTTTCTGTGTCGTGCTTTGTGTAATTTAAATTTTTATATATATATATATATACAGAAGTATCACAATATACACACATGAATCGACAGTCAACATATCATCTTTAAAAGTCATAAGAGAAAATGTAAAAGTTCTATGCACTTTCGATTGATACCTCGTTTTCAAAGAACTGAAAATAAGGCAAAGGAAAGAAAGGAGGGGAGGGAGGCAAAGAGGAATACGAGATGGCAATATAAATGAGGGAATATTTTCAGGACCATAAATATGCCAATCAAGCCAACATCAGATAGAATAGAAAGGAAGACCGTTAGACGACTGTCTATCTCTCAACTTAAATGTGGTAAGTTTGGTTTACTGTAGAGCCGTCGTGCAAGTACCGAGGTGAACAACAGCCTTACTATAGAAGCAAACAGTCTGCTTCACCTTGACCTTCAAACTTGGCAAGCTTTTTTAGTCTGAAGGATGATTGATTAGCCATCCAGTGGAACGTTGTGACCTTGGTTTCAATGTTATAACCATAAACCCAGGATTCATCACCTGTTATGATATTGATAACAAGTTTCCATCACGTTCTGAACAATCAAACATTTTCTGAAAAAACTGCAAGCGATGAGATATTTGTTCATCTGGCATCAAGCGTAACACAAATTTCGCACTGATGTAGTGCATCTGTGACGTAGTGAATCAACAAATTAAGTTGATCAAAATCTCGTGACAAGATACAACTGGAATCCTACACTCTTCAGCAAGCTCTGTTATTATCAAACGTTGAGTTGCCCGCACCAAGGTGTTTCCTTTGTTTTATATAGGTCCTCTGTCTATAATTAATGGAATTAACTAGAAAAATCCTGAAATACAATACTGAAATATTGCACAAAGAAAGTGACCAAATAAGACTACATATAATAGAAGCCCTTAATGTCCTTTAACAAGAAGCCAAACATGAATATTCGAGCAACAGGATTTTCCAAGACATTCCAATACATAGCAATAGTGAAATACAAAATGGGAACTAGATCAGTTTTCCAGCTTCAAATCAAACTCTCAAATGTCGATGTTTCGGCTCTCATTTAAAACCTCATGGATAAGCAGAAGTAAGAATTTATTGAATAACGATTACAAATGATTGATTGATGATTGATTACAAATTACAATTGATTGAAATTTTACAAATCTGTGGACTAAAGATGTTAATAGAACTAAACCTTCCATTTAACTGTTCAATTAAGTTAAAATAAATAAGAAAATAATAAGTAAATAGAACTGATGTCGATTAAAAAAACATAAAACATGTAAAACTATGTATAAAAAATATAAAAAGATAAATGCCATAGCAAAGATTTTTAAAATAACAGTACATGATTATTAATAATAAGTATAAAAACAAATACATCCAATATAAAAATTAGGTGTAAAATTGAATAAAATATAATACAAAAATTAATTTACAATGCATGGGCACATTCAACGGAAACGTAAACGTCATGATTGTCTTGCCTAAATTTTTTACTCTTCTTTCCAATCCTAAAAGTTACCATATTAATACTTATTCTTCCTGCACCTCTAGTAACAGTAGAACATGTGTTTTCGAAATAACATAGCTTATCAGATTTATGTAGAGAAAGAAGAAAGAATAAAAAAACTCCTTAATAATAGTGTCAAAGCTTCAAACACCTGGGATATAAGTAGTAATGAAAAATTTACTTAAAAACCTACTTAAATCCGATCCTTGGTCTAGGTTGATTATATTGTATATCTTAATAGGTAACACGACGTCTTATAAAAGACAGGGAACAACTCCATTGAAAATGTGTCTCCTCAATGGTTTATCTATATAAATAAAATAGAATCCACTCATAGAAAAATTTCTGTCTGCTTGTTTGCCCACAAAATAAAGTAAACTCAGCCACCATAGGTCATAGCGAGCTGAAACTTTGACAGTAGATTTGTGTGTGTCTAACCTAAAAGCTAAGATTTGAATTGATTGGAAATTAAGCGTAGAAGCGAAGTTTAGGACTTCTAAGCTCTTTTAGCTAGCTACATAGAGTTTTATTTTATGAATATACACGTATTTTTACAAGCCTGTTACTGAAGCAAGTAGATATTGTTAGTTGATTTTAATTTCGTTTGCGTTCAAGCTCCCAGTAAGAGCTTATTGACAAGGTGTTTCCCGGGGTTCAAGATCTACCATCTATTTAGATTGACTGGCTTTGTGAACGAGCAATTCTCAGCTTTACTAATGATCAAACAGGAAAAATAAACAAACAATTTCTTACGCAATATAAAGCCGAAGAAAGAACTTACAAGTCAGTAAACAGAGTGATTAATGATGAGGGAGCAGTTCATTATCCCACTGAATTTCTTGACTCCGTAAGTCCCCTCTGCTGCCTGCTCATGAGTTAAAACTTAAAGAAGGGACACCATTCATGCTGTTACGAAACTTGAGAGTCCCAAAAATGTGTAACGGGACGATACGAATTTGTCCTCTGCACAGATACGTCATAGGGGCGCACATCATGAAAGGGTATGGTACTGGGGAGTCTGTGTTTATACCAAGCATACCAGTGATTCCGAGCAACTATCCGTTCAATTCAAACGGTTGCAATTTCCTTCTGTTTCGCAATGACGGTAAATAGGTCGCAAGGCCAAACTATGTCTACGGCAGGAATTGAAATGAGTGAGACCAAATGTTTCTCACATGGTCAACTGTAGGTTGTTTGAGTCAGAGGTTCCAACTGTGTGTTCTTCAATGTGGTGTGTACAGGGGCACTTACTTAACACTGTACATTAATGCTATTTTCTACTATTCTATTATTTCTAATAATATTTTGGAATACCACGTATCATCTCGGAATTTATGTAAAATACCCTACAAAGACAGGTATTTTATAAATAAAAGACCACGTCTTCTAGTTGCCTATAAGAATATTACAGGTATTTTATAAATAAAAGACCACGTCTTCTAGTTGTCTATAAGAATATTACAAATTTGTTGTTAACTGATAAGCTGAATTCCCGGTAAATCTCTTTATATGAGGAAGGTGGTAACAATTCTGGTAAAGGTACTGCTGAACATTTGTAAAATTTAAATTTACGAAAATAGAGCATCAATATCCTAGAGGAGGAAAAACACATACGTTATAAGGTTTATTTATAGAAAGAGAGTAAATATGAAACATGTACATACTTCTAAGTACATACATTTATTTTTCTTAAGAATATGTTGTTAATATGTTCTTTTGCACCTCTATTATTATTATTTATTATTTTTGGTTATATTTTTCTTATTTACTTCTATCATTAAGATCTTTTTTAAGTTTTTATTTCCTTCATTAATTCTCTAGCTTCATTTGTCTTTTTTAAACTCACTTTTATCCATTTTTTCACCAGTTTTGCCTTTTTTCCCTCCTCGCTTGGTGTCAACCCTGATTGTTTTTACGACTTACTGTTTACTCATTCGTTGCCTAGTCACCTACAAAGCCACTTCTTTTTTGATGACTACGAGTGTCAAGATACAGAAGCAGTTGTGCCAGTTCATTCTATGTGTTAATTTTCTGTAATTGTATATACATATTAGAGAGAGAGAGAGTGAGTGAGAGAGAGAGAGAGAGAGTCAATAAGTGACTGGAACAATTATTTCATACATAGTAACAACGGTTTGAAGAAAACCACTTTAGTTTTTAATTAATGAATTTTCATGACTTAAATGTTATTATATAACTTAATATTTCATTCAACAAAATTACATAATTAAGAAGAGTTTCTAATTTATACTTTCTCAATAAACTATGAGATATTGTAAATTAATATAAACTCAAGAAACAGGTGTTCAATAATATTTTTTTTTATCTAAAAAACCAGTCTCTGCTTGTTTAGCCATCCAATGCCGACCAAAGCATCGCTCAAATTGATGTTTAACTGTTTTTTCTTGAAAATAGAAATACTTAATACAAAATGTTATAAGATATCAAAATCTACTTATGTTTTATTTAATGACTATTATCTTTTTAGATAGAACTGTTAATCAAATTCCTCCAAAATCTTATAAGCTAATGATTATAATCAAAATTTCCTTAAACAAAAAGGTATTATGTAATGTATTATACTGTTGTGTTTCATCATACTGAGTTTTTTTCATTTTTAAAATTACAGTTCTACTAATAATATAAGGATTTATTATTCTACAAATAACTTCCAAAAAGAAGTAAGTAGTAACAAAGATACCATATTAGTATTTTTCTAGAAATTACATGCAAGCAAAGCACATTTTTTGCATTTTTGATGCACTTAAGATTGTCTTACCTGAAAATACTCATGTCCAACTGGTAAAGAACATAATTTGATCTCAGTTAACTTTTGGTAGTCCTTCATAGCTTGGATTTAGAAAACTTACAACACCTATATTAGAGTCAAACCCATGTTAATAGAACACAACCATTCACAATGATATAAAATTAAATATTCTATTTAAGTTGAAACCATCATGCAGTTATTAACATTTCCAGGACACATTTTCTTATTCAGAACATATAAACTAAAAAAGTATTACACTTTTAATGCTAATGCCATATATTGGACAATGTGAATAGTAATGAGACGTTAAACGGGAGGCATCAATATATGAATTAAATACCATCAGGTTAAGATCGTATAATAAAATGTAAACAAAATGTATCAAAAATCGCGCAGTTTTCCTGGTATCAATCGAACTTTCAAAAAGTGACATTTTGGTTTTTTCTAAAACATTCTTCATAGGTCTACAATCCAAAGGAAATATATTACATAATACTGATATGAAATTAAACTCGCTTTTATCTAAAGTTCGTTAATTGTTTCATTCCACGAATCAAAAATTCAATTGTATTCAACATGTAATAAAAAAGAACTTATGAAAATCAGAAGGCTGTGTTTTCTACTTAAAAAAAAATACAAGAATACAAAGCTCCTGCCGAAAAAGTTTACTACTAAAAAAATTATACTATTCGTTTCTAGTATAAATTTTTAAAGCAACAGCATCCAATGACACCAAATACTAACCTGTAAGTTCATGATAAATGATTTTAAAATTTCTTTGACAAACAATTAAAAAAACTTCAAAAGATACAATTACCTTTAAGTTATTCTGATGTTTTAAAATAAAATAAAAGTGAACTCTGTGTGAATGAGAATATAAAAAAGATACAATGCAATTTTATTTATGAAATGATGTGTAAAAACTGTGACTTGTTTAAGAGACAAGCAGTATCTTGAAAGAAAAGACCACACTCATCTCTATAAGGATAACTAAGATTAGTGCAAATACATTAGCACGCCACTCTATTTATGAAGGCCATACTTTTCATTATAATGAAGCAGAAATTACAGCTGAAAATTACAACTGAAAGAGGAAAAAAACTGCAAATTTATATTAAAAGCAACTATAGAACTTGCACTATAAATTTAGATTATATTTGTCATTAAACAATTTTAAATTGTTTAAATTATTATAAACCATCTTACCTAATAAATCTTCCACATCACTCGAGCAATGTCAGAATAATTTAATATTCACAGTGACAACTAGGTGATGACTCAACTTTTTTTAATTTTGTATTAGTTAGTAAAAATTGGTTTCATGGTGGTGCAAAGTTAATGTCACTGTGACGTTGTGTTTATTAAATCTGGTTAGTTGTGTTTAGTCATGGTATTCTTAAACGTACTTATAAACCTCTGAAGTAATATTTCCTAGTTCTTTTTTCAAAATCTCATACCTCAGTAAATTCCTTTACGTTTTGTTTGGAATATTTACACTCGTCAATTTTATAATTTTCCATCAGTAGAAGTATGTTTAATTCATTATTATAATTTCTTATTTCCACTGAATTGCAGGCCTATGAAGGATTTAATAAAAAACAAAACGTCAACTTGGAAGGTGTGACTGATTTCTCTCTCACTATCCTATTGCACTGGTGTATACCTTCTGGTTCATACATATATAAGTTAACTTGCAACCTGTAAAAGTTTAAGTTTAAGTGAAGTTTAAGCAAGTAACCTGTAACTGTTTACTTGTAACTTTAAGTCAATTCTCTCTATCCCAGACTACACAATAGGTCACCTGTTGCCAATCCGAGCCTTTGTTATTAATCTTTGAAACCATTTCTAATCCTTATTTATACTTAGGCAGGTTGAAACATTGTTTTCAGTAACCATGTGTTTCTCTCTCATACAACAGTGAGCGCTGAACAGCAACCCCAGTTTTCCCTACATAGTCCATAATAATGCATCCCTAGCCATTTCAACTTTTCCAGAAGCTCAAATCTCAATGATTTTTTAAGTCCAATGAGTATTATCCCTTTTGTTTATCTTGCCCTTTATCTATAATAATTGTATTCTCAGGATCAAAAGTAGGGCGTTCATTTACAGTATTACATGATAATGTTGCTATTCATATTAGTCTTATAATCATCTCGATAATTCAACTTAATCATTAATCTTCTTTGTCATTAGATTTAACTTTTCTTTTATCATAAAATCCTAGAGTAAGTTCAGGTATATTTCGTCTGAACAGTTTTCTAAATTCTATAACAAAATCCTAACAAAATGAAATTTGTAATATTTTATTTAAAACTTCCAGATTAATATTGTTGTCATTGAAATTTTTAAGTTCTTGTCTTGAATATCCAGATCAAAACAAAGACGTTCAATAAAATTATTTTGGTAACAAGTAGTCTACAATAATATTATATCGTTTGTTACTTAGCAAACACAATTCAATTTCTGATTCATGACACGAGCAATAATTCATGAGTCGTAAATCACAATAAGATCCAAATTAAAAGTGCGACATCAATTCATACTCAGCAATTTTTAGGTTTGCCTCAGCTTAATGTATTCTTTAAGTGTTTCAGTGATACTGTAGGGACAGATTTCCTAAAATCAGATTATGCTATACTTATATATTTACGTTTACATGTTCCATTTAATTAGAGTGTCAACTTTTGTTTCATTAGTGTACTGAAGTTAATTCCTATCAAATTTATTTCAACTTTTTTTTAGCGATTTGTATGGGAAGTTTATTAATTTTTTTTCTGAAAAACAAAACCTTTTTTCTCAGATTTATTGTCAGAATCTAGACCAAGGTACTAAACTACCACACCATGAATTAGAAAGACAACTGTCAATCAAATCAAATTAGTAATCCAGTCTTCATTAGTAAGCTGTTAAAAACTATAATCGTAAACCAAATATATCAAACCTCAAGCAATAGAAAAATATTATTCGTGAAGTAATATATTAATAGAAAATTCTCCCCACAATTTACACCTTTTTATAATAGTATTTTGCATATCAATTAAAACAAAATAACATACAGTATATATATTCAACCATGACCGTTTATCTCAGAAAAAACAACTCTCATGTGTTCTTTGACTTTATTTAAATCATAATTCATTAAGAAAAGGACATTATTTGTCATGGTAGATTGTCCTGTTTTTCTTTTTTTGCACATATGTATTATTGTTGTATACAATATTAAACAAACATATGCATATCAATCTAAATCTAATTCATTTAAAATAGCCTTAATTCCATTTCTATGAAATTAGAGAATTACTACATACCATTTCATCATTAATTAAGCAGTAGACTATCGTATGTTTTAATGTTTCACACCAACATGATATGTTAAACCAATCTATTGTATGCAGTCAGCATTCTCAAATATTCAAGTGCCATATGTTATTATATACTAATATTTTCATTATTACCTTCTGGTAACATTGGTTTCATTTCATATTCATCCCTGGCATCATTTGAATCCACTCTATATTTGTTGCCAGATCCCTCAGCATTAGTCAAACTAGAATTCTGAGGTAAAACTCCATCCGACTGGTGGCCACCTTTATCCATATCAACATATTCGTTATTAACAACGCAAGTAAAATTTTGATAGGACGGATCATTCAGCATCGCCAGGTAGTCAGTTTTGTCCGCCATTCCTTCATTGAATTTGATGTATGTTTCATTTAGGTCGGAATAATGCTGAAAAGTACCAACACAATTTTTTATTAAGTTCAATGCATTATGTTTTTGCAAAACAAATACAATGTGTATATTTCTCGTATTTAAAAATATGTCGTACATTTTTTAAACACTGAACTACAATTTAATATTTTCATGTATTTTATAAAAAAAATAGATAATTTCAAAATAGTTCCATGAAATTAGTATTTAATTAGAATTTGCAGAGTTTCACTAATCCATGAGTGAAATACATGATTTCTAGTTAAGGACAATAGATAGATAATACAGCAAAAGAAAGGGAAAGTGGTTTATTTAAGAATCACATAAATGCCTCAAAATTTCTGTTGCGAGAGAAAGGCTCTTTGTACTGGACAAAAAAAGGTTTTTAAACTTTTTTAATAATCTTTTCAAATAATTTAAAACATGACTGTAAACTAATATAAATATAATATATACATAATGATAACTTCCATATAATATGAGTTTGTTATCCACTGTATTTCAATCTGAAGTCCTAACATCATCTAACCCCACCTCATAGGCTTTCTTTCTAAACAGTCAATGCTGTTAATGAGGTTTGTAAAAAATGACAGTATAAAGCAGTTAAGTAAACAAAAACCACAACAGCTGATAATAGTGATATTGCAGACGACTATTAAACAACTTTTTTAGTTAAATATTGAATAAATATATATACATGCATCCATCTCGAAAGATTCTCAACTATAAATAAGCAGTAAGTATCATATTTGGGTACATCATCATGTAACTCAGAGATCTGTAAGTAAGATAATGTCCCTAGAGTCGTAATTTGCACGAGTCATAGTTCTGAGAATTCTCGATGTCGTAGACACCTGACATGAGACTCACTCTCTTTTGGTTAGTGAAAGGTCCAGTGCACTTCAATGATTGTCTCGGATCACCAAATCATGTATATTGCTGAACACACACTCGAGGAGTACAGAACATAATAAACTTCTGAAGGTGTACCAATTCAATTTAGATACAAGGACTTTACGGATAAGAGTATACGTGTGAGAATAGATCTAATATCGTGGCGACCTCAATACTACATCCACAGCCCCCTAAGCAAGCTACCTTTGAGGACTTGACCAGTTAAGTGTATATTTATTTCTCACTAGGTAGTTTCAGCCGCGATGACGTTGATCCAGCTACAACATTAAAATAAGTTATCATTCCAGAAATGTAACTCACCATTAAAATATTTTCTTCAAGCATATATCCAATGGTTTCAGCACATACTGCAAATGAAGGTCGAGACATGGGATCACTATTCCAACAATCTAACATGAGCTTATATCTAAAAAAAATATTTTTGAAAGTTTTACATGAAACAGGAAATTAGTTCGTATTAGATATATTCAGTAACATATCATAATATACTATAATAATCTGAACTGTACTATCCGCATCATAATTTATGAAACAAAAGTGGTTAAACATGTGAGGCAATTATTTTTTATTTAGAATAAATTACATTAACTTCTTCCATACATAAATTCTCCACTTGACATGCAAATTGAAATGATTTTAATATATTGTGATGAGTTTTTGCATTCTTATTTATAACCTTCCACATCTAATCTTTGAAAAGTTGAAAACTTTCATTCATATCCTCGTAGGTTCCGTAAAAAGGTGAATATCAGAAGGTCCCTTTCTTAAAGGTGAATATCAGATTATACATCTACCTGGAACTGTATTTTCGGAGTCACAACAAATCCCATTTAAACAGTTTAATGATAATGCTTTTTAAAAAGGCAAAAAGTTTCTCTTTCCTCGAGTAAAAATTTGACTACATATCTAAACAAAGTTCACATTTCACAAGTGGTGATGTTTCCACTTTAATTAACATTTTGGAACAAGTTTTTAAACATTAGCAAGTAATAAAACTTTTGCATCCCGACAAAACTTCACTCATAATAAGCACATGTACAACTGTTTCTAATTAACCCTATATGGTGGCCATCACAGTCGCCAGGGTAGATAGGCGAAATCAGATACCATTTCCGCCGATCTTCGGACTAAAGTATGGAAAAACTGAAACTTTTGTCAGTATACTACCGATGTTTTAGTAGATGACCCATACTACATTTTTGAAGTGAACTCGAAATATAATAGGAAAACTTGTAATGAAATATTTCAAAATACATCAACTTCCTACTCACAGTTACAAATATTACTATATAGTATAATAATATTTTAATAGATTAATAATAAGCTTGCTTACATTTCATCTGGGCAATAGTCAGGTTTCTCCAACCTGTATCCAGTCAACAAACTATGTAAGAAGTTTGCATTAAAAGGTAAACCTACAACATTACGTTTTTCACAAGAAACATAACTCAATAACATAACTTAATACATACAAAATAGAAAACATGAACCCAATTTCTCTTCTCTCCCTCAAGACACCATACTATACATATAAGGATGGTACCTGGATATGGAGTTCTTGCTAACGAAAAAAATTCCCACATCACCACCCCAAAAGCCCATATATCGGATTGAGTTGAAAATATTTTATCTTGGATTGCTTCTATAGACATCCATTTGACGGGTAAGAGATCCTAAAACAAACAACATTAAATTAATCAGCAATAGGCTAAAGATTACAGTAAATAGTAATAACAAATTACAACATTCATTTTGCAGGTAACCATTTTGTCCACTCTCAATAATTTACTAATCAGTAAAATTTGTAGCAATAAATAACAAGGGTAATTTATTCTTTTTTACCTTAAAATAACATACTACAGAGTCACATTCTGTACCTTTCTTAATCCATCAGAAGTTCTCGTTGTGTGTTGATCACAGTGATTATTCTACTTAACTAAACATTTACAAAACTTTTTCATACTCATTCCTCCTATACCTGCCTCTATCATACAAATGTAATCTCATCAACATTTGAAGAAAGTATAGACACCTTGTTAGCTAGATTTTGAAATAATTTCATTAGTACCAAAAGAGGTTTCTGATCTGCATAAACCACCACATTGTCTATTCTCAGTAAATAGTGTTTAATGTTCTCTACAAAAACACTCGTTAACCATGATAATTTGAGTCTATTGGATAGGTATTTTAGATAGCATCCTTGATACGTAAGCTATATAGTATCCCTAGTGCTAAGGACACACCCTCCCCCACCAATATCAATTAAATATGCATCCACACTGAGGGCAGCAAACGCTTTGCCATGCTCATTACTACAAATTAACAACAGGTTATTTTTTAATAGTTTTCTCAAAGGAACACTTACAATAGTAAAACTTAGTATGAACATTATTCAACATACTCAAAATCTTTGAAACGATTACTTGTTTGTAAACAATTTTTTTTACCTTACAATAAGTAAAGTATAGTGATCGAGAAAAAATTCAATCTCGAGATTTTGACGGAATTACATGTTTTGAGATCCCAGAAGTCGTTTTATGAATTCTAGAGTCTTGAAATTTGACAATTATCTTTAAAGCTAAAAAGGTAATAAAATAAAAATATTTTCAGATTTTTAAAACAACGGGAAATATTTTTTTTTTTAATAAAATGTAATAAATTTGACATATAATTCAATCTGAAAGCTTGTGAGATCCATACTAGACATACCGATTAACGAATCAAAATGAAACTATACCAAAACATAAAGGACATTTTGAGGAGGATGAGTTGAGATATTTTTTATGAAACTATACCAAAAAATAAAGGACATTTTGAGGAGGATGAGTTGAGATATTTTTTATGAAACTATACCAAAAAATAATGGACATTTTGAGGAGGATGAGAGAGATATTTTTTTTCAAAATGACTTAACGACAAAATGACTCACAGTACACTTTCTGTTTTCAGTTTGTTTTTTTTTTTACACTAAACGGCTCATTAAAAAACTATGAAAACTTGCTGAAAAAATGAACAAAATATTAACCATTTTTAAAAAAAATTCACGTAAGAGCAATAACGCTATAATAACTGATTGTTTATCCTAGACTAACGGATCAGCTGCTATACTTGTGGAATTTATTGATATTTATTTACATTGTTTACACTGACTTAAAAATTCGTTTATTGAATCTACTGAAATAAAATTGATGTTTAAAAATATAATGGAACAATTTAAATAATTTATTGAATTATATGAGGCATAAGAAGAATAAGTTTTTTACATAGAAAAAAATCACCGCCAATAAACATAATTTCTGTTGCTTTCATTGGTATGATGGATTTGTCTCACAAAATAGTCTAATCAATCTATATATTGCACCCTTGAACAAAACTTAATATCAGATGAAATTTATTATGATTTATTTAATATGATATTTATTTGTTGTGTTTATGAATCTTCGGATAATATTGAAGTCCAAGGAATGGACTTTTCCATTCTCCTAAAGAAAGAGGAGTTAAGTTTGTTGACAAATATCCAGTTTTTTCACTATTCTAATCTAATAGTTCATATCTCATGTTTGTAAACATTTCGATCTTCCAGCTACAAAAGTTTTAAATTACACTGAATAGCAGGCTTTGACTGTGATTTGAGTATGTCAAGCTGGTTAATTGCTAATATATTTTTTCTCAATGTACATTCATAGCAACCTTATAAGAGAGTACAGTTTGCAGGAAAAAGATAACACTTGCTCAGTGTGAATTGGTATATATGATTTTTGACACATGGAAATAAAACTGCTTTTTATTAAATATTAGGAAGCAAAAAGAATCCCAGCATAATAATTCTATAAAAGACTATAAATGTAAAAATACTTCATAATTAAAAGCATTCTTTGAAGAATAATAAATGTAATTATCCTACATCTTAAATTAAAAATTATCTTAAAATTGCTTTTTTTCTTAGGTGTTTCTGATATTTTTCACATAAAATAGGAATATTTTGAGGTTTTAAATTGGAAAATTTGTCTTAAATATTCAATATCGAAGGAGGTCAAGTAAACTATGTAAGAGATTCACTGGCTATTGGAACAAAAGCTATGTTCTCCTGTAAGAGATTATTTCGTAACACTAAATCTACACTTTCGCTTTTCAAAAATGTTATTATTGCTGTAGTTATACTAATTATATTATAATAATCAGTCTTGTGATACTCAGAAAATAAGCTTAATATTTATAATAGGATCAATTATTATTTGTACTACCTCCAGGAATGAAAGACTAATAATCATCTCACATTTAGACATTTATATTATACCTGAATGGAACATTATATATTACATACCCATGAAGTATTATATTGTGTTTACTTATAGTAAAGTTGAGAGCAGGGCACTCCAGATTTTTTATTAAGAAATTGCCTCCTCTTTATCACACAAAACAATAATGTTTTATGATCAATAGACATGGCCCGAAAAATCAACTACGTAGGCAAATAATGTTCACTTATTTATACTGAACTTGAGACTCATTGAATGAAAGGGCTTTAGGAAGGACTCAATGTAACAATATTTCCATTTCGGATCACGAATTTTTACGCATCAACAGGTCATACAGAAAAAGGAATATTTTCACAATTCAAAGAGTTGACCACAGTATGATCAAAAATCTCTAAAGAAATCTCCAAAGCTGGAGATCTTTATAAACAAAAAGTTAATTGCAGAAAGGTAATCTAATTATAAAAAAATTTTTGTTTTTATTAGCATTTAATAATTTTAGTTTTTATTAACATCTATTTTTTTTAGAAGATATTCATCTACAGTGGGTAACTGTCAATCTGGACTCTTGAAGCCTCATTTAGATGTTAATGATTAATTAAACTTCTTTAAAATTTACAACACTCCTGTCTGGCTCACCCGCTCTGAAGGTTCTATCTATTGTTCTTCTTAGGATACCTTGACTCTCTACTTTATTCATCTCCTGTTTTACTCTGGCTGAAAGTAACGGTGAACATGTCTATCAAAACTCAGGGATTATGAAATGGACAGCAGGATTACCGGAACATAAGTGCAGAACCTTTCCACAAACGCAAAGGACAGCTGCTTTCCAATAAAATGTAATACTTTTACTTAAGAATAATTCTATAAGGTTTTCGACACGATAAACGTCATAGCACTTGACGAATCATATTGAAATTATACCCAAAAATATCCTTTTGTGAGAAGATGAGTTGAATACTTTGTGTTGTAATTACATGGACGGTAAGAGGCTTTCTGGTACATGATTTCAGAAAAACATGTTTACGATAAACAGCT
This sequence comes from Hermatobates lingyangjiaoensis, assembly GCA_026182355.1. NCBI lineage: Eukaryota > Metazoa > Arthropoda > Insecta > Hemiptera > Hermatobatidae > Hermatobates > Hermatobates lingyangjiaoensis. The sequence goes on from JAPFBL010001617.1 coordinate 6,301,722, forward strand.
AACTATTGAAAAATGTTATATAGATCAAAATAATAGGATCCGTATGAAAATAAATAAATTGAATTTTGTGAAAAAAAGTCAATTTACAATTAGTATGTCATAAAAAAAATTAAACCTGGAGTGATCTACACTCAACTATAAGTAAACATACCATCAAACCAGTTGACATCAATTGAGTTTTGCTTTTATTTTAATGTGTGTTTGGTGTAGACGTAATATCAAGCTCTCTGGTGAAATATTATGAAAATCATAGGCAACCAATTTAATTATTTATTTTAAATCTTCTGTATCCACATTATTAATTAATTCTTCTTACGTGTAATATTGGCTCAAGAATACCTTCATTGATTACAACATTAAATTAAGTGTTGTAAACAATCTATATGATGCACTATTTCACAAATAATAACCTTAGATATATTGTTATTGGTGTGTTTATTAGGAACCCCATTGATTTTGGTTAATATTGAAGAATAGTAAAGGTACTTGTTCGTCCTCCATGACTTAACGGCTACTAATTTTAAGCTACTCCTCTGAAAATTAATAAATTTAAAAGTTTAAGTTAGGCATTGTCTTAATACGAAAAATTCACGAATGCACAACATTGGAAGAGTAATATTAAACTAAAAATAGGAACTATTAAATCCTATTTGCAGTAATATGAGAAGGTTTTCGTAAATAAGTAACTTTACATTACTTTACATGAAATAGAAGTTACTCCACAGGAGTCTTTCTTTGTAAAGTTTTGAAAAAGCAATGTTTAGGGCCAAATTACGTTCAACTATTTAAGAAAATGTCATTTCTCAAGTATTCACTTTTTCGCTTAATAATAATAAAAATTATAATACAAGAAGTCAAACGTAGTGTCATATAACTCATACATTTAAAAATTCAAACCTATATTCTAGTCAACAGTGACAACTAGCAGAGATCAATATCGGAAACTGTCATTTATATATGCTAATTTAAGCATTAAAATATCTCTAGATAAACAATTACTGTACAAGATTTCCATCATTTCAAATCCAAAAATCAATTATTAATATTCTAAAGAGCTTACAGTTCCTTTTTTGAGATAATTATCGTCTTTGTACATATTCTTAGCCAATCCAAAGTCACAAATCTTCACAATTTTGCCATCTGCCAACAGTATATTTCTAGCGGCAAGATCGCCATGGAGAACCTAAAATAAAGTAATTTAAAAAAATTATTCCCTTATTTTGTTTATTTATTTTCAAAGGATTAGAAATCTACATACATTTCATTAGAATTCTATGAAATAGTTTTAATAAAATGAAACAGATCCCTCAAACTTTTCTTGTATAATTAGAATTACAATTTGATTTCTGATTATTAAAGACAATTTCCATCCTTTATTAATATAGAGTGTTACATTAAAATACAACCTATAAAATATAAGAAAATAAAATTTTATATAAAAATAAAGATCAATTAACGAGGAAAACTTATTTTCATATTTTATAGATAAACCGATTAATTAAGTGATGTATTTTGATTGCTGACAATAATTTGATATTATCAATATTAATATTTTTGATATAATCAAAATAAACAACAAATACCATCAGGTTTAAACAATTAATTACGATTTTCAAATTTTTTATGGAATATAAGTAAAATTTCATGGTTTACATCATGAGAATTTTACAAAACAATGTTAAAAATGATTTAATATTAAATTGAAACATAAGCAAACATTATCATGTTTATTTCGATAAACACGTAAGATTATCATCTAACATAATGTTTCATATTTTTTTTAACTTCAACTCGAAAGTACAATTTAAAATAAATAACAATTACTTAAGAATATTCCATTAACATTACACAAGGATTCCTCTTCCATTTTGATGGTAGAGAAACAAAAGCCAAATATGAACAAAGGGATTATCGAAACATTTTACTATTGAATATCACCAATGAACTCCAATTCTACTGCATATTATAACTATTATCAATGATCAAACCACAATAAGAAATGGGAAAACAAGACTAAGATCTTTCAACCGTAACAAGCGGTCTTCGTCAGAGTCAAAAACCCAACTGACGAAGACCGCTTGTTACGGTTGAAAGATCTTAGTCTTGTTTTCCCATTTCTTATTGTGGTTTGATCATTGATTGTTGTTTCACGTGTTTATGTGAAATCTTTTTATTATAAGTATTATCCATCAAATATTAGTGGAAAAGTGTTAAAGACTGAAATATATCATTAAAATAACAAGAAAACTTTAAGAGAATCATGTCAGCTTTAAATTATAATTACATTCTTTTAAATTCTGTTTAAATAAACTAATATACTCAAAGGAAAGAAAAAAATATAAGTTTTGAAAAAAATTTTTAATTCCGACAAAGACAAATTATCTATCAGTACATACAAGAATATTTGGAGATATAATTAATTTTTGGCAATTCGTTAGGTCAATACTTCAGTCATTTTTAATAAAAACCAATAAAATAACCGAATATGCAAAAACCTTTCTTTGGGCGAGATATTCCATGCCATTAGCCACTTGATAACTCCAACATAAGAGGTCTTGAGTGCATATTGGTTCAGTGACCTGTCTATAGTCACCCTGGTAATTCTCAGTCTCAGCATCCATATCTTTACTTAACAAGTATCCGTCTTCCCCTTAACAAGATAAAATTAGGGTTTATAACAAATGTCGAATTAAACTTAGCTCTAAACAATACATTTTTATTAGAAGCAAGAATAAATTCTAGTCTTCAAAAACAATATATCAAACTAATTGAAATCAGAATTCATGGCTAATACTAGTTTTCTTCTAGAATTTCATAAATATTCAGATTTTTGTACAATTTAGAACACAAATATTTATACAAATATAAATTTATTGATATAAATAATATTCAAACGTATAATTAGAGCTTGATTTTTTGATTTCAAATTAAATCTGCTAAAAATAAAATAAGTTAGATTTTTAATTGAATAATTATACGACTGACAATCAGTAATAAAAGAGACAATGGATAAAGAAATTAAACAGCCTTTAATGGGAGTTTTGTACTTTTGGAATTTAGTCTAGAGTCATTGAGATAGACAAACTGAGAACCTCTGACGAAAAAAATGTTTGGTTAACCTCAATATTACATATTTCATGATGCCATTTCTTCTTCAAATTTCCATATAAGTTTAACAACGTTCAATGACTCGATATTTTATTACTATACTATAAGTTAAGTACAGTGATCGTGAAAAAATTCCATCTCGAGATTTTGAATTATATGTTTTGAGGACAAAAAAGTAATTCTATGAAGTTTTTACCGAGTGTGTACACACTCACACACACAATGATGAGTTATCTTTGTTGATAAATATCCAGTTTTTTACTATTATTCATACAAAACGTGAAAATATTCAAGTTTTAAATGAGAAAATTAAGTAAATAAGAGATCCACTGGCTATTGGAACAAAAGCGATGTTCTCCTTTAAGGGATTATTTCGTCACACGAAATCTAGACTTTTGATTTTCATAAATGTTGTTACTCGTACTACTGCAATTATATTAATGATATTATTTGTATCAGTGGAGTGAAATACAAAAATAAGCATATATATTGATGAGTGGATCAATCACTATCTGTATTACCTCCAGGAATGAAAGACTAGTAAATATTTCCCATTTAGACATTTAAATAAATTATACATGATACGAATAAAACATTATATATTATATACCGATTTTGTATGATATCATGTATACAAATATCATGATATGATATCATATCATGTTTCTGGAGTTTATAACTAGGCTAACATCTTTTCTTTAATGATTTTACAGTATGGTTAAAGTTGTCTGAATGTCGGATCGTTTTGTAAGTGGGTTAATGAGAACAAATATGGTCGAGTCTGATTCACGGAGAGCAACGAAATGACCAACCAGTTGAAGTTGAAGTTGTCAAGCGAAGCTAACCTATTCGGAAGGACCGAAATCTGCCTTTTAAAAACAGATTTATATTTGGATAAAATATCCTATATTTCATTGTTTAAAGTATTAATTCTATTTACATTTCTTATTAGACCTAACTAAGCATATCTTTTTAACCCAAGAATTGAAGGTGCACGATCTTCTAAAATAAAAAAAATTCAAATTTTTTTGTTATATTATTATGTCTAACATTGAAATATACTCTACCAGTAATGTTTATCTTTTCAGCTGTATAAGTCATTAGACGTTGGTTTGTCGGCAGAATTTCATTACTTTGAATTTTCAGTGAGTTAATAATTTCTTTATTGATTATATTTGCCACTGCACCAGTGTCCAATTTAAAAATATTACGCAACCTATTTTCCAAAGTAATGGTTGCTGTCCACTCTTTCTTAGAGCCCTTTTGATTGACATTGTCTATAAAATATAGCTGAATGAACTTAACACAAAACTGCAATGTAAAGGTATATTTGCTCATGATTGAACCTGCAAGTGAAAACTTTTCAATGGAAGCTTGGACGTTTTGCCAAACAGCTCAATGAGTAAAAAATGTATTCATTTCCCTCTGCTGAAAACCCAGTCTCTTACACAAGAATAATCGGAGAGTACAGTTCCCAGTTGATGGCTTTACAAAAGGAATTAGAAGATTTGGTGATTTCAAGGCAGTTCGTTCGATTTCCTTAACTCACCTTTGCCTGTGACATTGAAACAACTACCGAGGAACTGCAGATAGAACTGAATCATTTGCAAGCCGACAATTCTTTAAAGATGATGTTTGAAAGTAAACCACTGGTCGAGTTTTATGCTTCTCTACACTCAAAAAAGTTTCAAAATTTAAAATAATATGCAAGAAAGATGTTTGCGTTGTTTTCATCAACTTACATATGTGAGCAGACTTTCTCCATCATGAAAATTAACAAGGGGAAGAACCGATCACTTCTCACAGACTCAAATCTTCAGGCAATGTTAAGAATCAGCACAAGCAACTAGAAGACTAATTTTGACAAACTGGTAAATGACAGTAGTCAGCTGCATCATTCTCACTGACATTGTTATTTACACAGCCCCTTTGTTTTTCAAATAAATGCTTCAGATGACGTTTCTAATTTCAGATATCAATTTATATTAATAAACTGTTATTTCTCTTTAGCATCTTTTTTTTTAAGTGTCCTAGAATTAAAGCATAAAACTCATCATAGTTGTCCATAATATTAATATGTGGTTGTCCACAATTAGTGCAGATTTTACTAGGAAAATTCCGTTCCTGGGAATCTGTAAGCAATAACAGGCTGTTCAAAATAACCGCGGTTCCTGTAATAATTTGAACTATAGGAGTAAATAACCAACCGAGAAGTAAAACATGTAACCACGACTCTAAAAAATAAATTAAATCACTTAAACCAGGAATATTTCACAAAATTTCCTTTCAATCAATTGTGTTTTTATAGGTCTATAACCACCTTTGACAATATTTTTATTTGATTTTTATAAATGAGGCTCACTGTGCGGCGCCTCCAAAGACACACTGTGCGGCCCACGATCAAAACCCCTGATTTAATATTATTTATCCGACTTCCTTCTACATTGAAGATATAAGCCAAAGCTTTCCCTTTAAGACTTCAAAATATTTTTATTTTTGTCTGAAAAATATAAGAAACATATAACAAATTTCAGTGTCATTGAATCACCGAAGAAATAGTTTAAAATTAGTATCGGTTTTGTAATGTAGAACGAAGGAACCCATTCCTCATACGACAATATTACCCAAATATAATATGATTCATGAACACAAGGAAATCTACATCTGATATTATGTTCTGTTTAAAGGTGCAACATACAGATTGTTTAAAGGTGCACATTTTGTTAGACAAATCCATCATACCACGGAAAGTATAGGAGTTATATGTTGATATTTTACGTGTAGAATTTTATTCTTCTTACACCTCACATTAAGCAATTAAACATTTAAATTTTTTTATTAAACCCTCTGAAGAGCTATTTTATTTTAGTCGACTCGGTTAAAAAAATATCTAAGTCAGTGTGAACAAATCCGACATGTTTAGCATGTGATCCAATAGTCCAGGATGAATATTCAGTTTTTATAGCTTTATTGCTCTTTGCGATAATTGAAACTTCACAAATTTTGTTTATATAAATTGATAATCTTTTGTTCAATTTTCTAACAAGATTTTATTGCTCTTTAATGAGCCGTTTAGCGTCAAAAAAACATTTCCTGAAAACAGAAAATGTATTATAACGTCCCCTTGGTTAATTTGATTTTGAAAAGAAAATTACCTGAACTCATCCCCCATATAATGCTCTATTTTTAGGTTAATTTCATGTTGATACGTTAGACGTGATGCCTTCTATCTTCCTCAGAAGCTTCCAGATTGAATTAGAAGTCAAAATTTTTACATTTTATTAAAAAAAAATCATGTTGTTTTAGAAATTTGAGGATTTTTACAGTTATGCTTTGTAGCCTCAAAGATAATGCCAAAATTTCGAGACTAGCATTAGTAGTTGTGGAGAAAAAAAATTTGTATAAAAACAAATTTTGCCATAAAAAGTGACCCTTCCATCATACATGATTGCTTCCAAATTATACGGTATATCAAAACTACAAGGCTCATTTTTTTGTAAAATATTAATTTGATTAATCAAAATTGTGAACCCCAGGGTCTATACAAAATTTTGGATACACACCCACCCACACACACATATAAACTCAGACATCATCGAAAAAACTTCATAATACGACCTTGGGATACTCAAAACATGAAATTTCATCAAAATCGAGAGACCAAATATTTTCACGATCACTATACATTATTTATAGCAAAGTCAAAATGAGTTAAAAGATACTATCTCGTCCTCGATACAGTCCATATTAGCTGCCTCAGAATTTCATTTCTGAGTTTGGCCCACTCAATGAGGCACTACGTGGGAAACAATTCAGTAATAACAAGGTCAAAGGATTTGTAGAAATCTGGCTCAGAAACAAGGCAATACTTCTTTTTATCTACACATATAACATTCTCTGTATGCCAATCTGTTTGATCTGGATTAAAAAATGGCTTTATTGACCCTTATTGAATTCAGAATGTTAACTCATGTTGACCCTGTGAAGGTTTTAGGTAAGCCAAATTGGCTATAGCTCAAAGTCGTAATGTCACAGTGAAAACATCATGCAGTAAATGTGTAAACATCTTTTCTGCTGTTTACATTGAGAAAAAATATATTTTTTACAGAACATCCATCGTTCCTTAAAAACTACATCTTCATTGAAATGTCGATAGCCTATAGTAAACAATAATCGTAATTATTAAGTTACTTTACCTTTTTTGAGAAATTATACTAAATTATTGTAATAATATGCCTATCATGTACAAAGCAATCAAAAATCAAGGTAATATTGAAATTAATGATAAATTGATACAAAGTGTTAATAATGAAATGAGCCTCACCAATAGGTGTTGAAACAGACGTGATCATTGTGTTAGCTGAAACATTAGACATGGCCGACGTAGACTCCTGGCCAGTTTTACTGTAAGTACTTTGACTAACTTCATTTAAGTTACTGTGGGGGCCTGTAATATTTCTGAACCTGTAAAAGTTATGACCAATTACGTGTCCAAAAAAAAAAACGTACACTAAATGCTGAAAACTGACCTGGTGAGTGGATCAACACATCCTGTCTCCGGATTGACTTGGTTAATAAAAGTTACTCGATGCTTTTGTAGATAAGTGTGCAGATTTCCATATTTGCAATACTCTACTATAACAAGTAGTTCATCTAGAAAAATAGTGTTATCAGTAATTATTTAAACATATCAACGTCAAAAAGCAGTAAGAAATTCAGAACTGGGACTACGATTTTTCGATTGAAATAACAGGGCCTCGTTAGAGTCATACATGAACTGAGAAACTCTTTGGGCTAGCTGACATCATCACCCATCAGCTTCTGTTACCTGCCAATGTAAGCCTCGCAGTACCTCCTTTTGTTAAAGATTTTGACAAATGAGGAGACATTACTTCGTGGTCACATCACGAACTAGTACTGTCACTTTAACATTGCTGTTAAAAGTGATCCTGGCATATTGTATTGCTGGGAGATACCCTACCACTAAACCTGATACTAATCAGGTTGTTGGATATTCTCTGCAGTAAACTTATTAGACACATCTTGATTTTTTTCTAGTTAAAATTGGACTATTGTTATTTCTTACTTTTCTGCTTTTTGCTTGTTGTGCAACATGTTACGCCTGGTTTCAAGTTTAAAATTTGACCTATGTTCTCCCAGTTTCTGTTATGACAGTTTCTAGATTAGCTGTTGATTAGTGGGCTTTAATCTTCAAACTGAAAGTCGGTACCACTTGGGTCCACTATGACAGGACCATAATCCAGTATCTGGTTCAACTAGCTCCCACAGCGAAGCCAACGTCGGTAACAGTCGCAACCACAGTACTGTCCGCATGACATCCTCAAACTTCATACTTGTGTCAGTATTTTGTCTTGGTATTGTATTGAAGTATTGATTGAGTTTGTTACCGTTTAATTAGTGATTGTATTACGAGGTCTACTTCATAAGGTATTTTGAAGAAATCGTGAAATTAATATTGTGTTCAATGACTTTTCTGATTTGCTTCTAGTCAAAAGGTCTTTATTTAATCTAACTTGTTAATTTTTTTTCGTTCTTTCTTGTTTCACTGAAAATAATCCATTTTTTGATTTCTTTTTCACTTTAATACATCTACTTTTATTTCTTTCCTTGAAATGTTTACCCTGTGTAATCTTATTTCTATATATTATAAGCTTCTTTTAGGCTCATGAAACATGTTATTCGGTTAACTTATATTTCGATTAACGCTTATAGAAGAAAATTGGTAGGTAACATCAAATCTTTCAATCAGAAGATCGTGAATACCGAGACTGCGGTTTACTTTAATGAAACTTATGTGTAAGTTGGCTTTCGTCTTCTTACCGTACTACTTCCTTTCCTAAGAACTTCTTTTAAAGTAGTCGATATATTGAAAGTGAGTCCTAGAGTCTAGTTTACATTCGTGTTTCTTTCTATTTGCGCAGTATATTAAAGCAAATGTACAATAACTAAAAATGAAAAAAAAATCTTGAGAAAACTGTGAAAATCATCTCCAATGTTTAATTTTGTTGCAAGCTACCTAGAGGAGGAAAAGAACAAAACACTCCGTTTAAAACATCCTTACATGTCATTTTGAAGAATTTAAACCAGATATCCACGGCATTAAATTACTTGAACACATTTCCAATCAATTCTATTGAATTAATTAAATAGTATGTTGAATTTAATTATAATTATTTGTCCGAGCCAAGCAATAATAGATTGTGGATATTCCTTTCCCTAACATTTAATAATACCGAAGAAATTAATTTCATAAATGGCAGTTGAAAAATATTTTGGCCCCAGTCAACGGTGGGGATTTCTGCTAGTATATAAATTATTAATAGTAATACATATATAATAAATGTGTAAGAGATAAAGGAGGTAATTTTTAAAGGTTGGTCCTCTTGATTATAGTTATATTGAGTAATTTAAACTCACACTTTAAAATATTCAAACTTTGTAATTTCTCTCTATTGTACTTGATTCATTTATTTTTTACAATAAATTGTTGAGTATCAGTAGTCAAAAGATTTCAGAAATTTTTGATTTTCAATATGACTGTAGTGAATTCTTTTATATATAATAAATAACTCATATATAACTCCCCATAAGAACTCAATAAATGTGCTATTAACTGTAACTGCAACAGAATTATGTAACAGACCAAAATTCAATATAGTCAAATACAGATATTAATTGACAAAAAAACTGCAGTCTTCCGCATCATGACAAGAAATTTGAAATTAAATAATACCATCTTACAATTGCTAATATTTTCTGTGCAAGCTCCTATTAGGTTCACTACATTCAGATGCTTGCCAATATGGGCTAAGATTTTCAGTTCTGATGCTAAATTTTTAATCATTGGAATATTAGCATTCTTCACCATTTTTACGGCAACATCAATTGGAGGATCGTCTTCTGTGACTCCATAGGCTTTTGCTTTGATGACTATCCCAAACGCTCCGCTTCCTAATTGCTTGCCTAGAATAACACTATAAAATAATAATAGTTCTGTTACAAATAATTATAAAAATTTTAGTATATCCAAACCAAATTTTAATCTTTCTTTTGGGAATTCCCATTTCCTGTCATATGGAAGGAACTCCGCTTGTTCTCCTATATCAATCCTAGGATTTATAATATCAACTCGCCCTTCTGCAAAGTTATATAATCCTGGAATTGACATTTCGTTACCAAATTTTCTCTGGAACATAAATTCACAAAATCAGGAAGTGCAGAGTAAGTATCAAAAGAAATTAGAAAAAAAAATTTTCTGGCTTACTTTATCTCTTCGCATACGATAACATAAATAAACAATCACCAAGATGCAGGAAATGGCAAATATTAAAATGCCCACAGTCAAAAGTACGAACCCTGTGTGCCTTTTGGATTCTGAAATAAAAAATATAAAAACTGAAAAAAATGTCTCTTTCATGATTATAAAGAACCTTAATACTCTTACTATAATGAAGATTAACGAATGCAGAGATGGAACCAGCTTTATTAAAAGCGATGCATTTGTACTGCCCAGAAAAGCTTTCGGACATGTGAATTATTTCTAATGTTTGATTATCGTCCTGCAATCTTACGGGTGAGTCTGTCGAAGCGATAATTATTTCCTCATTCTGGAAAGAAAAAATATTATTTATTTACTACATTCATATATTTTTTTAAATTAACACGTGGGGGTATGAGCATGCACGCCATAGTCCATGTCCATTTATATCTATATACTTATAAAACTCTGATGCCTGTGTTTAAATATTTGCACACGCTCTAAACTGAATAAAATATTAAATATTTTGTGGGAATCGAAACCACGCCCTTGGTATTGGAGGTCCAGTGTGCTACCGTCTGAGCCACATGGACTTTTGTACAACAAGCTTCTAAGACCTGATATAAATGACGTCATAGGATTAAATAATAGTTTTTCCTGATAAATTATAAAGATTTAATTATAATAAATTTAGAAAGAGGAAATTCAATGAATAATAGACGAGAAGATGAAATAACTATTTAATATAACAACAAATGATATTTATTATAGTTAACAGAAACTATATAAATTAGCAAATTAATATAAGTCAAATATTAACAGCACACAATTATGTTCGTAAACAAAAAACAGTTTGTCATTTGATATATCTGTTTCAATAAAAATGATAGAGTAAAGCTCCAGATGTATCGGAAGGAACAGGAAAGTTCTTAATAAATCTATTCTCTCTAAATTGAGGAGTTCAGGACTAATTGCATTGCCTGAAGTTCTCAGGAATTGACAACTTCTTCCAGTTGTCAAGAGAGGAACTGATGCTGATATCTACAATGCTTTTATCAGTCTTACTTGTGGCGCAAATTTACTAAATTCTATTTAATTCGCAATATCAGAGTTCAAGAAAAAGATGAGGAATACTCTAAATTTCTGATAAATATTGGTGAAGACAGAGTTAAAAAGAATTAAAATAAAGAGATTATTACTACCCGAAGACATGTTTATCCATGCACATAATGTTGATTAATGTATTGAATATATTTACTCTTCATTCGCCAACGCACACATCTGTTTATAGAAAATTCTATATAAGTTCTATTTAACGAGACACACAGTGAAATTAACCATAGGTTCATTAAATAATTTCCAGGAGAAATTAAACAATATCTGCCATATAACTCGGTTTTGCGTAGGAACAGAACCCACACAATTTTACACATGAATTTCTTGCCCACTAGATTTGTCTTGATTGTCCCAACATAAGCTAGAACTTAGCGTCCCATACGCAAATTAAATCACGATTAATGGATTTAAAACCCTCAAGTCGCGCGTCCATCCTAGGGTTGTCGCAAGGAACAGTTGATCAGCTGTAGCATGTTCAATGCGATGATTAACGACTTGCTCCAGGCTGGTAGGAGTGTAACGAGAATTTTGACCTTCCTGTAAGCTAATGACTTGATGATACGGGTGACTAGCTTTCCCCAAACTCAACAACTGGGTAAGCGAAAACGCAATCATTGTTAACCACTCAAAAACATCATTTCAACTTTTTTTACTGTCTATTAAAGTACAGAAATTATTCACTGAAAAACATCCAAATACCTAAAAGTTGCAATTAATACAAATATGACTTCTAACCTGACAGCGAAAACCGCCCATAGAGAACTATTAAGAGAACCTTTAAAACGACTGACGACCAAAACCTGAGCTGCAAGCCAGGACGTCCACACCACTAGACAAAAGCTAAGTAAAACTAATTTTACAACACGACACCAAAACAACTATCACCGCCTCAGCAACAAACTGTCGAAAGCTGGAACAACTAAAAATTTTCCTCTCTGGACCATCACTAGAGCCTCAAAATCAATGCCCAAGTAGAGGTAAAAGTTCAAGATAAAAAAGTGCAAATATATCATTTAAATAAGTCATTGTATTAATCCAAAAATAATAAATAATAATTTGTAAAATTTATCAGTATTACAAAAATGTATATAAGTGTACTAAAAGTATAAAAAGTGAAAATATTATTTGAAATATAACAAATAATTAAAATATTAAATGATTATTTCTTTCAACCATAATAAACAATTTATTTAAAAGTAATGCAAAATTAATTAACACTTATTATAAATTACATTAATGTATCATGAATAAATCTGCAAGAGTTCTTTAAACTAATTATCCAATGAATGTAATTTTTGAAATAGCAAAAAAAATTACCTGATACCAAAGTATAGTGGCTTGTGGTGAACTGGTTACAGAACAGTAGAGAAATACTTTTTCAGCAGGCTCAGTTTCAATAGTACCGCCATCCAAATTACTTTTATTGGTAAACAGTGGTGCTTGTAACTCTACAAACGTTTGTAAACTCAAAACGTTTAAGTTTAAATGTCTTTCAAGTATTATTTAGAATTGAGAGTGTAGAATAATAATCTATTACTCAAATGTTTAAATATTTAACAAGCGTATTTCTATAAATAAAACACTAACAAATCTGCATTGTTTTGCACTTAACAACCAATTTATTACTTATATATTTTTATGTTCTAGCATCAATTAGTCAATTAACGAAAATATAATAATTATTATAGCACATCTGACAGCTCATCGCAGCTGAAACTTAATATGTACTCATCTTTTCTAATGTAATATTTCCCATTCAAACATTCAAAATTCATA